>CM028337.1:21765778-22365778 GCA_016647705.1 Eucommia ulmoides
GAATAAAAATTGTTGCGAGTCGAGACTAGCCGCGTGTTATGGTAGAGACAGATTTTATGGAGACGGTCATCCTTGTCCGAAACTCCTGCCCTAAAAATCATAGATTCAAAAACTTGATTGAGGAATGTAGGTGCCTTCTGTTGCTCAACAATTACACGCTTCAATTTGCACCCAGGGAAACAAACAAATGTGCCAACAAGCTTGCCAAGAGAGGAGCGGATAGAGATTGCTAGCTAAAGATTCTCAAAAGCCCAACGACTGACTTGGAGGATTTACTTTTTGCTAAAATTAAGAAAAGGGCATTTGATGCGCCCGCCTTAGTTGTTTTGTTTTGCAAGATTACTGATTTCTAGAGACAGGAGGAACTATGGTAGCATTAGTGAAAGATGCCCCTGACTTTGGGGAAACTTAAAGCTCTTGGCGTTAAATTCAGCTGGTGGCCCATGCCATAGAATGGCTAGGACATCCAACACCTCTTGGGTATCTTTCCAAGAACGAGAATACTTGTCGTCTCCTGAACATTGCCAACCAATTCCCCAAACATTAGAAGTTGGTGTAATGGCAGTCCACAGTCGGCCCTGGTCAGGTCCAGGTCATTCTTGAGTGAATTGGCATCCTCCGGAAGCTTCACCGACTCTGCAGTAGAGGTAGACGTCTAAGCCTTCACTTTGGCTTCACCGACTCTACAGTGGAGGTGGACATGCAAGCCTTTACTTCAGCTAACTCTAAATGGAAGTCAGCTCATTCAGTTCTAGCATAAACCAACTTATCTAGAGCCTGCAACTCATTTGTATTGGCAAAATGGTCGAACTAACTCCAACCAACCTAGTACGCAAATGAAATAACTGTCAATTTGACTAAACAAGAATGGAAAGATTAACTCTAACTCACTAGATATAAAAGTAACAAGGCGTCTCTACCCTTAAAAATGAGATAGGTTTGGGGAGCTTCCTTCCTCTAGGCAAAAAAATATGGCACCATTTAATTACTTTGAGTACAAAGTAGGCTTGGGTTATTTAATTTGGCTATTGAATTAAAATGTGCTATTTTAATTAGATTAATTTAAGTTATTTAATTAAAGCATATTATTCAATTATTTATTACTCTATGTTTTCTTTTATATTATTTCATTTAATCATATCTTATTTTGTTTTTATTGTTCAAATTTTAATAATTTAAATGTTAGTTAATGTTATTTTTTTATATATTCAATTTATTTTTATTTCATTATTATTATGTTCAAATAGAAGTTGAAAATTTTAAATAAATAATTAATAAATTAAAAATGGTTAATGTAAATGTCTATTTGGGTTAGAGTGGACATATTTTGAAGTCAACAAAATACTATTCAAAGAGGCATTTGATTCATTTACCTAGTGCAAATGTCTAAATGGATTGAAGTTGCTATTAGCTTTTTCTTCCCTATGCAACCAGTAGTGTTCTCGAGCTTTAGACATTGACTTCACATCAAGGAGATGGACTTGTAAAAAGTTTTAAAAATGAGAAAGGAAACACATTATAATAGCCAAAGCAAGATATTGAAATAAGGGGAAAACGGATTTAATCTTAATGCTTCCTTATAGGCTAGGATTGCATGGTTCGCTATACTCTCACTCTGTCCGTGCCAATTGCACCGACTCATCCTGGATTTTAAAGAGTAATTTTTTAGTGTTTTTGAAACCATAGCATTTATTTGAAACACTTTTTTGAAATTTTTTTTTGAAACATTTGATGTTTTCAGAAAGGAGCTTTATTGACGTCTTTTTTATTTTTTTAAGGTTTTGGAGTCGCCACCTAACCCTGGAATTCGTTGTTGTGGTAGATCACCAAATTTAATAAAAAATATTTTTTCAAGTAGACTACCCTTTAAGTGAAAATGAAACCTTTTTAAAATAGACCTTTTTAGATATTTTAAAGGGTTCAGAGGTCAATTACGCTCGAAAAATTTGCTAGACACCCCAAGATGCCAGTTCGAAAACGGTACCTCATCAATCTTAATCCAAATTACTTTAATTCTAAGTGCTAAAAAAAATACCCTTTGAAAATGTTCCTTATGAAAGTGGGATGGGTTTTTGTTTTACATGACATGCAATGTGGATGGGAAGCCTATATGTATCTTACACATGAGTTAAAAAGTGAATCCATATATGTGATATGTAAAAGGGCCTCGGGGTTTGGAATACATGTATATAACATATAAGGATGCAATAGGAAACAAACATTACCTATATCGTAATAATCCAAAAAGATTTCAATATGCCTATTGTATGTGATATGAGAGGAAACATACATTATGTACGATATGTAGAAATCCAAGAAAGTCTTAATATGTATATGACATATTAAGAATCACGTATATGACACATATAAGGATGTGAGAGGAAACTAAATTATATATGATATGTAATAATCCTAAAAATTGAGAGAAAACCAATATTATGTATGATATGTAAGAATCTTAGAAAATATGGGAGGAAACCAATATTATGTATTATAAGAGAGAATCCTAGATCACATGAGAGGAAACCGACATTATATATGATGAAAGAATCATAAAAAAAAAAAAAAAATAGAGAGAAAACCAACACTTTATATGATATGTAAGAATTAATCCTAGAAAATGTGAGAGAATACCAACATAACATATGATATATAAGAATCTTAGAAAATCTTAGTATTTTAAGAATCATGTATATGACATGTAAGAAAGAGAGAGGAAACCGATAGTAAAGATGATATGTAAGAATCCTATAATATCTTCAAAGGTATATGACATATCGAAATTTATACATGTTTAGTGTGTGAAATAGCAAACAAACATTTGCACATGTTTAATCCATAAGGGTGAAATAGCAAACAAACATATGCATGATATGCAAAAATCTTGTAGGATTTGAATATTTATATGATACCTCAAGAATCATGTTGATGGCATGTGATATAAGAAGAAGCATGCATTATATATAATATGTCTGAATCCTAGAAAATTTTAGTATGCATGCGAGATACTAAGAATCATGTATATAATATTTAATGTGAAAGGAAATAAACATTATATATGCATGATATACTACATACTAAGAATCATGTATATAACATTTAATGTGAAAGGAAATAAACAATACATATGATTTGTAATATTCTTAGAAAATATATATGTCATATTAAGAATAATGTATACGACGTGCAGTGATGGATCAACATATGATTTTTCATTTGAGTTATGATTCAATGGCATATGAAAATGCATATTGCAAGTCCAACATCGATTCGGTGCATTTAAGCTTAAGTGAAGGGTTGTAAAGGAGTCAAAATGTAAATCATTTTTCCCAACCTATGTTAGGCCAAACAAACTTGATAATTATTTAATATTTTTAGTATTAAAATATTTTGAAAGGTTCTTGGACCAAATCAAAAACGTTTTCACAAAACCATTTTAAAGGTGATGAAAATGAAAATTATTTAAATATCTTGTGAAAAATACAAGTTCGATAAATGACTATTTGGTGGTGGAATATTATGTCGCCACTTTCACCGCAAGTGTATGGGTCAAGTTTTAGTATATATTAAAAGAGTTAGGGTTATCGTGTCCACAGATATTGGTTGAGACTATTATCGAGTACCGTAATTATCATAACCTAACTTTATTTAGGCGATAAAAAATTTTAGTTTTATAATTAATAATATACTAATACTAAATACTAATTAATTAATATATACTATATATATATATATATATTATATTGAGATGTTTTAGGGGAATGGATTATTTAGGGATTAACTTCGTTTACAAAAATGTGTTTGGTTTCCTTTAGTTATCAATAACAGTATTCAACCTATCCGACAATCTCTGTATCGTAAACTCACTCATCACCTCTCCAAAGTGTAAGAGGAGTGAATATGTGACTTCGCGTCAACGAAGAAGTCCCCTCAACGTCTTAACGACACTAGATCATATGAGTCTTACCCCAACGTCATTGATTTCACACTTTCTAACTCCCTCCCAAGTTATTAGATCGTCGCGTTGTGTTTACCTTAATCCGAATTCAGGGTTATCTCTTCCGAGTGTCAAACCCTCTGATTTCTTAATATAACTAAATAAGCATACAAACATGACAAACCAGTAAACACAATCAAATTAGTGAAAAACAACCATTAAAGAAACACAACTCAAACAAACAATATTTTCATAAATATTATTAATCCCTAGACAAAATCCGTTTAGCTCATGGTCATAACCGTTTATACAACAAGAATCGAGCTAAACATGCTCCACAAACTACTGAAGTTAAGAAAATAAAGAGAGAAACGAAAGAAACTTAGCCGTTGTCCGAAGATTTGACGCTAAAACCATTCAATGATCGTTTCTCATTCTTCGCAACATGTTCTTCTCTTTTGGATTTGGTTGAGCACTCCCCAAAACACTCTCAAAATATTATAAACCCTAAGGGGTCTCCTATGGCTGAATGGAGAGGAGGGCGGAAGAAATAGAGAACCAAATATCTAAATAAATATCTAAAATCTGTGCAGAGTGACCGCTGTGGCGGTGGGCATGTCGGCAGTGGTCATGGCCGTTGTGGTGGATTTTTAGAGACTTTAGGCCCTTCTCTGCATCTTGACCGCCGCGGCAGTGGGCTGCAAGTTCTTAATTTTGCCCTTTTGCTTGTTTTTCCCACCGTTCGTCCACTGTTCTTGGTCCAATTTGATCGTTTATGATCCATTTTCATCCATTTTCACCTCACACACTTAATTTATACAAAAAGAATAAAAATGTATTAAAATACTATAATAACACTAAAAAACTAACAAGTTCTGTTTGGAAATAAATAGGTAAATTACACCTATCACCATTCAACTAGACTTCCAAACTAGAGGGTACTTATTCATAAGTAACATGGGGTTTATGTATAACAAGGTAGAAGTTTAAATTGACAATTGTTTGAAAAGATCATTGGTTTAACATGTAATTGGAAATGAGTTTCAATTTAGATAAATATCTTCTGTGGAAAAATAATGTTAAAAGTAATATTTCAGGGAATGAAGTGATATACGAACTTACTCATTGAAAATTTATAGATTCTAATCGAATAAAGTCATATGAACTTAATTATTTCATTGAGAGATCCAAAATACCCTGCTAAATCACGTACAATTGTTCTTTGTAGCATTCAGTCGACCGCCTTGATCATTCCAGGCTATCAAAGACTAAAAATGACTCAAATTGGGTATTCGGAGGAATTTGGTTGACCAACCATATATTGCCAGTCGAACGACTTATGGAATTTATGTATTATTATTATTATTTCCTTTAAATCCAAAACCTAGGTTCATTCCCCTTATTTTTCGTGTTCATCATCTCAAACCCTTCCTCTACCATATTCTAAACTCTATATAATCCATCCACATTGACTTAAATCCACAAATCTGGCCTCGAGTTCAGCGATTTCATCACTCATTTGCTCTTTCTTGGCATCATTCGAGGATTTTTTATGGGTAGTTACCTGGTTAGCATCCATTCTTGTTCCTACAATATTTGGTAAGATTTCTCTCAATTTCTCACTTAAATCTTTCTCCTTAAAGTTTTAATTTAGTGTTTATCTTAAGCATTTTTCTTGCTTTCATTATGTTCTTAATAAACCATGGGGGTCGTTGCCTAGAATTTTTTGTCTTTTATTCTTAGTTGTGTTATCTTCACTCCTGCACATTCTCACTATCAAAATAACTTAAAAATAATTGACTAAGAAATCCAACAAGGTGGGATTAAGTAGAAAATGAATGTGAGGCTCTTGTCAAGTCAAGGAAACCGAGTTAGGTTTCTCTTTGCTGAAAAACAAAATAGATTTAATGAGGAACTGCCCAGAAGGACGGTCGTGTTATGTTGCTCTGAAGCACCCCAAATTTCAAAAAATATATAAAATAATACTAAGCATTTTAGAGAATAAGCAAAGAGGATTTTTTAACTTGCCGATTTTCTTACGAAAAAAAAAACTTAGGTCGATTTCCATAAAAATGAGTCACTGCCTAGCATTAGGTTTAAATGGTGTGCTAGATCGCCAGATTTTAAGAAAATAATTTTAGAAAAAGGGCTAAGTAACATTTTGACTCCATAAAGCATGATCCTACCGGGAATTCATTTTTAAAAGGGTTCAGGGGTTAGTTAAACTCGGGGAAAGTCTTAGGAAGCCCAAGACGCTCATCCTAAAATAGTACCTAATATACAATTAAATCCATTTAAATTTAAATCCAAATGATTTATTTTATTTTCAAATCTTTTCTCTTTTTTTTTTTGGGAGGGGGGGGGTTAATTTAAGGAAAGACTAGTCTTTAAATGTTTTCAAATGTTCCGTCAGTATGATCTCATATCAAATATTAAAGAAATTGATAAGGATGATCTTGGTGGGACATTTTATCTTGGGTCCAACGAATATCCTTAATACAAATGAGCAAATTAATTTAAGCGTGTTATGAATGCAAATGATGCAAGGCATAGTGATAATGAGTTTAAACTAATAAGATGTGACCTACTTTACTTTCGATCTAAAATGTACGATATGACACTACATGGCCTTAATTTTATGCGACGATAATTCTTTTTGACATGCTAACGCAAAGGATATGAGTATGAAATGAATTATGAATCTAAATGCATTCATGAACTATATGCGTTTTTTTAATGAAAAGCACTTTCTTAGATGACATCCTAAACTAGATGTAAAGTGAATGCACGATGTAGTGCAAAAATGAAGATCAAGTATGATAACCTATTTTAAAGTAATGTTTATGATTCTAATCTATATAAATAAACATGATCCTAATCAATGTAACATGATATTTTAAATTAAGTAGGTGATGACAAATACGAAATTGTGGGAATTGCATATATATCCTAAATTTATATGTGTGTATGCGCGTGTTCGCAAAATGGACAAATATGCTTCAATACCAAAGTGAAATAAAATTATCTAATTAATAGGACATATTAAACCAAGGTTTTCCTAATTTATTAAATGTCGTAGTTAATGACATGAATCAAAACATGAATATAAATGGAATATATGATGCCTTAGAATGAGCTGTAAAAATGCTAAGAAAAATTTTAAAATATATGCCACAATGGCCTAGAAGACTACATGCTTAAACTACACGTATGATGCAAGTCAAAAGTCAGGGAATGCTCATTTTCTCATATTTCGATTTGCCCACTTGGATCAAATAAATCAACATCTAGACATACTTTCAAATACTATAGAATGAGAATCAATAGAACGTCACGAAAAATGTATTTTCATCAAAACAAACCTTGGCAAAACTTATGCTAGTTCAACGAAAGGACGCGTCGAGGGAAGCTATTCACTAAATCGGTTGTATCCAAATTCCACTCCATTTGAAAAATCGAAGCAATGACATAGAATCGCTCCCTTAGTTTGTCATATGGGTCCAAAGATCCACCCAAGAGGAAGGATGAATTTGGTAGTTTAAAATTTAGATCAATTAAATAACCCTAATCGATTTTATCTTGATTAATTACAAAAGCGTTATAACTAATGCACACACAAAGAGTAAGGGATAGGGATATTGACACAAGATATTTTGTAATAGTTTTGCAAGCTACTCTTCCCTACGAGTACTCCCCTAGCTCTCGCTGGGAATTCAATCAACTAAAAACCACACTGACTTTTTTTCACATGTAATAATCAAACCCACTCCAATCCTTTTCACATGTAAGAATCAAACCCTAACAAACCCTGATTAGGTAAGTTTCCTTTGTACCTAATCACACTCTCATGTAGACCAATTGCACTTAGGTCTAAGCAACAGTCTCACAAATACAAAATATATTTTTTGTTTTTTCTCAAACAAAGCTTCTACTAAGGCTTAAAGAAATAAACTCAATTTATATCCCAATCTAGCTGATAGAAGTGTTTTCACAAAATATCAAATTAAAGCACATGAGAATATTAATTTTGATTTTTATTAGATAAGCACAGAATCAGGTAAACCAGATATCACAAATCGTTTTTATCTTAAAAAAGTATTTTCAACAATGAGATTCAAAGATTTATTTAAAAGCAATTTTTCGCAAAATTTCAAATAGATCTTTAACAGAAAATCAAAATATGATAGATAATCAGATAACATTTACGCATAAAATTGAGCACACAAATAGATCTAGAATATAAATCTAGAACCAATCTCACCGAGAATCCTTTTAAAAAATAACTTTAATGCGAATGCAATACTCTCGATTTTACAAGATGATCAATGTGCCTTCAACAGTGTTTTTCAAATTCGCTCTCTTTTGATCTAGACATTCAAAATCGGTTTGCCTCTAAAATATTTCAAATTTTGTTTTTCCTTTTCACTCAAAATATCTTATTTTTCTAGATAATTTATTTCTGTAGAATGTAGATAATATATAGGCAATTGAAAAATAGGCTCCAACGGTTGATTTTCAAAACTATTGGCTTAAATCTCTCTCTTAAACCCTTACGATTGACCTAGCCTATAACGGTTACTTTGAAATTGAATATATACCCAATTTAAGTCTAGATTCAACCAAAAAAAATATTTCAAATATCAATCTCAAAATAAATGGAAATGAATTTTGACCGATAAGACTATAAGATCGAAAAGATTAGGGACCATAGTGCATTTTCACATAAACCCTCATTTTAAAATTAAAAAAAAAAAAAATCCAACTATTTAAAACATTTTAGACCATTTAAAAGTAATTTAGAAATGCTTAATCATAAATATTAAGGCAAAAATAACACAGAATAACATTTAAAAATTTAAAAAATTTCAACCAATCAGTCAACTGATCCCTTCTTCAGTCGACCGTTATAACCAATGTTCAAAATTTTCAAGATCTTTCGATCAACCAGTTGCAACTTTCTAGGAATCTATATCTATCAACTGACCTATCAGTCGATCGATTCCCATATTTTCGTTTTTGGGGAACCTAAATTTTTTGGTAGACTATTTCCGTAGTAAATCAATTGTTTGGTCTATTTTCAGCTTTTCCCCAATTTTCACAATATATTTATAATAAGGTGACTGATTTTTCAAATTAGCTAACCTGTTCCAACTACCCTTTTCTAAAAAACCATTTTAAAATAAATTTTAAACACTCTTAACCACATAATTCATCACATATATGCATATAAGTTCATTTTTTTGTGAAAAGAGTGAGCCTAGTTGAATTATATTGAGAGTTTATAAATTTAATACCTTAGAAATATATATATATATATATATAAGTCTTCATAAATAATTATTCATCATCTTCCATTAATATCATCTTGGATCATTCAAATTGGTTGACACACCCCGGATTTTGATAGTGGAAGAAGTCGAGAATCGGGAAGAAGAGGAAACAAGTTTCATTCCTCCCTCTCTAAGTTATCCAAATCCATTCATTTTGAAAATGGTTTTTCAAGGGCTTTTCTAGGCTTCAATTTTAAAAAACTTCTTAGGCCGAGATTTTTATGTTAAAATGGAGTCGCTACCTGACATGGGGTTAAATGGTGTGCTAGGTCACTAGGAGTTTTAGAAATTTATTTTACTTTGAAATAGCCCATGTTTTGGCTTCATAGGTCTATATACCAGATATATTCTTAAAGTTTGTGGCTCGGTTATGCTCGGGAAAGGTTTTACGCACCCCAAGACACCCGTCCGTAAACGGTGCCTTAGTCTAAATGAATATTCACTATTAAACACTACCGAGTAACTTTCTTTGACTTCATTAAACATAAACAATTCATTTTTTAAAGTTTTCCCCCTTTTGTTTTTATGTATTTTGGCATGATTAAAGTAGTAAAGGGTATTTATTGTGCAACTATAACTAGAAATAAAAATATTTTTGTGTTTTTCATATAATGAAAGCAGTAAATACTATACTATTCTAAGCAGCGGCAACCCAATAGAAGTTTAAAAGAGGTAGGAATATAAATATGCAAACTATATTATGTTTTCAGAGACCGAACCTTATATAGATTGCCTACATATCCTTGTTTTCACAAAAAATCAGGTCGACATATAATTCCAGCATGCAAACTAAACTAAATTATTTGGATATGTGACCGAACCAGCACATGGATTGCCTACTTATCTTGGATTAATAAGAATCAAGTCTTCACCTAGATCGTTTATGTTAGGTTAAAGGATATGGTTTGTTTGATTAAAGGTGATCGAACCATTACATGGGTTGCCTACGTACTTGGGGGGGTAACCAAAGATCAGTTCATTCATGTTAAGTTGAAAGTTGGGTTGGTTTTAGTTGATTTTGGATGATTATTAGTTGATTATTAGTTTTGAACAACATGAATCACATCATGATATGGACATGACCTCTTTGATTTTGTCAAGAACACCTTAACCGAACTCTTTTATTTTTGGTTGTGTTAATATGTGAGTATGTCAATTGAAGTTGAAAAGAAATGTCATATATTTATGCTAGTCCTACTCATAACTAAGAAAATCAGGAACTTTTTGAAGAAGAATCACACATATCCCCAAAGGAATAGAGGCTCTCCCTTTATCCCGGATTTTTAGCCACAAGGGTCAGTCGATGTAGTATGTATATATATATAGGTGTCAGTCCATAAGCCAACCTAGCTCTGATCTTGATATTTAGAAGAAAGTAAAATACGATTATTAATAGTATATAGTTAGATTAACAATTAGTAAAGAGTCGGTTTGAAGTGTTTTTTAGAAAATCGTTGAGACTATGCACAACTCATGGTCCTCACATGTTCTCAAAATGTTCTTGGGAATTCTTGATTTTTTGTGATAGTTTTTTATAATTTGAACATAGTTTGGTTAGTATAACAAGAATTTAACGTTGTTTGGTTGATTATGGGTTATGTGAGTTATATACTTGAAATTTAAGTGTATGAACTACATGATTATGATATGCGCAAGAATAATATATGAAATTTAAGACAAGATCAAGAAATCTCAAGGCACATACCTAGTTTAGAAGAGTGGTCTTTCCCTAAACAAGAATCTTTTTCTCTTTCTTGATCTTCTTGGTTGGAACTCAATTGATGACTGTTGACCTCTTGAGTTCTCGCTCCAAGAATCTCAACAACACCCTATTTGGGGAAAGTAGTCCTCCCTAAGTAGTTATCTCCCTTTCCTCCTTGATCCTTTTGGCTTAGTTTTGATAGGTGACCGTCTTCCTCTTGAGCTCTTGCACCAAGAATCTCAAGAACACCCTCTGGGATAGGATTTCAACAGAATAACAGTGTGTTATTCAATAAATATGCTTGAGAATCCTAGCACCCGAGACTGGGCTCGAGTTTTAGAGAGAGAAGTTAGGACTTCAAGTCTTGAAAAATGAAGACCCCAGCACCGCTATTTATAGGCTAAGAGCCTACGCATTCATCCATGCGTAGGCTATCCTAGCCTATTCCTTGAGGTATGTTTGTCCTAGGAGACTTGCTATCTCATTTTGGTTTTGTTCAGCTTTTAACAAATTTTAGGTGCAAGGAAAGATCTCAAAAGTTTTGGTAATCAATACCAAATCTTTTCCGAGATTTGGTAATGATTGACAATAATTACTAATGGTTGGCAATCATTTCCAATCATTACCTCTCTTCCAATCATATTAGTTACACATGAGTGCATTAATAGCTTGATGTGACACTTCCAGTTCAGTTTGGGGGCTAAGTACCAGTTAGTTTCACTATTTCGGTTTAGTTACCATTAATGCTTTTGAGGTGCATTGAACGTGGTCTTGATGTGTCACTTGGAATTTATTTCCCTATAAAGAATCATGACTTGGTGATCACTCATCCAGTTGGTTTCAGATCGCATTGGGTTAACTTACCTTGTAACCAATGGTGGGTTTACAAGTTTCCTAGTTACCTGTAAATAATTTGGTGAAAATATCTAGATTCAATGCATCCACCCATTTCACGTCATCCTTAAGCATTTAATGCTTGATGGGATGTACATTTAATGCATTAGCTAGGTGGCTAACCAATTTGTCTTGGTTTCAGTAACGGATAGTCACATTTCAAGGTTTTAGGTTAACTCTAAGATATTTTGAACAAAATATCTAGGGATGCCACAAAAAACCGCACCGATGGGTAATCACGAGAAACTAAACTGAACAAATGATTTGGTTGCAATTTTGGTTTTAAAATTAATAACTAAAGCGATTTTGGTTTTGGTTTTAGGATAGAAACTGCGAAACCAAATCACAAAATTGAACCACGAAATCAAATCATAAAACCGCGAAACCGATATTTTAGATATATTTTTATGACATATATATCCTTATTTTTTTATATATTTACAGTTTAACCCTAATATATATGTATGCTTTTTTTATTTATTCACACTTTCATCCCTCCTATATATAAGTGTATGTAAAAGGACTTAGGGTTTCCTTTTTTATTAGTGATTTCACAACCGTTCTTCCATTCCTTTAATTATGATTACTGGTTAGAAACTTTTAATTATGGCCACAGGTTAGAAACCTTAATTATGGTTATTTTGTGGTTTATTATTTTTTTTTTTTGAATTTATATTTTATATTTTAATTATGTTTTTGTTTATATATAAAAAAATAACGGTCTGCAATTTTGATTTTTATAAAATTCAAAAATCTTAAATGGTTTCACAGTTTCGCGATTTTGGTTTTGATTTTGTATAAATTTAAATGGTTTGGTTTTAAAACCATTTAAAAAAAAAAAAAAAAACCCAGCAATTTTGGTTATGATTTTGGTTTGATATATTTCTAATAATTTTCGTTTTCGTTTTATATGAAACCAGACTGAAATTGAACCAATGACATCCCTAAAATATCTATATACCTTGAATGTGACCTATCCATGTCATCCCAAGCATTTAATGCTTGATGGGATGTCCATTTAATTCTCATTAAATGCCTAACTTAGGTGGTGAACCGAATCAGTTTAGTTGGTCACATACTAAGTGTCTTGGTTTCCCTTCTGTAGATATTTGTAGGCAACTTATTGGAAGGTTCTTTAGTCATTTAAAGGATCCTTTTGTGGGCCTTTTAATGATGGTTAGGCCCTTAATTTAAAGGCCCTGGAGTGATTTGTCAATATAACTTTGTTTTGGTGTAATTCCAAACCAAACCCAACCCCTTAATCACCTTGGTGATTTAGGGTTTGTCATGACCTTTCCAAGCCTTTATCAAGGTCTCTTGGATTGTTTCTAGATGGGATTTTATGTAGTGTGCATAAATAAAATAAATGTTTTTGGTGTTAAATCGACAAGATTCAGTGATAATAAATGTTTCAGGGTCAAGGTAGATAACTATAGTAATTTGTTGAAATATTCTATAATTTAAGGGTAGTGGCTAATTTTTATCTATACTAAATATGATTTAATGAAAATCAAACTTTAATAAATTCATTTTAAACCCACCTTAAATTATAAGATTTTCGAGGTTGACCCGAAACTTTTACTTAAATGCATTTTGTCAAATTTAAGAGTTTTTGTTTTTCTCATATTTTCTAGGCATTTTTCTATATTATATAGTGTGATATTAGGTAGAAATTCATTCCCTTTAAACCCAAGTTTAAATTTTATCTGAACTTGTACTTGATTCGATACTGACTGGGCCGGACAAAATGCGGTGTTTATATTGGTTTCTCATTTTTGTCACATCAATAACTTGGTCATCCAGACTAATTTTTTACACTCACATATTCAAGAAAAACTATTAGTCCAATAAAACATTCAAGTTAATTGAATCATAAAATCCATTAAATGTCTTCAGGGTTTACCATCTCTCATTTTTTTATGATAACAATTAACTTAATATTTTCTTAAAATATTATAAATCACATTCTTCCTAAATATGAGGACGAGTATTTTTAATCAATTGAGCAAGAAATGAGAAAGGTTTTGAATTACAAATATATATAAATATGATGAAGCAATAAAAATGCACTGATTTTATAAAACACTTTGAAAACATCTTAATTTCTCTCCCTTTGTCATCTCAAAAAGTTGGAGGGTATTTCAAAATTTTGAAATGTTGGATTATTTGATATGACAAAATTGACATTAAGAATTTATCAATGTATCAATAATCCTTTAATATGAAAACTTCTCTAGTAAGTAAATAGAATAATTTCTAAGTACTCGAAAAATATTATTTTTTAAAACAATGCGTATGTCTTATTATATGTAATTTTTTTAAAATAATGATAAAAAGTCATGTCAGTTTATAAATGAATTTTCATGATGATTATTTTGAAAATGTGCTATTTATTATAGAAAAATATCATTGTGCCTAACCATTCCCAAATCGTGAATGATTTTTAAAACCTATTCTTTCGCCAAAGGTTTTGAGAATATGTCGACCATTTGATTATGTGTGTCAACATATTCTAGAGATATGTCACCTTTTTTAATATGGTCCTGAATAAAGTAATGATGAATCTCAATGTGCTCGTTGCGTGAGTATTGTGTAGGATTTTTGCTAAGACAAATAGCATTTGTGTTGTCACAATAGATTGGAACTTCTTTCATGCAAATGCCAAGATCATACAACTATTGATTAATGTAAAGCACTTGTGCACATTAACAACCTGTTTCCATGTACTGAACCACAGTAGTGAATAAGGATGTAGAATTTTGTTTCTTGCTAGACCAAAAAAAAAAAGTGCATGTCCTAAGAAGTTACACGACCCGCTATTGCTTTTACACTTGACTTTGTAATTGGAAACATCGGCGTCGGAGTAGCTAATTAAAGGAAAACTACTCTCCCTAGGATACCATAATCTTATTTCACTCGTACCTTTTATGTTGGCCCAAAATCTACCTGGGGGGCGATTGAGTAGTTACAAAAATTTAAATAATTAAATATTTACAAGTTATCAATTTCCCTAATTGATTGTTATCTTGTTAAGTAGTGGAAATGTATTTAACTAAGTTCATACCTAAACAACAGAAATATAATGGAGCAGTACATAATGATTTATTCTAGTTCGGTAAGTTACTCTTATGTTACGTTCAGTCCTCTGAGCTCCACAAGACTTTTGCAATCCACTAATCCCCTGATTCATTTTTTAGGTAAGAACCAAACCCTTACAATCATTTTTACAGTTTCAAAATTAACTTCATTCTTTTAGCAAGCTCAGAATCCAACATTTACACGTTTATATTATTACACTTATCATTTTCATTAACTTAGGAAGAACTTTATCTTTTTTCAGGCTCAAAACTAACCTAATTCTATTATAGGAAGAATCAAAACCTAATCCTTTTAAATAGGCTAAGAATCAAACCTAATTTTTTTCGCAGGCTAAAGATCAAACTCTAATTACCCTAATTAGACACTGTCCTAATATGTCTATTCATTCTTGCGCACAAATACAAAAAATCACGTTTCTTCTCACGGGAGCTTCTACCATCTCAAAACAATTGTGCTCAATTAATGTCCCGAAAACTATATGATAGAACTGTGTGAGGAATAAATCTAATTTAATCAATTTAAACACAAAAAATATTTAATTAGATTTCGCAGGCAAAAATCTTTTCTTAAGATATTCAAGATTTTCAAACAAGAAAACGATTTTTTTTAAACAAATATTCCAAGTAATCAAATAGATAATCTAAGAAAGTATTTTAATTAATTTGGAAAGATCTCACTAGGATTTACTGAAAATAATTATGATAGTTTAGTGTAAAACAAAGACCAGTAATGAATTCGTGTCTCGATCAAGAACTCTATTAATATAACTCTCTTATAAATTTCTTAGCATAAATCACTCTCTTTTTTAAGCAAGGGCAGATTGTTCTTGATTACCAATTATGAAATTCGTAGGTCAATATAAATATACTTCAAACCATACTTATAATACATAGTTTTCAGACGATAAGATCAAAATGACACTCTAAGACCTCATATATAAATACTATCAAAACATTTAAAAATACTCTTAGAAAAACTTGATTTGGTCCCCAAAATTTTTTAGATTCAAAACACTTAAAGATAGGAAATAGTTTTACTAATTCAATTCAAAAAATTAAATAACATATGGACCAAATAGATAGAATCTTAATGATATATGATATATAATAGTAAAATACTCAAATCTCCAAAATATATCTTTTTCAAACATTCCAAGCCATAGGCTTTGATAAAAGATTTCACACAATCGAAAAAGTCAACCTTGATTGTTCTGCCGGCCTCGGTTAATTGGCCACAATTCGATTAACCGGCCCCTGCAACGGTCAATTTTCTAACCGTTATATCGCCTTCCATCAGTTGACGAGCCATTGGTCGATTGACGGAACCGTCTAGTGGGTTTTTTCCTTTCTCTTCGTTTCAGTCACTAGATTCGTTAGTAGACCGACCTCTCTTATTGGTTGACCGACTTGGTTAGTAAGTTCACCCGTTCAACTCCCTCAAGCTATTGTTTTTGTTAGCTGACCGATCTATTTCGTTGGTTGACCGAATTGACGAGACACTCATCATTTTATGTGTTGAAAACATTTTCTTAATTCAACTTTTTATCAAAACATTGTTAACACTTTATAAAAATCATTTAGGATCTTGAATTTATCACTTCTAATAGTGACACACACAAGATTACTCATTTTAAAGTGTCGTGTGTGATCCTAATTCGGATTGCATTAAGAGTATAAAAGTAATGAATTGTTTTTATCTAAAAATCTTTAATATCTTCAATACTCCAAAAATCTTCATTATCTTCAGTTTGCACCCGTCTTGAATTTCTTCATAAATTTCTCATCTTCATAAATCTTCAATGATTGATCATTTTTTATTCGTTCTTCTTCTCATTAAACCACAAAAAACTCTTGATCTAAAATCATTCAATTAAACCATTAGTCCATAAAATATCAACGTTTAATTGTCCACCAAAACATTAGGTTAAACATTTTAGATAATGAAAAACTATTTTTATGGCAGTTATATTACTCTTTTGGACAAGACTAAAATCTTGCATGCAAACATACAACGAACAAAATATTTGGGGCATAATTAAAAGTAAACCTAATTTCAAGAACAAAATTAGAATCGGAACAAGCCCAATTTTATTTCTTGAAAAATCACAATTAGCAAATAAAAAAATCATAAATTAAAAATAAGCTACCAAAAATACCCTTAACAAATATAAAAATAAAAATAAAATTAAACCGACCAACATTTTATCCTCCAAATGTATACTTTCTCTCCCTCTTTACTCTCTCTCCTCTCTCTCTCTGTCTAGAGCAACAAGCTTTGTAGGGGGATTATTCCCACCTCCACCAACAACTTCGGCCACCAACACCTTCACCAATATAATTGATATCCCCTTCCCAACAACATCCCCACAAGAATTTTCTCTCTCCTTCTCTCTCTTGTCGCCATCGTTGGCTAGATTGTCCAATGACAACCAAGATCTAAGCGAAGACGGCCAGATCTAGGCAGTACTTAAACATATCTGTCCATTGCGGCCAGATTTTCCATCACAGGCCAAATTGTCTAAGATTCGGTCGGCGAGGTCATTAGCCAAATTTTGCCATCTTTCGTCCTTCTTGTTTACAGTTTTTCTTTTCTTACTTATATAAATTTCTAAATTTTTTTATATGTTGAAATAATTTGTTTGGTTAATTTTGTAGACTGTTTTTTTATATTTTTTATGTTTTATGTTTTTAATTATATAATTTTGATATTTGCTTTTGATTAGTTATTGTGATGGTTGTGGTGGCGATAGCAAAACTTTTTTATGGTGATGACGGTGATGATAGATAATATTCGTTGTAGTGATAGCTAATATATGTTATTGTGATAGTGGTGATAGAAATATTTGTTGTGATGGTGAAGGTGGTGATAGTGAATATTGACTATAGGAGGGGAGACAATGAATATATGTTGTCATGATGGTGGTGATAGTTGTGAATATTTGTTACGGTGGTGGCAGTGGTGATAGTAGATATTTCCTGTGGTGGCGGCGATAGTGATAACAAATATTTGTTGCGGTGGTGATGGTGGTGATAGTGAATATTTGTTGTAATGGTGGCAGTGATAAGAATATTTGTTGTAGTTATAACGAGATAGTGAATTTTTTTATGGAGGTTAATGTTTATTATTAAGAAACCAAATTTGGGGAATTCTTGCTATAAAAATAGCATACTTTTTTAATTGGGGTTTTCATGAAATAAAACGAATAGTGGGGATAAACTTAATAAGTAGTGAACTTTTGGAGCCCAAAAAAATCACTAGACACATGGTCTACTGGCTGTAAGATATAAAATACTTTCGATCATACTTTGATAGGTCTTTTCATTTACGCTTTTACCTTTGCCATCTTTGTCAAGCTTAGGAGTTTTTTTAATCTTTTGCACTTTCCAAGACATATTTCTTAAGAAGTTCTTTGACATATTTGGCTTGATTGATTAAATCCCATCATTTGTTTGCTTGATTTGTAGTCCAAGGAAGAATGTCAATTCTCCCATCATACTTATTTGAAATTCTACCTGCGTTATCTCTTGGTAAAGATCTTCATTAGTAGAACCTAATATTATATCATCTACATATATTTGGACTAAAATAATGTTTGTATTAGTTTGTTTAATAAATAATGTAATATCACTTAAACTACGTCGAAAACTTTTCTTAAATAAATATTTTCTCAACCTTTCATACTAGGCTCTATGAGTTTTTTAAGATCGTACAGAGCTTTACGTAATTTAAAAGCATGATCAAGAAATTTATCATTTTCTAAGCCAGGAAGTTGTTCGATGTTAATTTCTTCAGCAATAAAACCTTTTAAGTAAGAATTTTTAACGTCCATTTGAAATAATTAAAATGACATGAACGTGTAAATGCTAACAGCATTCTTGTAGCTTCTAATCTAGCAACAGATTTATAAGTTTTATCATAATCTATACCTTCTTCCTGATTATAGCCATGTGTGACTCATCTTGCCTTATTTCTAATTATTATACATGCTTCATCCTTTTTATTGTAATAACCATATTTGGTACTAATAAATTGGTGAAAATTAAGTCTAGGAACTAGAATCCATACGTTGTTTCTCTCAAATTGAAGCAATTCTTCTTACATTGCTAAAATTCCTAATTTATAGTTATAGACTCATTAATATTTCCAGGTTCAATTTGAGAGGGAAAAACAAGATTAATAACATCTCTAAAAGAAAAACAAGTACATACACCCTTTTCGATGTTGCCAATGATTTGATCAGTTAGATGACCCACAACACGTTTTACTGCCCTTACAGTTGTTGATTCCTTAACAAACAACAACTTTTTAGGAGGATTAGATGGTTCTTTTTCCGATTCAGTTCTTTGATCCTTCTCTTTTTCTAGAATACCTGCATCATCCTCATCCAAATCTTTTCTAGATAAAAATGGATTAGCTTCCTTAAACACAACATGCATAAACTCTTTGACTACCATAGTCCATTTTTTGTAAACTCTATAAGTTTTACCATCCGAAGTGTACCCAAGAAAACTACCTTTGTCAGATTTGGTATCAAAATTTCCTAAATTATTTGTGTCATTTGAAATAAAACATTTTAAGCCAAAGACTTCGAAATAAGAGATGTTTGGGATTTTGCCATTTCCAATCCCAGAGGGAACTTTATCAAAACCTTTTCGGATAGATACCTGATTAATAACATGACATGTGGTGCTTACAGTTTCGGTCCAAAAGTATTTAGGTAAACTGTTTTCATCAACCATAGTCCTAGCAATTTCCTGAAGTATCATGTTCTTTCTTTTAACAACTCTATTTTGTTGTGGAGTTCTAGGAGCAGAAAATATTATGAGAATATCCATGATCATCACAATAGATAGATATTTCTTCAATTTTAAACTCTTTACCTCTATCACTACGAATTTTAACGATCTAATATTGTTTCTCATTTTGAACACGTTTATAGAATTTTATGAATGTAGAGACCACATCACTCTTCCTAGTTATGAAGAGAACCCAAGTAAATCTAAAGAAATCATCTACAATAACAAATACATAAAATATACCTCCTAAGCTATCAATAGGATTAGGACCAAATAAATATAAATGCAATAATTCATTAGGTTTAGATGTAGATGTATGCAACTTCTTTTTAAAAGATGATTTAGCCTACTTATAGAACTGACATGCATCGCAAATTTTGTCCTTAACATATTTAATATTAGGTAGACCTATGACAAGATTCTTCTTAGAAAAACAATAAAGTAATTCTATGCTTGCATGCTCTAATAGTCTACGTCACAGCTAACTATTTTCAAATAATGCATTAAGACAAGATAGATTTTGAGAACTAAGATCATCAAATAAACATGTATAGACATTTTGAAAACAAGATGCAACAAGCAAAACACTATCATCTTTACCACCCTTCATAATGCACTTATTACTATCAAAAATAATATTATAATCCTTATCGCATAACTGACTTATACTAAGCAAGTTATGTTTTAACCATCAACTAGAAGTATATCTTCAATGAGAGTAAAAGAATTGTCAATGTTATCTATTTCAATGATATTACCATTGGTAATGTCTTCAAAAGTTACATAATCTCCGTATTTAGGTGTCAAAGACACAAATTTTGATTTATCCCCTGTTATGTGTCGAGAACATATACTATCTAGCAACTATGCCCTTGATTATAGATGCTTTAAGATTATCTGACAAGGAGCACCTCAAACAATTCTTAAATAATACCCAATCTATGTGGATCCAATCTTTTGAGTTTTAACATTTATTGTTCCCTTAGGAACCCAAACCTACTTTACTTCTGATTTAGATCTAAAACAATATTTTATTGTATGTCCTAAAATGTTACAATTAAAACATTTGACAACTTCCTTGGTTTCATAAAAGAATTTGTGAAATCATTTTTTTTTTAATATTTTTCTAAAATCCAAGTCCAACTTTTTTGAAAAGACATCTCGAGCTTCCCGAAAACATTTTTAAAATTATTCTCACATTTGGTAAATTTCCAAACAATAGAGGTTAAATTCTCAATTTTTAATTTTAACTCTTTGTTTTCTTTTTCAAAACCCAGTGAGATTTTTTAAAACTTGTTTTTTTAGAGAAATGTTTTGAGTTTCGTAATTTTCAATTTGTTTATTTAAAGAAAGAACTGTACTTTTTAGGGCATTTACTTTCGAAGACTGATTTTCATAATCATTTAACAATTCTTGATAAGTATCAAATAAGTGATCAAAATTAACATGATAAAAACAAACAACTTAAATCTGATACCTCATCCTCATTATCCATTAGGGCAAGTATTGTTGATTTCTCGTCTCTGCTTGATGTTTCGGAAGTGCTTGAATTCAAATCATCCCTTGTTATCTTCATGGAACTTTTTTTTGCCTTTCTTTCATTTCTTTTTGTCATTCCATTTGTTTTCTTTTTTCGGCTCAGGACAATCTGATTGAAAGTGTTCTATCTTATGACAATTGAAACACTCAATGTTGTTGATTGAAGTTTATCCTTCCACAAAAATAAAACATTGGTCATCCTCCTTAAGTTCCTTGTAATCAAAGCTACATCCCGCTCTTGATCATTGTCTAAGCTCACTTCATCATCGTCTTTCTGTGCCTTAAGTGCCAGGGATTTTTGTTTAGTATAGCTTGCCTCCTCTTTGTATCCCCAAATAGAAGGATCGTGAGTCATCAGGTTGCCAATGAGCCCGTTAATGGTGTATATGTTTAAGTCCTTGGCTTCCTGAATTGTTATCACCTTGGGATCCCATGCTTTGGATAAAGATCTTAAATTTTTTCTTACTTTCTCCGGCATTGAA
Organism: Eucommia ulmoides; assembly: GCA_016647705.1. Taxonomy (NCBI): domain Eukaryota; kingdom Viridiplantae; phylum Streptophyta; class Magnoliopsida; order Garryales; family Eucommiaceae; genus Eucommia; species Eucommia ulmoides. Next base: position 21,787,558 of record CM028337.1, read on the forward strand.
TACAGTTTTAGAGAGCATTGATATTGTTACAAATGTTGGTAAATCTGATATACATATCTTGCATTGACTTTGACTCACCCATTTTGAATAGTTCAGATTGATGAACCAGAACACTAATTGTTGATTCTTTGACCTGATTCGTTCCCTCATATGGGACCTACAAAGTATCCCACATCTTATTTTCTAACTTGCAACCTTATATCCTGTTATATTTCATTTACATCTAATCCATAGAATAAAAGGTTAATAGCTTGGACATTAATAGGCAACTTTTCAAATCACGCTCATCATACCCCTCTTTTCTTTTAGGAACACCGTGAGCTGAAAGAACATACAAACCATTTTTAATTAACCAATTATGCATCATAATCAGCAGCCTGTAAAAATTTCGTCATCTGGTGAACGCGCCTTTTTCACGTCTTAATTTAACTCGCAAGTGCACGAGGTCAAGTTTTAATATAGTGGACCTTTCGATTGGATATCGTCTACAGGGAAACGTGTTTGATTAATTGAATATCGTAATTTGCATAGTATTATATTATCTCGACAAATCAAGAATTGTTTGAAGTTGAATATTTAAAAACTAAGTTAAACTAACAACTATTGGGTTAATTATAATTAAGTGGATTACCTAGGGATTGATTTCATGCACTTAATACATGTTTAAATTTGTTTAGTTAACAATAATGGTGTTTATCCTATCCGACAATCTTGGTATCTTAAACTCACTCACTACCTCTCTCGAGTATAAAGTGAGCATATATGTGACTTCGCATCAATGCCGAAGTCCCCCTCAGCATCTATACGATCCTTAATCACATGAGTCTTGATTCAACCTCACGGATTGCACACTTTCTAATTCCCTCCCGGGTCATTAAATCATCGTGATGTGTTTAACCCTAGTCCGAATCCAGGGTTACCTCTCCCGAGTGTTAAACCCCATATTCTCAAAACCAACCCTAATACCTTGACAAGTATATTAAGATTGTAATAAAACGGTAAATACAATCAGATTTAGACAAACAACCGTTAAAGAATCATATATTCAATCAAATGTGTATTTACATGAACTACATCAATCCCTAGATAATATTTATCTAGCCTAACATGATCTTGGCCATACAATTATTAAAACAAAAAGGATTCATCATCATTAGATATGCAAAGTTAATTATAAAGATAAAAACAAAAGAAGAACGATCAAATCTTAGAGTGGAATAGTCCACTATCACCAAAGATCGGTCCGGAATTGCTTCCTCTTCTCCAAATGTTGAATCTCCTCTTTGAGCTCTCAAAAATAGCTTAAGATCAAGGGTCTAATGTTAGGAACATTTTTGACAAATGGGAGAACAAGGGACTTAAATAAAAGACTTCAAAATATCTAGAAAAATATCTATTTTCTATGCAGAGTGACCACCGCGGCGGTTGGTATGTCGGTTAACTTCACCGCTGCATTGTGAAAATAGCCCTAAACTCTCTAGACTTTCACCGTCGCGGCGGTGAGAGTTCTGTAATTCTCCCAGCATCTCCATAGCCACGGAAATGGGTTTTAGCATCCCTAACATCCTTACCGCCGCAGCGATGGATTTGCTTTCTTAAAGCCTTGTTTCTTTCATCATTTCTTCACCGTTTTCCTATCGTTTCGCTTGTTTATCACTCGATTACGTCCCTACACCTGATTTACATAAAAACAAACAAAAATGCAATAAAATATTATTAAAACACTCGAAAACTACTAAATCCGGCTTAGAAGTAGATAGGTATTTTCAACCAATCAGATACCCCCAAACTTGGAATTTCGCTAGTCCTAGAGCAAAATACCCTAACACTAAAATAAACTAATTGTACTAATTAACTAACTACTAAACTAAAAATGAATAAACATTAACAAATAAGAAGTAAATGCATGCAAGTTCCAAGTTCAATCGAAGAAACCAAGTTGTTCTTCTCTCAATAGCCCCTGATCAGATCAAGTTCAGAAATAAAACACACCACGTGGTGTTTTAGAATTTAAACACTCAATATCAATAAAAAAACCATTCTAGATCCATTTAAAATGTGTGTGTAAGAACTCAAATATATAACTATCCAAACACCGGATTAGATTATTCAATAACTAAGCTCATGACTTAAACCATTAAGGATTAGGAAAACCATATGCTTGACTGGGCTCTACTATCCACTAATGTAGGTTCAGAAATTCATAGAGATCAATAGGGCTTGGATCAGCATTGGAGAGCGGCCAAGGGTATCTCAGGAATAGAAAACAGAACATCGTTATAATTACGATAATTCAACGATACACGAGGCACAAAAGCGTATCGCTATATCTTTCTCGTAACCCCAAATATTTAAAACACAACCCTGAACAAGAATTTAAGAACTTTGTATTCACTTGTCGAAAGAACGAAAATAAAAACTATATTCACATAGTTTTTTTTTTAACTACATAACACACCGCCAAACTTATTCGAATTTGTACAATTTTAGGAGCATGTAAATTGAATTAAAAGAATGACAAGTGGATACACTAATACCAAACCAATAAAAATTTATCTGAAACCCGACCGCTCACTTCAAGTAGCATAAAATAATGCTAACTTGATTTCACTCAATTTGTGTATTTGGCTTAGCGACAATGGTTTGGAAAATTTTTAACTGGCTAGGGTATTGATACATGTTCAGAATTGAAAAGATTATCGGCTTCGATAGGGTAACGAGGGATAAAAAAATTAAGGTTAGCTCCAAAGGTTCAAGCAATAAAAATGAAGGCCTAAATCATGCCTCCTAAACTACCTCACCTAGGATTTTGCCTCAAGTTTCCCCCAATCAACTTCTAGATTCCTTAAATTTGTTATGAACTTATTACTAAATAATCAGCGTCAAATCATTCGAATGGATATACACTGAGTTTATATGATCATGCAATTTAGGATTAAAATAATTTTTACCTAATTGACATGCCAAGCACACAAAATACACATGAATGGTATCACCATCGACCTCGATATACAATTAGAGGATAATTTTCATCATCGAGAAATAGCCCAAACGAACTCAACAACTCAACACGCAAATACTACTTCATACATAAACATCTCTACACTAAATCTAAACACTAACATACATACACTAAACTAAGCATTACACATGCACAAACACAAAAATTAACATAAAACTTAACTATATATTAAAGTCCACAATATACATCAAAGTTTCTACAAAGCATAACTAAGCATACATAAAACATCCAATAAAATACATCAAAATTTTGTTCAGCCTTTTCTAACAAAAACAAAATTGGATGAACATCGCCCCAAACTTAAAATAAGCAATGTCTAAGCTGTTGATTTAGGAAAACTTGAAAGTGTTTATAAATTCCACGATGAAATTGATGCGTTACAAACGTCTTATACAAGAATTTTAGCTGAAAGGCCTATAATTGGAATTGGTAATAACATGAGTGTTGTTGAGCTATGGGAATATGAAAATAAAAGAAGAAGTGACGGAAGAAAAATTGAGACCCTAGACATGATAAGAAGACATCTACTTAATATAATAAGAACTAAATATTCTAAGAATGATCTCATACATACCGCCTATGCTACTTATAGAAATAGAAGACAAAATAGAACGATATCTAATCGTCATAATGAATGAACAAAGTTTGCTAGATAAATTACCTGCACAAGAATTTATAAAATATTTCCTTCTTACTTTTGATAAAGTGGAACTTGAAACTTTCAAAGAATTGTTAGAATTTCGTGATGATATAAACATCTTATTGATTTCTTATATTAGAATTGTATTTGAAACTCCCGTTCCAGGAAATAATATGACTATGACTGAAAACTGGTTTTATAACCATCAAAGAATTAGTGATAAAAGAAAAATAGATTGTCTTAAAGCAATTAAAAATTGTATCACTGAAATAATTGAAAGAGAGTATTCTAAAAATGACCCTACTTATACCATATATGCTAATAGAATGAGACAAAGTAGAAGACAAACTGCTAGTATTAGCCAATTTCATAATTATACTCCTAGTTTTGAAAGCTTTAGTCTTCAAAATGATTGATCAAGTTTTTCTGGATAAATTTATGCTTGCTTTTGACGAATTAATCATTGGAACCAAAGATGATGTTTACGATTTTTATGACCAAATAAATTCTGCTATAAAAGGAATGGAAAGAATGATGAATTTAAATCGTGCTTACTCTGAAAGACCCTATATCAATAGTGCTTTTAAAGACATAAGATTAAGTAATTTAAGAAAAATCAATTTGTTATGCGAAATACGTCAATACTTTAAAAATATAATTGCTGGAGATTTTGGAGATTATTATCCTGATGGAGATCTTCATGTCAAAAAAAAATTATTTGTTGAATTTTCTTCTGTTGGTTATTCCGTTGTTGGCTCCTCTGACCCAAGTATTAGTGGTATCAGAGCGGGTGGAAATTCTGGAGAACTTGCTAATACTCAGCCAAATTATGAAACTACTGAGGAAAAAACTTATTACCTATAATATGTCTGATAAAAAAATTGAAGATCTAAGTAAAAAAAAAACGTTTAAAATACAAATAACGGACTTTTATGAAGAAGTCTCTTGTGAAAAAAGTGATAAAGAACTAAATAGTGTTGGATTACCAAAAATACGCAATGTTTATCTACCTGCTACCTCTATTGTAGGATATCACTCAATAAACTGGTTAAGAGAAAATCCATATGACACTTATAAGCTGGTTAGACTAACTGATTATGCTCTTAGTGAATCTAATTTATTGCCAGAAATAAAACTAAAAATAAAAAGGATAATATTGAGAGAATTAAATAATCATTTTGCTAATATAAATTTATGTAAGAAAGAAAGAAATGTTTATACTTTTGATGAGGGATCTTCATATATTTATGATGAATATGATAGTTCATGTTACTATTCTGATTAAAGATTTTCGCTTATAATGTCAATCGAAAAAATTGATGAAAACATAGAATTACCAAAAGGACTTGCGATAATAACTAATAATCAAGAAAAGTTTATAAATTCTATAAGCAATAATAAAATCTTGATTGAAAATTTAAAACCTAAAAAGATAGGAATTAGAGAATTCCACATGTCTTCTTATAGAAGGGCTTATGTTTTGAATACTAAGGATAATGATACTGCTTCTTTAGATAGTGATGACGATATAGAAATTTTAGAAGAATTAAATGTCCTGATGAATACAGAAACTGGTACTAGTGGTGTTAGACAACCTGTTGACTGATAGGTATGAAAAACCTATCTATTTCCAATCCGAATTGGTTAGTTTTCGAATATGTTTATAGTTATTTTTATTATGTTTTAATTAGTATTTATACTTTTTGTATAACTCAGGTGTGTGGGTCAAAAAGATAGGAAACTGGAGCTAAAACGATGAGATCGAACCAAAGCGGTTCGAAGTTACGGTGGATAAACAAGCTCGGAGGCTAAAAGATGAAACAGGCCCACCGCTTAGGCGTCCAGACACTGCCTAAGCGGTGAAGATGCAGAGAAAAGAAAAATGTTACTGACAGACGACCGCCTGAGCGGAAATTCTACCGCTTAGGCGGAAATCCAGCAGAGGACGAAAAAGGGCTACTGACAGCCGCTCGCCTAGGCGAAAATTCTACCGCCTAGGCGAAAATCCAACAGAATGTTCTCCAGTCCACCGCCTACTTTACCGCCCAGGCGATCAGACTTAACCAACCTAACTCCGCCTAGGCGCAATTTCCACCGCCTAGGCGGATTTGCCCTGCACAGCCTTTAGATATTTTTAGGATATTTTTGCTATAAATATCCCTTCTCCTCCCCCTTGGCCGGGATCTCTCTCCTCTATCTTGCATTTTTTAGCCCCTTAGGCTATAATTAAGCCAAGGGTTAGGAATTTTAGTGGTGGAGCTCGCATCCCTAAGTGGAGAAGACGGCGAATCGATCGTGGAGCGTTCTTAGCAGTTTATCTTCGGACGAGGCTAAGTTCTTCGATCGTTTTTCCTTATTTCTTTATCTTAGGATCATGTGAGCATATTTAGCTCGTTATTTTCTTGTATATGCGGCTATGGCCCCGAGCTAAATATGGATTGTAGTAGGGATTAACCTAATATTTATAAATACGTTGTTTGGATGATTTCGGTATTTCGTTTGTGATTGTTCTTCGTAGTTTGATTGTTTTTATCGTATTGTTTGTTTATTATGCTTGGATTGATAAATAGAGAATACGGGGTTTTGAAAAAATTCCGGATTCGGATTAGGGTAAACAAACGCCACGATTCTATAACCCGGTCGGAGTTTGAATCGTGGACAATCGATGACGTTGGGCAAGACACACACTACCTAGGGTCATTAAGATGTTGAGGGGGACTTATTTGTTGACTCAAAGTTGCGTTATATCCCTCGTCTTACACTCGGAAGAGGTAACGAGAGAGTTTTAGAATGGAGATTGTCGATAGGGTAAATACAACGCGACGATCCAATAACCCGGGAGGGAGTTGGATTGTGTGCAATCAATGACACTGGGCGAGACTCACGTGACCTAGGGTCGTCAAGACGTTGAGGGGGACTTCCCCGTTGACCCGAAGTCATGTATTCTCCCGTCTTACACTCGGGAGAGGTGGCGGTGGAGTTTACGTACCGAGGTTGTCAAATAGGTCGAACAACGTAAACGCGAGTAAATCGGAATCAAACACATATTTGTAAACACGTTAATCCCTATACAATTCTTCACCCTAAAACATATTAACATAATAGTGTAGTTAATTTAGGATATATTAGTATTAGTTTAATTAATTAAATACATTTGTTTTTTGCCTAGATAAAATTAGGTCATGACAAACGCGGTATTCGATAGTAACGACAACAATCCCTGTGGATACGATAACCCGATCTTAACGATCACACTATACTAAAACTTAGACCTCGTATACTTGTAAGTGTAAGTAGCGGCGCATTTTGCGCGCCACCATTGACCCAATAACCTCCGGTCAAAGTGCTCAAACAACTCAACCTGCTCAACAAGCTACAACCAGTGCTAGTACGCCTCCTCCTCCTCCTCGAAGAACTACCAGTGATTTTATTAATGATCCTTCATGCTTTACTACCCCCTTCTGTTTCTGAAACATTCCCTGAAAATATAGGAATAAACCCTGCTTTTAGAGACTCTAGAAGAGGAATAAGCGAAGCAAATAAAGAATGCTTAAACAAAAATTCGGTATACCAAAGACAGAAAACATTTCTGAAAATGGAATCGATTTAAATATAGATAGTTATATGGGAAATACTGCTATGATGGAAGAAGTTATTTCAAAATGGGAAAAATCATTATATACTGTTGCTATATTTAGAAATGTGTTTTGACATGAAAAAATAACAGAAGACCCATTTTCTAAATGGATACCTATGACTTTCTTAGGAAATGTTAGAAATGGTGGACAAATTTTGGAATTCATGCTAAAAATAAAATAAGAACGGGAGTAACTACTGCAAATCTCGATGCTAATAGTCAAGATGGTTATACCCAAAATGTGATAGGAAGATTTGTACATGCTATTAGAAAAGAATTTTGGGACAATTTTGGGATAAAAATGTTGAAGAAACGCAAAAGTGAATTCGAATATATGCTATAAATCATTTGATAGACATGAGAATATGTAATATGTGCTATTTTGAAGTATACACTAATGAATTTACTAAACATTATTATAAAGCTGATTTTAATAATTATGAACAACAAGTTTATCTTGATATGTATTTTAGTAAACTGCCAACTCAATATGCTAGAGAATTGATGATAGAATATAAGTCCATACCTAACTGGAAAATGGAAGATTCCTTAGGTACTAGGATAGAGTATGCTCAAAGACAAATAGGAATGTGGTGTGTTGCTGCTAAAAATGCCGAATTATATAGAAAAGATCATCAACTTGGTCTTTGCTGAAGTGCATGGTTAGGGGTGATAGTTGGGTTCTTTTCCCTATAAGATTGTTGGGCGTTGCCCAAGCCCGATATTTTCCTTTCATTTCTCAGCCCATTTTTGTTAGGCTTTGACTCTTTATCCTTCTTGGACTTATTTACAGCCCCACTCTCGGTGTAAGAAAAACCACTTGTCATGGGCCCTTTATTTGACCCTTGGGCATCTCTTTTAGGCTTAGAGTTCCCAAATTTCCTTTGTTTTTTTACCAAGAGCCATGGCCTATACCTATCTTCCACTTCCTCTAGAGCAACGGGTTTTTCCGACCCTAGGTCCATCTCAGTAGATGTGACGTTGACTTCCTGACTAGCTGTGGTTTTAGGACTAAAGCGAACGCCCGTTGGAGGGCAACCTTGGCAGTAGAATATTACGTCGCCACTTTCACCGCAAGTGTACAGGTCCAATTTTAGTATAATGGGAAGAGTAAGGGTTGTCGTATCCACAGGAATTAGTTTAGATCGTTACTAAGTACCACGATTATCATAACCGAACTTTATTTAGACGATTAAAAATAGAGTTTTAATTTTAAATATGAAATACTAAACTAAACTAATTACACTATAATACTAAATAAGATGCTTATAGGGAATAAATTATCTAGGAATTAACTCTATTCACTAATACGTGTTTGATTTTGTCTAGTTTACATTAACGATATTCAACCAATCTGACAATCTAGGTATCGTAAACTCACTCACTACCTCTCCCGAGTGTAAAGTGAATGAATATGTGACTTCGCGTCAATACCGACGTCCCCGTATAGCGTCTATACGACACTTGGTGACATGAGTCTTGCCCCAACCTCACGGATTACACACTTTCTAATACCCTCCCAGGTCATTAGATCGTCGCGTTATGTTTAAACCCTAATCCGAATTCGGGGTTACCTCTCCCGAGTGTCAAACCCTGATTTCTCAATATATCATTACAAGCATATAAAGGAAGTTAAAGAACAGTAAATACAATCGAACATAGAAGAAAAACCATTAACGAAACACGAATTTCACCCAAACAACATATATGTATATTTCATCAATCCGATAAATAATCAACGTTTAGCTCTTGGACATAACCACATATACACTAATAAACAAGCTAAACATACTTAAACAATCAATCAAAGCTAGTAAATAAAGAGAGAAACATAGGAGAATAACCGTTATCTGAATAGTAGAGTGTTCCACTTTCGTATAAATTGCTCCGAAATCGTTTTCTTGTCTTCAAAATATGTTCTTCTCCTTTAGGTTGTGTTGATCTCACCAAAATCTCCCCACAAATATCTCTCAGAAGTTCCAAGCTCAATGGGAATGAGGGGGAATGGAAAAAGGTACAAAATATCTGGCAAAATATTAACAAAACACTTTACAGGTGTTGCCCGACCGCTATAGCCGTCAAAAGCACCGCTGCAGCGGTGAAAAGATAGTGTTTTCATTGTTAGATCACCACTGCAGTGGTGAAAGGGAAGTGTTTGCATTGTTGGATCACTGCTGCAGCGATCAAAACCACCGCTGCAGCGATGGTCCAGGTAATACTGACACCAGATTCTTCTTTTAGCTGTAACTTTCTCATAAGAACTCCGATTGAGGTGATTAAAACACCTATGGAAATTTGAGATAGATATCTAAAACTTTTATATTTTGAGTTTTCCCAAAATCAAATTGCATCGTGTCCAAAATTGGCCTTGAAATTACTGCACTTGTACTAGATTTTGCACATTTTCACTTATTTATTCGAAAACCTATAAATAATACAAAAACACATTAAATTAACAAAAATACTTGAAACCACACAAATATTTAAATCTAAAAGTACTTAATTTGTTGGTAAATAAATCACTTATCAGGCATCATTTCCAATCATCTTCTCCGACAACGTATTATTCTTCGGTGACGTTTTGTTTTCCTCCGTTGTAGCTTTGCCATATGGACACATTTCAGTCTTATGGTTAACACGACCAAAATCATAGTAAATACCATGGATACTTTCATATTCAACCCTAAAAACCATGCCCCTCATGCGAAAAGGGGCCACCAGAGTCTTATTAAGGTCAATCTCAACACAGAGTCTCGCAAACTTACCTTTGTAGGACGCTGCCATGTTTCCATCAATTTTGATCGACCTCTCCAGTTTCCTCCCAATATTATAAAGGACAGGGGACTCATAATATTCAAATGGGATGTTTAGAAACCTCACCCAGACAACTATGCGTGATTCAATCACGTACTCAGGCCTGAAGTTCGGCTCCCATTTCCTGATTGTGAGATAGTGATCAAAGATCACCCATGGTCCCTCAGTAAGATCCTTGTGAGCATCAGCAATTCGATCAAATTTTTCCAAGTAAAACCTATAGTTGAGGTCTATGAGTTCAAAATCCCCTATCAACTTCGAGATCATCCTGGCCCTGTCGTAGAGAACTTTATACCCAACCGACCTCCCCATGAGCCTGATGATTAGCATATCCTTCCATTTTTCTATGATTTGAGATAGAATTGTATCAGGGATAACAACCTCTGGAATACTATCACCCTACATGTCCTCTTCAGCTCCTCGATTAGGGTTTTCCTCATTAGCCATATCTTTATCATCAGCATCAAAATAGACCTCCTCCAATACCTTTTTTGGGAGTTCACTCCTCCCCTTCAAGGCATCTTTAAATGATTTCATTTGGGCATGTGTGGTGGGAGCAATCTGGACATGCATGGTAGGTGCATTCATCATCAGGACAAAAGTCACCCTCGGTTCAGGGCCTTCCTTACTCATCTCCTTCTTATTCATCTCTTTTTTATCTTCTTCTAATTCTCCCGATTCATCCATCTCAGTGATAGTTTCGGGTTTTTCATGATCGTTCTTGATTTCTTATTGCTCCGCTCTAACCCATCTTCTTCTTCCGAAGAAAGCTCAATAAACTTCTCTTTAAGAGTTTCTCTCTCTAGACAAGCCATCTTCACTAGGATTGGGAATAGGACATTGTTAACTATATTTTGGATAAAATTGAAAAAAACAAAATTGACTTAGTAACTATTTAATTAGTTATTTTTATATATTTTTTGTTAGTAACTATTTAATTAGTTATTTTATATATATATATTGTTAGTTAGATCTATTGAGTACAGAAAAATTAAGTACAATAAACTAAACTTAAAATATGTAATCTATATAATAAATCAGCTCATTTATATTGGTAGTCGTTGGATGTCTCTAGATATTGGTAGCCGTTAGACAAAAAATAACTTCACAATTAGGGTTCGCAGTCGCCTAACACACTGGTAGCTCCCCCATCTCGCATTCTCTCTCTCTCTCCCCCATTCCACCCCATCTCACTCTCGGTGTCTCCCCATCCATCGCCACCAGCATCGCCATTCTTGGTCCACCATCGATAGCCGTCACGCCACCACGCCTCAGGTAGGTCTCAAATGATCCTTTTCTACTCCATTCACGATCGATTTTATGCCGTCACTGCTCACTCGCTTCAAACTCTATCTTTCGTCGAGAACGAAGACGATGATACCAATACCAACATCCAAACCGTAATCGCTCTCTGTCATGCTTCGCTTCGCCACCTCCATTGTCGTCCAGATCTGGCCACCTATCTCCGTCAGACAAAATTTCTTGGTAGAAGAGAGCTTCGATTCGAGTTTCATTGTTTCCACCATTCGGGACCAAAAGGTGAGTCTCGATTCAATTTCTGATTTCAACGACGATGACGAACAGGTAGCTCCGATTCCTAGTGAATTTCTAATTTGTTCATATTTCTAATTTGTTCAAATTCTAACCATGGCATGAACAATTAGGGCTCAATCCTTCTCACCACAGTAACAATAATCATCGATCTAGCGCCATCGCCATGCCTATTCCTAGATTTTTGTATTTTTGTTCCCTGATTTCTGTTTGTTTGTTTTTTTGGTTCCAAGCCCATTATTCTATTTTTGCTGTTGGAGATGGGTCTGCTACTATTCTTCAATTTCTGATGCCTAAGAATAGATCCAGAGGGAGATGGGTCTACTGCTGTTCTTCAATTACTTCCTAATCTTCACCACTTTTTTGGTTCGTGGATGTGCAGGTCACATGAAATTCTCTGTGAGTTTTCTTCAGTTTTGAAATTTTATACAGTTGAGATATGGAGATCAAGAATTTAAGATTTAATTGTTGGATTATGTCTTCCTATATTCTTCTTATATGCACTCTGTTTCAGACTTCAGTATAAATTCACTCAAATCTGTTGTTTCTCTACTTAGATTCGAACACGATAAGTTCTTCAACTAAGGCATGTTTCTTTGTTGTTTAAGGCTCGAATGTAATTGAAACAGAAACATTAAGGCCTTAAAATTTGAGTTTATTTTATCTTATAAGCCAAAATAAGATTTGAGTTTAATGTTAATTGTTTTTTATTTTTTGTTTCGATGATTTTCTCGGTTCTAAATGAGTTGATCAAAAGTATTTTGTTTTGATTTTCTGTTTTCTGAATTTCTGTTTCTGTTTTGCCAACAGTCGATTACCTTTGCTTTGATTTGTAGGGGTTTTTTACTGCTGACTACGCTTTGATTCCTACGGTTTTTTGATTGCTGAAGTAAGATACGTTCTCACTTTGATTCTTTTTCTGTTTTTCTATTTTGTTACTGTTCATTCTATTCCCATTCTTTATTTAATTGTTTGTCTTAGTCCCATTAGTATAGAACACCGATGTGGTTTATTGTGCTCACACAGTTTCTCTCTCCCTCCAGTTTCTATTCTCGCTTAATGTTTCTGTTCTCCTGTATTTGTTTTTGTTTCTGTTCTCCTGTATCTCTTTCTGTTCTAATCCATGATTTATAACTGATCTTTTCGCCAATATGGAGGTGGCACTGTACAAGAATTTCTTACTGAATATTTCAATCTGTAATTTTTTTTAAAATTAATCTTGATGCTTCAATTGTTTGATGACCTTTGGTGGTCAAGTTAGTGTTTGTATTGTTTTTATTTTAAGTAGTTTAATTTTATAGTGTTGGTAAGTTAAGAAACTTAATTATATCTGTATTTGAATTCTATAATTTGTTTTGATCAATTGAAATTTGTCTTTTTTTCGATAGTACAGAGAAGCTGATAAAGTTTTTAAGATCGAGGTTTCGGATCTTGAATTCTAAGGTATTTTTTCCATATCTCTGGTATTGTTGTTGTTCCCATATCTCTGTTCCCATATTTCTGTTACTGTTATTATTCAGTTAAGATTGTATTTATGTTTTTCTCTTTATTTGTGTTCTTAGGTTTGAAAACTAACTCTGATTGTTCGGGTGATTAAACTAAATTTTTTCTCCAATTCTTTAGGTATGTTGATCTGTTCCCGATTTTCGATTCCCATGTTCTGTTATTGTTCCCAATTTACTGTGTTTAGTGTTCTTGAAAACCATAGATTAAAAAAATAGACTTAGAGCCACTACTCTAAATCTAATTCTTGAAACTTGAATGTGAATAACGGTTTAACATGGCTATGAGATCTTGCTAAATAATTTACTAGGTTTGAAATGATTGTATTAGGAACAGTCACAGCCCTGCAAATCTCGCATATAAGAGTTTATTGTTGGGAGGTGCTACCTCAACTTTACAATAAGTTCTCTATTTATGGCATTGCTACTGGTCACTGATGCCATTTAAATATGCAGATGGTATTCACAAGTCTTTATGTATGTGTTTATGAATATAACTATTGATTTACCAAAACAATAAGGTATTGTTTGGTTGCATGGAATTGAAGCTTCAGAATTGGAATTTCTGTTCTTGGGGGTGTGTTATTAGCTTGATCTTCTTCTTTTTTCAGAAAAATTGCTGAAATCCACCACGAAACAGGTATTGACCTCTGAGATTTTCAATATTTTTTGTTGGTATTTTTAATTTCAGATGAAGTTTTTCATTCTTTAATTTTAACTCTTTGAAGCTCTGCTTATCTGAATTCAAGTATGTTAAACTTCATTCAATTTCGTTTTTAGTTCATTACATTGATTGTTTAACTGTAACCCTAATTTCCTAATTGCATTATTTTATATGGGCCCTTTTTTTTTTTTTTTTTTTTGGTCAACCAAGCAATACCTAAAAGTAATTTAAAAGTAGGTAGCGTTTGGAAGCTTGGAATTGGGTTCCAAAATTGTTTCGGCACCTCTGTCTTTGATTCCCCACTACCTTTGTCTTCGATCTTCTACTTCGTGGTTGATTGTCTCTTGGTCTCATAAATCGGATTTTGAAACCCCATTTATCAAATTTGTTATTGATTTGTCTATTTTTATTTATTGTTATATCATTTTCTAAATCGAAAATGAATTTGAAAATTTTGTTTGCTCAGTATGGTTTCATTTGAAAATTATTGTTATGTTTGATAAAATAGTTGTAAAATGTTGTATAAAAAGTGAAAATTATGTCATTTTTTTTAACACCCGTGCCTTCAGGCACGGGTTATACGCTAGTGTTATGATATGGGAGATCTCATTCTAAACTAAAGTCAACAGATTAATTGTTTTAGCTATTTTAAAATAAAATAAAATTTTAAAATATAATTAAAAATTCTATAATAAGTGAACCTTTCTTGTGCTAAAAGTATTATTTGATGACACTTTGTCCCTCAATTAATGACTAATAGTAGATTGAAAATGCTATTAGTCCCTTGAAAAAATACCATATATCCACAATTAGCCATAATAACCTTAGTTGGTAGCAAAATTAAAGAAAACCAATCATTGTGCGATAAATAATGTTAGAAAAGAATTTAGTTGTAAAATATTTTATTAAAGTGTATCAATTCTTGTTTTTATTTAATAACCCTATTTAAGAGTTCATCTAAAAATAATAATTTTAAATAGTTATGTTGTAATATGATCCTTTTGTGAAACATTATTAGTGTATAGTCATTTGACCGTTAACCAATTTTGTGAACAAACATTTATACCTTTATAAATTCTCAGCCGATCGTTTTTTCTCTGTTCTCTCTCTCTTATGCTCACTGTTCTTTGTCGTCGCAGCCACTCATCGTTCCAAATCGTCGTTATTCGTCGTTCAGATTTGCTCTGTTCTCGCGCTCCGTTCTTCGTTGCCACTGTGGTCATCGTTCGTCGCTGCCGTCATCCAGTTGACTACAGTCATCCAGATCTTCTCAATTCTTCGTCGTCACTGCCTCATAGTCGTGTCATCTGCCTCGTCACGTCTGCTCTGCTATCGTCTAGTGCCTCAAGCCGTTGTCGAGCCATGCTCATCCCTCTACAACCATCCAGATCTGCCAGAATACGGACCTCTAGTATAGATATGATCTTTCTCCATTGACTTCATTGAACATAATAGTGTCAGACAATCCTAAATGAAACCACTGCTAAACTACAGTAACTGACCGACACCATCGGCTCCTCCATTGATGTTGTGGTTAGGAAGATATCATGTGTTTTATTTTCATTTTTGGGGGAAAAAATCATTTTTTCTTTAATTCATCAACAAATCTAAAAATTTGAAATTTTCAAATTTGAACTCTTCGTTCGTCATCATGGTCATCGTTCATTGCTCTTTCTCGCTCAGATCTGGAATTTCAGATTTGTGAACGTTCATGTTATTTTTATTTATTTTTTTGTTTATTTTGGATTTTTTATGAACATTCATATTGGAACGTGGTTTGGTGAACTTTCACTCTGAAATATTGAGTGAATGTGGAATATTTGTTTTGAAATATTGAGCAAACATTTACACAGAATGCGTGAATTATTGTTGAGTGAAATATTGAGAAAACTGAAATATTGTTCTGAAATTTTGAGTGAACGTGTGAAATATTGTTGAGTAAAATATTGAGTAAATTGAAATATTGTTATGAAATTCTGAGTAGATGTTCACACAAAACGTATGAACTATTGTTGATTGAAATTGGAGTGAACTGAAAATTTGGTCTGAAAATACTGAGTGAACATTCACATAAAAGTTTTAATGACACAATTCATAAATAAAAATAAACAGAGAGGACGTTTGTTGATGACTTTTTTATATAATTTCTTAAGGGCTATAAACTTAATTATTACAAGATTTTTTTTTTTTTAAATATAATTTTACCATCTTTAAAGGACTAAATAATAAATTTTCCTTCTATCAATGAATAAGCTTGAATAATCAATAATCAATATATGTGGTAAATAGATTTAAACAATTTCTAGTTTACCTATGATAAGTTGTAAGAGGATCTTTCTAGTTTAGTGGTGATCAGTAAGTGTTGTTCCCGAATCCAATGAGTTGAGACGTTTAGTCCTTTATGTGTGTTGTATTTACCTACTTGGGGTCTTGTATGGTTTTGGGGATATGCGGTGTTTTGTAACAAGGATAAAATACTTGTCACTGTTAGGACCAAGTGTAAGTTGTTGAGGGCAAGGAACCAGACAGAAGTACCACTACAACAAAAATGGCCTATTGGGGCACGAAAAAGTGTCGCGACAGAGCCCCTATTGCAACACTTAGGCTTTTTGGGATACTTGGACTGGTTCCCCATAAAAAATCGTCTCAATAGGCTACAAGGACACTATATATTGCCCTTTTAGTTTGAACCTGTTAAGGCGATAATAAGTGTCCTATAAGATAGTTATTAGGACACTATATATTACATCTATAATATTTTATATTTTTTAAATTATATATATTAAGGCACTACAAAATGTTGTTAAAAACCTCTATTGAGACAC
Organism: Eucommia ulmoides; assembly: GCA_016647705.1. Lineage (NCBI taxonomy): Eukaryota > Viridiplantae > Streptophyta > Magnoliopsida > Garryales > Eucommiaceae > Eucommia > Eucommia ulmoides. The sequence goes on from CM028337.1 coordinate 21,804,213, forward strand.
AAGAATATGTCGCAAAATTGTCAAAGAGAACCAACATATAAAGACATTATTTAGCGTCCTAATATAAAGTATTGCGACAGTAATAATGCCCTAATAACTATCTTATAGGACACTTTTTAGCGTTCCAATAGACTTTTTTTTTATTTTATAGGACAAATTTTAGTGTCCCAAAAGGTATCTGTTTTTTTTATAGTTTAAAATTATTTTAAAATATAAAAATACTCTAAATCCAAATAATAAAATTAAAAATTCCTAACAATTCAAAATATATAAAGAACCCAAATTTTAACATTAAAAATGGAGAATTAAAAATCCCAGAGATACATAAAATAGGAAAGACCAATCTAACTAAAAAAACATATATCCTCTAACAATGAGGAAGAAATCATAAAGCATTACCCATTAACCAAAAAAAAATATCAACTTGTTTTTGTTCCCCAATACAAGATTCATAAATTAAAAACTTCATACGCTACCAAAATAAGATTCACAAAATAAAACCTTTTGCAACAAAATTACATCTCCAAAGTTTGATACTTCATAACTTACCATAAATACATTTGTCTCCATTCATACATTCAATCTTCATCCAAAGAAACATATATAAACAAAACATATACATAAAGAACCAATAAGTTGTAGCTCTTAATAATATTCAACAAAATTCGTAATATTCAAAACAAACATATCAAAGACAATGGTCATGTGATAGGTGCTCCAATGGCATCATCAATTGTTACGAAAAGTCCATAAGGTCTAATTAGACGTTCATCCCATTTGACCAAGACTTGGACATTTACTTCACACCAATTTGGTCCTAATTCTTCTTTACCTACTTGTGCCAATGAGTTTACACTATGGACATAACCTTTCGCCACAATTTCCATTGTGTTTGTTATGCTCTTCAACAACACTAACGCTCCACTCTACATAGTCCATTTCAATAATGAAAAACAAAACAAAAAATAATGTAATGTTAAAATAATTCAGAACAGTTCAATTGATAAAATTCTGATAAATTTCTAATGTTAAAACAATTCAGAACAGTTCCCAGAAATTTCAGAACAGTTTCCAAAAAAAATTGAAAACAGTTCACAAAATTATGGTGTGAAGAAACATATTTTTAGACATGATTTCTAGACAAATATGGAACAATTAAACTACATTTGACCAACATTGAACAATTCAACTCCATTTCAATAATGAAAAACAAAACAAAAAATAATGTAATGTTAAAACAATTCAGAATAGTTTAATTAATAAAAAAATTCTAATGTTAGAACAATTCAGAACAGTTCCCATAATTTCTAGGAATAATTTCTGAAACTGTTCCCATAAATAGACTGTTCTGAAATTTCTGGAACTGTTCCCAGAAATTTCAAAACAGTTCCCAAAATTATGGTGTGCAAAAATAGATTCTTAGACATGATTTCTAAACAAATATGAACAATTTAACTGCATTCGACCAACATTAAACAATTCAACAGCTTTTCTTAACACAATTTCGAGACAGATATTGACAATTCAAGCGATTTTTCATGTGTTGAGTGTTGTCATGTATCTAAATCAGAAAAATAGCAAAGAACTCATGATCACAGATTAACTTAGAAGAATTGAGCATTTTTTTTTAGGATGAAAAATATAGGATGTTAAAAAAAATATGTACATTACCCGAATTGATCTCATCTCCACAGTTGGTGTTGAATGCTCTTGATGATCCACCGGTGTAGTGAGAATGCTAGCCACATTAGTAGAATTACTTGAAAGCCCTTGCGATTGTAAGAACATAGCCTTCAATTGTTCATATTCATTCTTCGACTCTTTACATTGCTCCCCCATGAGATCCAATGAATTCTTATATTCCATTGCCAGCCTATGAAATGCACCACGACTAGGTATATTGCTCCAAACATCAGGAGGGGATACACCTACAACATACAATTTTATTAATTTACTAACAGAATTCGTCAATTGTTGAACATAATTAAGAAAATATTTCTCACCTAAGCCGAACATACGAATGCGCCTGGTTGCATCATTTCCCATAACTTAAAAGAATATGTCATTAGGACCATTATCTTTAGACCCTTCAGAAGTTTGTCAATTTAGTTCTCTCATGTTTCTCTACAATAACATATAATAGTGTTTTGAACATATTATGAAGTTTAAAATTAAGTAAAAATTATTCACAAATTATATGCGGTTTACAATATCAATACCATTGCTTGTTCGGCCACTTCATTTGTCGGAGTTTTATCCTTCTTTGAGTAGCAAATTTTAAACAAGTCTACCCGGGATGGCAAATGACCTAATGCTTTTCTCTACAAGATACATGAAACAATACATAATAAACTAAACTTGTAATAGTTTTAAAAACAAAAAATGGGTTTTGAATTAAGCAATCAGGTGGTTGTATTTTTGAGTCCATTCTTGACTGAAATGTGATATTGGTTGTATATATAATAGACTAATTCTCTGTATCATTTATGCCACCGCATATCAGACGCCGTCTTTGACGACATAAAAAGTCGCCGAAGTCATGGTTTTAGAGGGAAATGGCGTAAAACCTTCGCTGGAATTTGCTTAGACCCCTTACTTGGAATTATATTTTCTTCTAATTGATTCTCATCGGTAATATATATAGATGTATGACATACATGGAATTTGATATTATTTACGTGGTCCTTCCAATACAGCATGCAATATTTGGACACGTATCTATTTTATCGCACCAAAGCCCTAAGTCTTTTATTATCTTTTTCATCTCATAGTACGACTTAGGCAATATTTCCTCCCCTGGAAGTATCTCTCTTAGCAATTCAAGTAACATAGTAAATGACTTATTGCTTCACTTACCAAGGCACTTCAAATGAAAAAGTCGAACAATAACAGAATGTTTTGAAAACTTTTTACACCCGAGATATAGTTCTTGTTCTGCATCCCTAAGTAACTTGTAAAACTTACGTGCATCTTCATTAGGTTCCCCTTCATTACATTCTTTGGCTCCATCCATGTTTGTTTCTCTCCTTGAAAATCGAAAGAAATCATGTAACAACCCATGAATATCATCATGGGTGTCTTGTTCACTATGTCTTGGAGGCGGATATGTAGCAGATGTTGAAGTTTCACCATGGGCCGACCACTATGTGTAGCCTTGATAAACCCGTTACATATTAAATGTTCCATTTCCATTTCACATGCAACCCACCTGCCACTCCCACATTTCACACAAGGGCACATGATCTTCCCACTTAAACTAGCATTTGAAAACGCCAAATCAAGAAAACGTTTCACTCTTTCCATGTATGCATTGCTCACTCGCGATTAATACATCCAACTCTTATCCATTATATGATCTTTTGCGAAATAACTATACAAAACAAAATTTGTATGATTAGACCATAAGAATAACTCAATTTTATATCCATTGATGTTCAATATATTTAGAGATTAAACTTAATTTCCTGACCATCGCTACCACGTTGAAGTAGTGCAATGTGGTTAGAGATTATATAATAGGCAACATAACATATCAATATATTTTCATCTCATAAAATAATTCATTCATTGATTCAATTAACGACACACTTCAAGTCCAATGCATATCATTATCAGCATATAAATTTTTCCCCCGATATAAATTTGTACAAAACCTTGAAAATTTACATTTACTCATTTCTGATTCCAATTTCTTACAACCAAACACAACCTAAGCACATTTGCAATCAATGTAATGCTTGTTTGTCGAGTTTAAGTATTTACCAATCCATGCAATCTAATCCTAAGCAGTTTTTTTTATGCACAGGATGCTAATGAGGAGTCAAAATCTGTAACAAAAGCATCTTCCATGAAAAGTGATTTTTTTTTTTCTCTAATTTATCCATTGTTAAACAGTTTTAGATCTTGGGCAACGTTTTGTTGAGATTTTTTTTTTTCTTGTTCGGATGCATAAGGATGTGGATAAAGTTAGGAAGATTACACGAAACGTTAAATCCAAACTAGAAGCAATAAACAAAGATGTATATTATTACTCTTTTATTCATTTGTATGTATGACAGAATTTCAGGTATATTATATGTATGTGCGTCTAATATTGGTAGGTTTTAATAAGTTAATTCTTTTTCTCATCAATGTGCATTTTTTCAGACTTTGAGACAGAAGATCAATGATGAATATCGTCAGGTCGTAGAACAAAGAGTGATTACAGGTATTAGCATGATGTAGTTGAAAAGAGTTGTGTGTTGGTGATATTTTCCTTACATGTTTTTCGTGTTTTGAATGTCATGAACAAATAGTCACAAGGACAGGACCATATGAAGATATAAGCCTAAATGGAGTTTTCTTAGTGTTTTTTTTGTTCCCGGATTTCTGTTTCTGTTCTGAGGAACTAGAAACTTGGAACTTTATCATGAAATTTGAGAATATAAACAGTAAAGAAATGCCACCCTACTTTCTGACATTCCTAGTATAATGAATGCGCATGCGACAATGACTGACTTGTAATATGATGACGGTATCAGACTATCAATCACCTTATAGAAACTGGAAATAGTGAACAGATCTTCTGAAAGGCAATTCTAGAAACAGGAAGAGTATAGGTACCATTTTTTATGTTTTACAATTTTGCTCGGGACAGAAAAATTATATATATGCCTTCAAATTTATATGATTTTCCCATTGACAAACAGTTCACACAAGCAAATGAAATTAATCATCAGCAAATGAAACTGTAACAGTGTCTATCCAAATTTGCATCAAATTCTCTTTCTAAACAGGAACAACTCCAAGCAACTAAAATTTCTACAAACATAATCAAACACCAGAGAATAGTAATAAAAATTCAAGACAATAAAGCCTAAACTCACAAACATAATGCATTAGGAGAGAAGAAGAACAAGGACCGTTGTCAAATTATCAGTTCATTTCAACATAATGCATTAGGAGAGAAGAAGAACAGAGATCGTTGTCAAATTCAAGACAACAGAACCTAAACTCAATAGACATTGTGGTTGACTACAAACTGAATGAAGAGGACGCAACCTACAAAGGGAAGAAGAATAGGGACCGTTGGGGTTGACTACAAACTGATATTTCCTAACCCTATGAACATTAAATCACGAGATCATTGTTAGGAAGTCATAGCTATAAAAATAAATTGAAGAATTGGTGTAAATATACCTGAATTTTGATTGTAAATCACCAAACAATGTGAAAAATATTCTTCAGGAAGATACAAAGAATTCCTCTTGAACAGAAATGATTGGGTTCTACCAGAATAGATCGAAGGTGAAGAGAGATGATTTAATATTTAAATTAAAAAATCGAATTGCAAAATAGATTGGAGCAAAAGAGAGAAAAAAAAAAAAAAAAACTAACCGAAATTCGATTGTCGTCGGTTGAACTCCGATGCAGCTGGAGGGCGATGGCGAAGACGATGTAGCCTGGGTTAGGAAGAAGGCTGAGCAGGTGGAAGAACGTGAAGACGATTAGGGCTCCATTCTTGAGTGAAGCTCTAGGTATTACTTGAAGGAAATGCGGAAGTGAAGGCGATCTGGTATTTCTGCAACTAAAGCGGTACTGAATATGCTCATTTCAACAAAAAAGTGAGCAGGAGAATCCCATTTCTGTTTGGCCCACAGCCAAGACGACGTCGTTTTGGTTGCGTTGAAGATCAGTCTCACATTTTTATTTTTATTTTCAATTGATTTTATTAATTTTATTATACAAATTAGGGCATCATTAAGTGACCTATAATTAAATAATTAAATTATAATAAGACACAAAATTGTGCTCTAATATAATTTCTGTTTTTATGGCACTATTTTCTGTCCTTTTACATTATATATAGATAGTAATTTATTTAATTACTAATTAAATTTTATTGGGGCACTACTTTGTGTCCTTTAAATATTTTATTATAGAGTCTCAATATATATATTATCCTGAAAAGCACTTTTATAGGGCACAATACATAGTGTCCCGATAAATTTATTTTTATGCGATACTACCGTTTTTGTGTCCTGAAAAGTGCATTTATAGGGCACAATACCTATAGTGTCTCAACAGAAGTGTCTTTATAGCAGTTTTTGTTGTAGCGTATTCTTTTATTAAGCCAATGACGTATATATTATTTTACTATGTCAATGATGTATATACTAGGACCTTTGTCTTTTTTATCCTACTTAGTGTATGGGTCTTATAGACCCGTGGCTTGCTTACTTTTAAAGGTTTATGGATAGCGTGTCATAGGGAGCATGGCATTTTCTATGAGGTTTTGTAAGTTACATATATAGAGGAATTGGCGCAACGTAGAAAGATAGATTTTTTCCTTTTTTTTATTTTTTATGAATGAATTATTGCTACCAAAAAAGGAAAATGGATTTAAAAAAATTTTAAAACAAGTTGTTCCATGGTTTAAGAATAGGCAACATGATTCACATTTTTAAGAAATGGCAATTTATGATCATAATTTGTGAGGGGAGATATAGAGCTTCCACGATCTTCCAAAAAATTCTTGAACCAATATGCAGAGAGTTTTGGATATCTAGTCAATCCGTGGTCATAATCTATGTAGTTCATGCCAAAACGAACAATATAACCTTTAACCCATTCGTAATTGTCCAACAACGCCTAAACAAAATACCCTTCAACATTTACTCCTTCCCTACAAAAATTAACGTACACTCAGCAACTTAATTACATAATATATGCTTTTCTTTTCTTTTTTTAGATTTTACGGTAAAGTATGATAAAGTCAGCTTACGTGCACCTCGATTAATCTAAATTACAAGATAAATATATGAGAGTTGTAAAAAAAAAGTTTTTTACAACTATAAAAAATAATTTGATAAGTTTTTTACAAGATAAATATATGAGAGTTGTAAAAAATAAGTTTTTTAGATAAATCTGAAAAATAATTTCTTTATAAGTAAGAATAATATTATAAAAAATAAAAATAAAAAAATCGAGGACTATATAATAAGAATGTAATTTTTATTTTGATTTATTTTTATTGTAAAAACAAATAAAATTATTTCATTTTTTATTAGGGTTTTCAGAATAATAAATTGGATGTTTCATGGTGTTCATTCTTCTAATTTTGTTTTAGTTGGTTTTGTAGGTGTGAACAATAGGTCGTATACATACGAGCGCGGATCTAGGTAATGCTCAGTGCTTTCCCAAAAAAAATAATAAAAGTTTAGTAATATATATATATATATATATATATATATAATTTATTCATTTATTTTAATTTCTCTCATTAAAATGTATGAGGTTATGCAATTTTAAATAAATTGATATGAATATAGTTATTTAAATATTAAAATTTGTAGTAGTTGATATTTTGTTGATGACTATTAAATTTGTTCAATTTGTATTTTTTTCAACGAGTTCAATTAGTGTTTAGATTTTAACTTGATGGTATATATATATAAAATTTAAAAAGTATAAAATTTGATCAAATTTAAATATTTTTTTATCGTTATGTTGGTGTTATTTGAAAAATAATATTAATGATATTAGACAGAAAATAGATTGTGCTCTATACATAGTTTTTCTAATGGTAATATTTTTGTCATTTTATTACTCCACTAAATCTAAGATTTGCTTCTCTTTTTTTTAACATTTCTATAATTACGATTTATATTTTTTTTTTCTCATTTTTCAAACGAATCGAAAAAAGGTTAGGGAAAAATAAATGTCTTGGTTTAGAGGAATGTTGAAATGACAAAAAAAAAAAAATCCTACTTAAAAAATCTCGTGGTGAACATAATCTATTTTTCATCCAAAGTCATTAAAAATATTTTTAATTTTACGGGATCAAAACAAATGTAAAACTTTGGGATAAAATATGCAACAATTGCATATTTGATCCCTCAATTTTTTATATTTATTTCAATCTCGTAAAATAAAAAATATTATTAATGATGTTGGACGGAAATGAGTCATGTTCAACACATGCTTTTCTAATGTGAATATTTTTATCATTTTATTATCCAACTAAATTTATGAAATTTCCCTCTAAAATGGGGGGAGGATTTCTAAAATAATTGGGTTTATTGCCTTTTACCCCTTGTAGTTTGGTTTTTTTATTTTAACCCCTCTATTTTGGAAACTTACACATAACTTATTTCTACTCTTGACTAAATGGATAAATTTGCATTTTATTCCCAAAAAAATAAAATGATTTAATTTTTCTTTATTTCTGAATTTAAGTTTACTATTTAAATGTAATAAAAATGAATAAACTAAATATTTTCTCTTTTTTTGACTCTTTTGCTCATTTATTCTAATTTTTTCTAATAAAAACAATTAAAATAAATGATAATTTTGTCCCTTTCATGTAAAATTTAGATATAAAATAAAATTTTGTTTTTAATATATTCTGTTAAGTTGAAAAAACATTAGTTTTCAAAAGTGTAGATTTTTAAAATAAAGAGGAAGAGAAAAAAAAAAAAAAAAAAAAAAAGATCAAAATATTGGGGGAGGGGGGGTAAAAGTGAATTAATAAATCTCTAAATAATGTAACAATAATAGGTTGGTATGAACAAGACAAGATATGCAATAGACTGTCCCAAGAGAAGATCAGGGACAAAGATTGGGGGCCTACCATTTGTGAATGTGCCAATATGATAATCAAAATGTTGTGGAATAAAATGAGACTATACGCCAACTTTAACTTTACGGATGTAAAGTGCAATCCTTAACAAATCCGGCCCTTGCATGACCGGATTTGGTATTCAAATGAGATTATTTTAAGTTCGGAATTTTAAGTGTTGAAATTATAAGTGCTGAATTTATTAAGTGGTAAATATATTATGTATTCAATTTTTTAATACTTTTAGCTTCAAAAAAAATATCATTATACAAATTTTTGTTCCTAAAATAATTTGTACAATTTCATTTCTCTAAAATAATCTCTTCCTACAACTCTCTCTCTATTATTACTCAATTTAATATTTTCTCCATATATAATTTTTTTTTTTTTTAGATTTTACAGTATTAGCGTAAAATGTTAGTTGTGATAATTAGATATTTTGTAATATCAAGTGATAAGTGCTAAAAAATTAATTGAATCACTTATCATTTAAAATTTTGAACAATTTTTTAAATGATGTATATTTTTTAAGTAATTGATTATTTTTGCTGTCAAAATGCACTTAATTTGATAAATATTTAATACGTTGGGACCAAGTGTATTGAGTGCTTATTTGAGTTTTGTTTTGTCATAGTTGCATGCAGCAAATATGTTGGATTACAAACAGAGAAACTCCACAGTTTACTACTTTCGATTGCTAAAGGTTCTCCAATGTGGGAAACTCTTGACCTATGCATAGAGGTTGTGGATGCCCAATCACTAGAACTTTTAGTTCCCCATCTTGCTCAGTTGGTCCGATCTGGTGTTGGACTAAATACTAAGTATTCATATACCAAGTATTCGTATACGAGGGTAAAATAGTAAATTATATTAAAATGAATTTACAATTATACTTTTGATAATAAAAATTTTATTTTATTTTTGTTATATGAGAGTGAAATAATAAATTACATTAAAGTGAATTATTTTTCTTCCTTTCATTTTCTTTCCTAACCAGACAACATTAAGGAAAATAATTTTCTTTTTACAATGGATAAAAATACTATCCTTTCATTTTTTTTCTCTCTTTTCAGTCTTTTCATCCAAACGTGTCCTAAAGTATGGGATGGGTGTTTATGTGGACCTTGAGGTTTGCCAAATTACGCATTTAGTCACTCAAGTTTCACATATGTTTCAATTCCACAAAATTAAAAATGTTAATGATTTTGGATGAAAAGTAGATTATTATGCTCAACATGTGATCTTGTTGGGATCCCCTAAATAGACAGATCCATCTTGATATCATTTGAACATGAATGTGTTGTAATATTAGCATGTTTTATGCACACGCAGATTCGAAGATGACGAGAATGTTTCCAGCCTGTATGAGGAACTGTGGGAAGACAATATGAGCAGAAAGGGTCACACTAGAATTGTATATTCCTTTCTCCCTCTCTCTATATATACACCCCCCTCGCCCTCCCACTCCCACTCCCTGTAATCTTAATAATACTTACAGAACTATATATGTTATATTTCTGTTTCTCTCCCCTCCGCGCCCCCCCCCCCCCCCCCCCCTCTCTCGTGCACCACATATTCTTATCATGCTTGATGTATAAGTTTTTTCAAATTATATGAAACTTAATTTTCTGAAATGTAGGGAGCCCAAGCAATTAAAAAGCTCAGTGAAGTTTTGGGGGAATCACGGTCTTCAAATCATCATTCGCTGCTTTCATCTCTTATAAAGGAAATTCCTGGTCGTATATGCGAGGTAAGAATATCTTCTTGTGACTTCTAGGGTTCAATGTCAATATCAACTTAATTATTTAGCTTATCTAGTGCTCAATTCGATTAATATTTTGAATATGACAGGGAAAGGATGCTCTATTACACGCATTGGCTGCTCTCTGTAAGTCTTGCCATAGATCGATTTCGAGCGCGGATCCTGCTATGCCAGATGCTATTTTAAGTGTGGTATCTTCTACATGCACAAAGAAACAGAAGAAATACCGTGAGGCAGCATTCGACTGTCTACAACAGGTGCATTTTGCCTCTCCTTTCTGGCAAAAATATGTGTGTGTATGTATATAGGGTTAGTTGCATGTTCCATTTTAACCCCCTACTTTGAAAACCAAACATATCAAACCCCCTCTACTCTTGACTGGAAGGGAGAAAGTCACATTTTATTGAAAAAAATAAATAATAATTTTTTATTTTAAATTTAATATTTATAGGTAATAAATGAGAAAAACTAACATTTTCTCTCTCTAGGTATGTTTCTCTCTCTCTACTCCTATTTTTCTTTTTTTCTTTTTCTAATAAAGGCAAAATAAAATAAAATATCAAAATAAAGGGTAATTTTGTCTATTCGTGTAAAAACTTAGATGAAATTTATTTTAACCCATTTTTTGGCATATTCAGCTAAGTTTAACAAAAAAAAATATTGGCTTTCAAATTTATATATATATATTCTCTCTTTCTTTTTTCTATATAAGAAGTGTATTGCACTATTACTAAACAACTTTTCTTAAATGCAATGCCAATAAAGTTCTCAACCCCCCCCCCCCCCCCCCCCAAAAAAAAAAGAAAAAAAAAACTTTTCTTAAATGCGAGAATTTGTTCTTCTAGCTGATATTTTACCCTTCTATGATTTCCCTACTTTTTCCAGATCATAAAAGCTTTCAATGATCCGAACTGCTTCAATAGAATTTTTGCACTCTTTTTTGAGATGTGCGACTCGGCCGCTCAAGTATAGTCAAGCCAATTTCCTCTGGCCAGCGACGTTAAAGCAAGTGCTTATGCAAGTACTTAGCACCCACATGTTACTTCTTGAATTCTTTGAGACTAAATCATGACACTTCACACCCCTGAAGCTTGAACAAGACTTCACTTTGGTCTCTATTGTTTCAAAATCATCCCACTACAGTCCAACGCCATTATCCCCATTACAATTCTAGACATAAAATAGTCAATTGCGGCATGTGTCTGTTATAGGAATTTATGGGCATTTTCACCCTCTTCTTTTCCTTCAATGTCTCAAATATTCAGAAGTCAGAAATAATAGATATACTATGATCTATTTATGTACAGATTTTTTGTTTAATAGAAAATTTGTAAAGGGTAAAGGAAGAGGATCAAAATACCTTTAAGGTGCTCTTAAAAATAGTTGGGTGGGCATGACAGTTTTGCCATTTAAAATTGTGATGAAGCTATTGATTTGCACTGACGTGTTCAAATTAAAACTACAATGACCAAAGTGGAATAATGGTTAAATTTCAGGGTGCGAAGTATCAAAACCCCTACGATATGTAAAGAAAAACAATGGGAAAATGGTTTCTTCATACGATGATTCATTGATTAGTGCCCCCCCCCACCCCCCCTGCATTATTTCTCTCGGTAAGGTTTACTCTCCTGATTGCATTGGTGATTAGTAAAGCCTTCCTTGGTCCGCTGAGACCCCCTACCCCACCCCTAGCCCCCAACAACAACATAGCTTCTCTCTCATTTTCACTTTCTGGACACGACTAGTTGTTAATATCACTTCTATTCATGCAGGAGCAAATCAGACAGAAGATGTTTCTGCTCCGTGTGATAAGGTTATTGATTGTCCATGTCAAGGTACAATCACTACATATTCAAAAAATTTGAGTTCCAGTTATATTTTTTTTTTTTTATAGAGAGCACCAAGTTTACGTTAATCGTAAATTAATAATCTAATTTTTATTGTAACAACCAGGGTTCCTAGGCCGTCACAAGACTTCTCCTATAGAGACTTCCAAGTTAATCCACTCATTTCTACACAGCAGCTACCGCCTTTCAAATCCCAAGGTTATAATTAAAATCCTGATTTCCCACATTTCATTAACATGATTGTACTTAGCCAACTTAATGGATCGAATGTTCACCTCCTTAAATTATAGAACTTATTTTACAACAACGACAAGTATTATTCACGTCTCCTAGCATCCCGACATTACCTCTAGGAACTACATAGGGAAAATCTCTAGCTACTAAAATATCCACCGCCTAACTTGTTCTTACTGGTGCCCAGCACCCGCATAAAATATCTTGATATCCTTCCTTTAACACATTTCTGACTTTCTGGACCCACCATCGAACTTACTGGGGTAATGATTACATCTTCCCCAAATATACAAACTTCGATTCATCCCAGATTTAAAGAAATAATTTTATGCACAAACAGTTACTCATACAAATGGACTATCGTCACAAACCCAAAATTCTCGGCTATTTTCTACATAGCATTCTCTATTATGTTGTTATATTCACTAATTCCACAATCTGTTGCTTCGCCTATCCATCAGCCTATGCATCAAACGTTTCCCACATTCTTAGTTTTCAACTAATATAACTCTCTTTTGATACCTTTCAGATTGCCTAGGAGGTGATTTTTATACTCATTTTGAATGTCACTTCATATTCCAACTTAAGTGTATTCTGCTATACTGTCTAGTATTTTAATAACGACGTACTAACTGTCGAGCCATAGTGATCGTTTTAACCTCACGATCGCGAGTTGCAACGATACCGTAACCATCCGTAGGATATGCCTTCCTAGCGGACCTAACTGCGCAGATCACCGCCTACCGGATATCTCCGGAGACCATAATATGAATCACCACCTGCCGGACCACCCTCCAGACAGGACATAAACTATGACATAGTCAACTCAATAATATCATCATCAAATCACAAATCAATATCCATCTGCCGGACCACCTTCCGGACAGACCCTAATATAAATCACCACCTCATCAATACCATTAAAATCACCAACGTCCACCTCTTTTTCGCAAAACCAACTTTTAAATCCGAAATCATATTATTCACCTTTGTTTAAAAAACCGTCTAATTTCAACGAAACCATTTTTCCCCTTTATTTTTAGAAAATCATGCATTTTTAGGAAAACAGATATTTTTCACTCTCTTTTAAAACCACCAAGTCCGACGAAAATCATTTTCAACTTTCTTTCAAAACCAACGTAATTTAATGAAAATCTATTTTTACCAACTCACCCAAAACCTGTTTGATCCACTTCATTTTTTAAAAGCATCTAATTTAAATATAACCATTTTCTATCATATATAGATATAAAAATAGTTTGGCAAGAAGACAGTACACTCACCTGATTATCCGTTTTCGAAAACTTTGATCGCCTATTCTCTACCGGTACTCCGGTGCTTGCGAACCTAATAGTGACAGGACCTAAATTAATATTCTATGTAAAAACAACCTAATCATGTCACATAACCCTAATTTCCATAATTTTCTATTCTCCGCATTTTATTATGAAATACTGTTATTTAACTAATATTACTTCATTACAGTTTACTATATCGAATTTATTCATGCGAAGGAATAGCGCTAATTTCACCGATAATAATAACACGTTTTTCACATTGAGACAATTACATACATATATTAAAGAAGTTCGGAATTCTACCTCTTCCGAATTTTCCGTCGGTCGCAAGATTGAGTTTTGATTTTGTTTAGGGTGATTTGCGTAATTTTTTTTTTTCTTTTTCTTCTTTCCTGCGCTTCTTTCTCCCGTTTCTGCGTCTGCGTCTGCTTCAGCCATCGGCCGACTTCACCGTTCACACCCACTCTCACTCACCTCCTCTGTCGGCTGGCCAAATGACAACACACACACCCTGCAACCTACACAACACGCACCCACAATCACAACCACCACCGTCGGACAAAACTCCTGGCCGATGACACCCCACTAATCATTGCTCCACTCTCGACATACACCCATGTGAACAAAACGTGAACACACAACCGAACGGTCACACCCACACAATAATGACAACGTTGGATCTCACCCACTGTATTTCAGTTTTATTGTTTTGAAATCTCGCCGCCGGCGAGTTCTCTCTCTCTAACCCACCGCCGGCGACGACTCCAGCGTTCAACGACGAACACACCCATAGAAATCAAACCTAAACCACCGCCACGCTGACCGACCACGCAACAGCACACACACACCGCTGAAACACACACACCCCTTCTCACCTGACGAACGGCCGACCACCGAACAGCACAACACCCATGACGATGAACAAAAACGGAGCACACCCACCATCACACACACACTGAGTCATGCAAACCCACCGCTGGCTACGCCATACAACCAACCTACCATCGGATCAATTTGAACGATGGCACAACCGAAACCCACACCGGCGGACCTCTCTCTCTCTCCCTTCTTTTCCTTTTTCCTCCGGTTCTCCTATCTCTCTATTTCTTCTGGATTTTTCTCCGTTTCTTAGAGATGTGTTATATGTATATATGTATGTATATGTGTGTGTGTGTGTGTATGTGTATGTGTGTGTGTGTAGTTGATCAACGGTTGGCCAAGTGGCCTCTCCTCCTCCACAATTTGTTTACCACCATACCTAAATTTGCACTTACCTCCCCTCAAGTTTGGTTAGAATATTATGTGAACCCCTTTCAAAATTTAAAGTTCAATAAGTTTACAACTTGACCCCTAAACTTTTTAAATCACCTAATTCATATCGTAATCCGCCCCACTATTTTTAATTAGGATAGTAATTAAACCCATTCTAAATTTTAAATGTTTAAATTTACAAATTAACCCCTCAACACTTTAAAGATTAAATCAAAATTAACATCATCAATCCCGTTATTTTTGAAATATTTTAAAATGCGACTTAAACTATACGTATATTAAGGATCGGGGTCTTACAACAAGTGCTTAGGTCATATCTCTAAACAGAGAATTCAGAGACTTGTCTCAGATGGAATTCTTGAACCCCTAGATTTAACAGACTTTCAAGTCTGTATTGAGTGCATCAAAGGGAAACAGACAAACGAAAGGAAGTTAGGTGTCGAGAGCTACAGATGTCTTAGAACTAATTCATACGGATATCTGTGGTCCATTCCCTACGGCCTCATGGAATGGGCAACGATATTTTATTACGTTCATAGACGATTACTCTTGTTATGGATACCAATATTTGATTCATGAGAAATCTAAATCTTTGGACGCATTCAAATCTTTCAAAGCTGAAGTTGAACTTCGTCTTGGAAAGAAAATTAAGGTCGTCAGATCGGACCATGATGGTGAATACTACGGGAGAAATGATAGATCAAGAGAACAACGTCTAGGACCCTTCACAATTTTCCTCAATGAGTGTGGAATTGTTCCGCAATACACAATGCTGAGGCAAACCCAGCATGAACGGTGTTGCAGAGCGACGAAATCGGGCTCTTAAGGATATGGTAAGGAGTATGATTTGTCATTCTCCCTTACCAAAGTCGCTTTAGGGAGAAGCTTTAAAGACCGCGGTATACATTCTTAACATGGTACCTAGCAAAGCAGTTGTCAAAACCCCCTATGAGCTTTGGACAGGCAAGAAGCCTGGCATTAGGCATTTGCACATTTGGGGTTGTCCAACTAAGGCACGGCCTTATAGGCCACATGAAAAAAAAAAAAAAAAAAACTGAACTCAAGAACGGTTAGCTATTATTTTGTTGGTTATGTTGAGTTTGAGGGGGAAGAAAACATAAGGAATGTTGTCTTTGAAAAAGAATCTGCAATTGATAGTGATCAGGTCTCTATACCTATCGATGTTCAAGATACAACTTTCTTCGAAGGGGAACATGTTATTGATCGTGATCAGGTCTCTATACCTATCGTTGATTAAGACACTGTTCCAGTTCTGGATAACGATGTTCAGGCTCAGGCTCTCATTCTTGACATTGTTCCAGAACAAGACAACAATGAGATTCTTCCTCAAACACAACATATGGTACAAACTCAACAACCTCAAGAAGTACCATTAAGGAGGTCTACTAGGGAAAGGAGAAGTGCGATTTTGAATGAATATATCGTCTTTCTCCAAGAGCATGAGAATGGTGTTGGTTTAACAGATGATGACCCAATCACATTCTGTCAAGCCATGCACAGTTCTAACTCTCAAAATTAGATCGATGCCATAAAGGACGAGTTGAAGTCTATGAACGACAATGACGTTTGGGATCTCGTCAAGTTACCTGAAGGTGCGAAACCCATTGATTGTAAATGGATATATAAAACCAAAAAGGATTTAAAGGGTAACATAGAGAGATATAAAACTCGTCTTGCTGCCAAAGGATTTACTCAAAAGGAAGGTATAAACTACAAAAAGACTTTATCTCCAGTATCTTCGAAAGACTCTTTTAGAACTATAATGGTACTAGTGGCTCATTTTGATCTAGAGTTGCATCAGATGGATGTTAAGACTGCGTTTCTCAATAGAGACATTGACAAAACAATCTATATGGTACAGTCAGAAAATTTTATATCGGGAGATTCAAAGTCCATGGTCTGTAAATTAAGGAAATTCATCTATGGTCTCAAACAGGCCTCCCATCAATGGTATCACAAATTTCATCAACTCATCACTTCGTACGGCTTTGAGGTGAATATCGTTGATGATTGTGTATATCACAAGTTCAGTGGGAGTAAATATATCTTCTTAATATTATATGTCGATGATATTCTGCTCGTAAGCAGTGATATAGGCTAATTGCACGAAACCAAGAAATTTTTTATGAAGAAATTCGAAATGAGAGATCTTGGTAACGCCTCTTTTATATTAGGTATCCAGATACTGAGAGAGATCTCTCGATGTATCCTTAGGTTATCACAAAAGGGCTATATCGAAAAAGTTTTAAGTAGATTCGACATGAAAGATAGTAAACTAGAAGATATGCCCATAGCTAAAGGAGACAAATTTAGTCTCAATCAATGCCCCAATAATGACCTTGAAAGAAAAAAGATGCGGAAGATTCCTTATGCGTTGGCAATAGGGAGTCTAATGTACACTCAAGTTTGTACTCGTCCCGACATAGCATTTATAGTGGGAGTTTTGGGTAGATACTTGAGTGATGCATGCATGCAAAATTGGAAGGAAGCCAAACGTGTGATGCGCTATTTGAGGAGAACAAAAGACTACATGCTCACTTATCGGAGATCAAACAGTTTGGAGATCATCGGGTTCTCTGACTCCACTGGATGCCATGATAGCAGGTTCTCCACATCAGGCTATATTTTTATGCTGGCCGAAGGAGCTATCTCATGGAAGTCTGCTAAGTAGACTCTCATAGCTTCTTCAACTATGGCAGCAAAGTTCATTGGTTGCGATGAGGCTTCCAATCATGGAATATGGTTGCGGAACTTTGTCACTGGGCTGCGTGTGGTAAATGGCATTGAAAGGCCATTGAAAATTTATTGTGACAATAATTCAATGGTTCTTTACTCCAACAACAACAGAAGCTCGACGAAGTCAAAATTTATTGATATCAAGTTTTTAGTTGTTAAGGAGAGAGTTCAGGATAAACAAATTGTTATAGAACATATAGGGATAGATTTTATGCTAGCGGACCCATTAACCAAGGGTTTAACCCCTAAAGTTTTTCATGAGCACACCGCTCACATGGGTGTTATTTCTGATGAAACATTGGTTTAGTGAAAGTCTTTTTGTTCTATAAGTTTTGCTTTCACCATTGGATTGTTTAAGGTTTTTGCAGAATAAAGTTGACGGTTTATTTTATTTTGTTTACAATGTTTGCGTTGTAATAAGGACTTTGGATTGATCTCACTAAAGATTAAAGTTGGACCAGTTAGAAATAGGCATGCCTAAGATCACATTGCATGTAATATCCATGCTACACATCCACATTTGATCTATGTCATTGAATATATTAGTATGGTGATCATTGTGGTTTAGTCACGACTGTATTGTGATATAAGTTGTTGTAATTCCATTGCTAGTATGTGAGATGGACCAGATTGTTTAAGGAGAAGTCTAAGGATAAATAGCATACGGATGCGCGCCTAAGGACTCTTGTGATATAATTGTTTTAGGGATACTATGTAACTCAAGTGGGAAATTGTTAAGAAATTTTATTTCCTAATCTAATTTTGGGCAACATATTATTAATACAATTATGTTTTCTATTTAAATTTAATGGGCTAAATTAAGTGATCTAATTAAATTGTGTAAGCCCGTAAACTACTCAAAAGAATGTGGGTTGAATGTATAGATATAAAAAATTGTTGGGGTGATTAGAGGATTATAGGAACCCTAATCACACCCTATATAAAGAAGAATATGCTAGGGTTATGGTCCTCAACACACCAAAATGACTTGACGGCTCTTTTCTCCCCATTTAGAAGAGAATCGAAATCCCTATGAGGAACTCCGGAGTTTTGATTGAGAAAGGCCACGTACCCGCTCGATCCATGGTTATCTCGTGATGAACTGTCACAGGATTCCGCATCAGAAGTCAGTTGATCGTAATAGATTCAGGTACGTAGTTTACGTGTACATTGAACTATTGGTGATTTGACATGATATTTTAAGAGTTTTAGATTTAGATCTAAAGGGATAAAATCGCAACAAACCACTCCCCGAAAACTCCCCACTTTCTCCCTTTTCTCCACCGAAAAAATCACTCCTGTTGTGTTTTTTTTTTTTTTGGCCCCCCACTTTCTTCATATCTTTTTTCAAAGCAGAGGGGCCCGCAGGCCCCTCCCTTTTTAAAATTTTTTTGTTTGCAATTGTCAATTGGGGTTGCCAATAGCCCCTATAATTCGGGGGGGAGGGGGGTTGTCGCGAAATAATAGTAATTATTTTATTTTTATTTTTCCAAAAATTAATACCTATTCTTTTTCCTCTCCTTCTTTTTTTTTTTTAATAATTGAAAATAATAAAATAAATAATTAAAGAAATACGATGCATGGACGGGACAAAATGTTGTGTCTACAATTGAGGTGCAACTATGGGGACCAAAGTGGAATCATGGTAAAACTTCAGGGGTGCAAAGTGTCAAAACCTAGATTTAATGGTGGTTTTCAATGAGAATTTGGTATTAGGCTGTAAGTTTTAATTTTCAATTGAAATATTTTGTCACTTTTTTCTCTTTATTTTTAATCCTTTAATTAATTAGATTGAATTGATCGATTTAATGTTAACTAGTATTGAATTTGTATTTGATATCATAGTTAATATTAAGTAAAACCTCGATAAGGACTGAAAAATAATTTCTTTATAAGTAGGAATAAAATTATAAAAAAAAAAATCGAGGAATGTAATTTTCACTTTTTTTATTTATTTTTATTTTAAAAACAAATAAAATTATTTCATTTTTTTTATTAGGGTTTTTAAAATAATGAATTGGCTGTTTCATGGTGTTGATTCTTCTAATTTTGTTTTAGTTGGTTTTGTAGGTGCGAACAACATTAGGTCTATGTATACGAGGGCGGATTGAGGTAGTGCTCAGTGGGAGTTTTCCCACGAAAAAAATAATAAAAGTTTAGTCCTATATATATATAATTTGTTTTTGTTTTTTTCGTTTTTTAATTTTTCCAATAAAAATGTATAAAGTTATGTAATTTTAAATATAATGATATGAATATAGTTACTTAAATATTAAAATTTGTAGTTGTTGATATTTTGTTGATGACTATTAAATTTGTTTAATTTGTATTTTTTTTTTTAATGAGTTCAATTAGTATTTAGATTTTAACTTGATGGTTTAGTGCATAGTAATTTTGTGTGTTTTGCAATTTATATATATAATTTAAAAAGTACAAAAGTTGATCAAATTTAACTGTTTTTTATCGTTATGCTGGTGTTATTTGAAAAAAAATATATTATTGTTGATTTTTAGTTCTTTTTATGCCAACCTTCTTATCTTATTTTTTGGGAAAAATAATTTAATTATTTTTAAACAAAAATAGTCGTCCATTTTTGTCTTTTTTACGGTTTAACAAAAATTGCATTTCAAACTTGTAAAATGAATAATATAGTTAATGGTAGTGGACCGAAAATGGATTGTGCTCTATACATAGTTTTCTAATGATAATATTTTTGTCAATTTATTACTCCACTAAATATAAGACTTTAATTTTTTTTTTTAAAATTACTATAATTACGATTCAGATTTTTTTCCTCTCATTTTTTCAGACGAATCGTTATTTGGAAAACCATAGGAAATAATGAAAATTTTTAGTTTAGAGGAACGTTAAAATGACAAAAATATTCTCCTTAGAAAACCACGTGATGAATACAATCTATTTTTCGTTAACAAAAAAAAAAAAAACATTAATTTTTTTTTTTTGTTAAATATGGGAGCACATCAAAACTCAGAGGGTACAAAGTGTCATTTTTTTTAACAGAAAAGTGAGGACGGAAATAATAAGACTCGCGGAATCCCATTTTCTTCTTCAATGACTAGGGGAGAAGGAGGAGGAGGAGGAGAAGAAGAATCCTCGTATTGTTACGAGGTTTTTTTAAGCTTCAGGGGCAAAGACACTCAGAAATAGAATTGAAAAAACAAAAGAGAAAGTCGAATTTTTTTTAGTAGAAATTCAACCTATTGGGAAATAATTTTTACTTGAGATGTCAGTTGCATTAGTTTTGTATAAAATATAGAATTATCAATTCTATTTTTGGAACTAAGTAAAAATTGAAATAGACAAAATCTATATTTTTTCAATTAAATCAAAGGAAACAAGCAAAAAAGAAAGAGAAAAGGAAAAAAAAAAAAAAAAAAAAAAGGTGAAGAAAAACAACGAAACAAAAAAGATTTAGTTAATCCCAAATTTAGTTTAGAAGTCCAACTCATTTTAGAATTTTATGCAAATAAATAAGAAAAAAAAAAACCAAAAAAAATAAATAAATAAATAAAACACAAAAAATAATAAAAATTATTAAACAACAAAAATAAAAAGTGGAAGAAAAAAAAAATATGGGTATTTAGTGTGGAGTTTTATAGTTTACATAGTAAATTGTTATTTCTTTAACATATATGAAGTAAAGTGTACTTTTTTTCAATCAAAATTTGATGGTAAAATACAAATTTTCAGTCAAAATTAATACTGATCTAACATAAACACCACTTAGAATAATAGAATAATGATTAAAAATTAGAGAGAATGATTGTAAAAACACTACTAAATTATGCTTCTTTCTCTCGTTTTTTCCACCAATTCATTTGTGCCCTACTTTTTTGTTTGCTTAGCTCCTTTTGGTGAGGTTCCTCTCACGTTCCTTTATGTGCAGCCTTTGACTTAGAGGTTGCTAAATGATTGACGGCTCCCAAATTGGGAGTGAAGATGAGATTACCCAACAGAAAGGAGAGAAATAAATAGACGCCCGGAATTCTATTTTCTTTGTCAATGGCTGAAGAAGACAGAGTAAGAGAATCCTCCTACAGTTACGAGGTTTTCTTAAGCTTCAGGGGCGAAGATACTCGCAAGGGATTCACCGATCACCTCCACACAGCTCTGTTGAACGCCGGATTTCGAACGTTCAGAGATGACAATGACATACAGAGATGCAAAGACATCCAGACGGAGCTCGACAAAGCAATCGAGCAGTCTAGGGTTTTGAATGTCATTTTTTCGGAGAACTACGCTTCCTCGAGGTGGTGCCTGGACGAACTCTCAAAGATTGTCGGTCGGAAGAGGAGCTCCAGGCATTACGATTCGGTTCTCCCCTTATTCTTTCACGTCAATCTTTCCGATATTCGGAATCAAAGAGGAAGTGTGGAGTCAGCCTTCGAGAGTCACGAGATGAAATTTGATGCTGACAGAGTACAAAGATGGAGGGATGCGCTCAAAGAAGTTGCCGATTTTGCAGGAATGATTCTAGCTGATGAGTGAGTTATCATGCTCTTACGGCATGTTTGGTTGGACGGAATGGATGGAATGGAAGAAGTAATGGAATGAGAGAATGAATGGAATAAAATTGTGAATGAAATCACTATTCCATTCTCTTGTTTGAGCCTCCCTCGTTTAACACCCCACCCATTTTATCCTGAAATTGCAGAACCTACCCCATTAATTTCCAAAATACATCTTTCTGCCCAAGTTTCTTCAAAAAAAGAAAAAAAAAATCCCCTCCCTCCCTTGATCTCCTAATTTGCCCCGTTATGAAATTCATGCAGAAAAGCTCGTGCTCCAGTTTCCCAACTCAAGAGTCCTTCGGTAGAGATTCTCTCTCTCTCTCTCTCTCTTTATGTACACACACAAGATATATCCATTAGTATTTCTCAGATCTCTAGACTATTTGTGGTTCACTGTATTTGTGATCCATCTCTCTCCCTCACTCCTAATCAAAAATCCGTCTCCCTACGGATTCCAACTATAGCGATTTCTGCTACATCATAGATAAACTTTGCCAACTACAGCGTGCCTCCGACCCGCAAGATGCAGTAGTTGAGGGGCTTCTGTAAGTCAGGGGTTCGTGCCTGAGCCAAAACACTTGTTTAGAGAGACAACGCTTGTTACGCACTACGGTGCACCACTGCTCGCTAGCACGGGCTCATCTTCTTCTACTCAAGATCCAAGATTGAATTCTCCTCACGGAACTCCATCTTGCGGGGCATATTAGAGTATTCCATATATACAAAATGAATGTTTATTTTTGTATATTTGGAATTATGTCATTAACTAAATTATGTTAGCATTTATGTTATTTCTATATTTAATATTGTGTTGTTTTTTATTGTTCATAGTCTCTTGTATAAATATTGAAGTTATTATTAATAAAATATATCAAGCCATTTCTTTTATCTTATACTCATAACCTTTACTTCGAGAAGTGTCTCAACTATCTCAAATCTTTAATCTCAAATCCTATAGCCAAATGAGCTTTGCGATGGATTACCTCCTCTTTGTTATTGCATGTCACAAGTATAACATCAACATACAGAAGGGTAGAGATTATAGGAGTGGGCTGGTGCTAAGGTCCTCTTCTCCCCAAGTAGGCGGTCTGTGTTCAAATCTAACCGGGTGCGTGAGTGGGGGTGTGAGTTAAAAAAAGAAAAGAAAAGGGACAAGTGTACACAACAAGGGCAATAATGTATGATCAATGTGGCTCTCTTTGTGCGGCAATTTCAACATAACTTGGAGTAATTTGTCAAATCAAGCTCTTGGAGGTAGTTTGAGTCCATAAAGAACATTTTCCACCTGCATACTTTTCCTTCGAATTTTGAGAAGATTGGATTCCAAAGATCTAGTAAAGAATAAAGGGAGATCTAGCAACAACAAAAAAAAATGGAATAAAGGGAAGAAATACACATAATAAATAAGTGTGCTAACGAGGATCCACCATCCCTTGTGTAATAGTTAAAAAACTTCAGAAAATAATATAGCGATCAACAAAGTTCTATAATTTTAAGGGGTTCTCGGTGAACAGTCTACAAACTTAAAATATCAACCTATGGAGTCCACTTGCTCACAGTGACTTTTTGAGAAGTCCGGTAAATTTGTCAAACATCGAAATTAATTGTATTACATGAAAATCAATGCAATATTTTGGATGTAAAATATTACAGTGATTTTCATATAATGCAGTGACTTTGAATTTCTGACAGAATTATTGGACTTATTACAAAGTTACTGGACGAAGTGGTTTGGGTGAATAGTGGACATTGGGCGCACAAATTGGGGCCCATGGAAAGAAATCCAAATTTTAATTAGCCAAAACAAAGAAAAAGAAAATGGATACATAATGTTTCTTTTATGAATTTGCAGGTCGTGATATTGGTGTTAGCCTTCCAATTTTATTGAACTCTATAGTCGCGGGGCTTCCCATGGATGGAAGTACAATGCTTCGAATTGGGATGGCAAATCCTCCTAATATTCTCAAGCACCTGAAAGAAATAGCTGGTGTTTTGTGTCACCCATGTGTGTACTCCTTTCTTCACGTGCCCGTCCAATCTGGAAGTGATGTTGTCTTGAGTGTGAGTGAGAAATTTGATCTATTTGCTTTTATAACCATTTTGACCATTCCTACTCTGCTAATTATCTATCTATTTTGCCTGTTGAGACGAGTAGTTGAATTAAAATATGATGGGCCTCCATTGGTGATTACATTTTTGATGATCTAATGGTTTATTTTCTTCATTATTGGCAGGTAATGAATCGCGAATACACTGTTAGTGAGTTTAGAAAGGTGGTGGATACTTTGACTGAACTCCTGGAATGCAGATCGCAACTGATATAATTTGTGGATTCCCTGGTTAGTTTGCAATTCAGTTGGTATAATAGGCTCCTTGTTGTAATGCTTTTGTAACTTGAGGTGGCGTTTGGTTAACGATTTTGTTTTTATGTTTCTACTCCCAAAAAATAGGATTAGAATTATGTTTTTGCTTCTCAACAATTCTGGGAACAAAAATGTGTTTAGTAATAAGGACAATTGTTCTTAAATTGTTTCCTTTTATTAGAACGAAATCTAATAAACATATTTGGTTACAATATTAGTTCTAATATTTATGTTAAAAAGGGTAATTATGTCTTACCAGTACTGTTTAGGGTTTCCCACATTATTTAGGGTCTCTTGTATCGTTCCCTAATTATTATTATAAATAGATTGAGAGACTAACACAATATGTAAGCCTTCTCATTTCTCGTATTCATTTATTTCTTTAACATGGTATCAGAGTAAGTTATGGGACATTAATCCCATAGTTCTGTTCATCCATGATTTAATTTTTTTTTCTTCCCTCCTTTAGAAAAAAAAAAAAAAAAAAAAAAAAAAGAAGAAGAAATCGTTTCCAGCCTCTGCCGCCAAAACCCTAACCCATCGCCACCCACCTACCACTTAGATCCGGCACCGTCCAAGTCAGATCATACCTTTGTCGACCTATTTCGACCTTCACCATCGCTACTCGACCTTTGCCATCTCCAATCTGGCCAATCGGCGACCTTCGCCATTACTATTCAACTCTAATCGCTGTTGTTCAAGCCAAATACACCTTCGTCAGAGTTCTCCCGACGACATCCACGATCGCTACTACCAGTTTGAGCTTCGCCACCGTCAAACAGTGCTTCGTATTACTGTTCCGCCATCTACCAGTGCTTCGTCTCACATCACAACTTCGATTCGCCACTCATTCTGAAGTTCGCTGCCATATTTGTAATTGAATGATTTGTCTGTTGCTGCCTCTGTTTCAAAACAACTGCTAAGGTTTCGAAACCCTAGATTTCTCTAGCCGTTGTTGTCTCTGTCCAGATCCGATGGTGCTCCCTTTTTGGCCATACGTTAGTAAGTCTATGGTTGAGCTTCTTCTAATGATTTGAGCTCTACAGTTGTTTGTGTTATTGATTTGTTTCCCTTGTCAAGTTGTTTTGTATTTGTTAGTTGTTTTATTGGCGGGAATTAATGTCGACGACTATCCCCCGATCGTTAACAACTTGGAAGTTGAAAGGGACTAATTACTTACAATGGTCCAAAGTTGTACAAGTTGTTGCTACCGATCAAGGGAAACAAGGTGATCGAGGAAGTAGTAGTAATGAATTTCGAGGTAGCCATTGCTACCGATCCACTCATGCTCTTATCTATTTTTATTTAAATTCATATTTACTTTATTTTTATGTATGATTTGATTTTAATTTTAATTTTCTAGGATTTATTGACGGATGATTATTATAATGAATTAGATGAACAAAGCCGTGAATGAAGTGGACAAGAGCTTGGACTCCCAATTATGACACGGCTTTGCCTGTTGCATGGTTCAAATGTCACCGGTGAACTCCAAGGTCTTCTACTTCCCTTAGGGACATGCCAAACACGCCAATGGTATCGTTGATTTCGGTAATTTCTAGAGGATTTCGCATATAATTTTAGGAGGGTTTCATATATCTATTTAGTATTCAATATTCTTTTTATAAGCTTGAGTTGTAAAGTTTTTATTAGACTTTCGGGTTAATTTGTTTGTTGTTTTTGTAAAAATTTTATTACTTTAAAAATGTGGATATTGAAGTTTTATGAATTTAGTTGATATTAGAGATATCTATTATTTATTATTATTGTTCGTGTTTGTTGATTAGGACACTTAATTCTATGTAGATGTGATTTGTAAGGAAATTCATTAATATTAATTTTCTGGTTAGAGTTGCATTGATCTTTTTATTTCATTAGCCTAAATGTTGAAGTTATTTGTTTCGTTTTTTTTAAATTTAGTTCATCTTTTTTAGTTTGTACTTTTAGGCACGGGTTATATATAGATAGATAGATAGATAGATAGATAGATAGATAGATAGATAGATCAGCTCACCGCCATACTTGATGGTTATATTAAGGGTTTTTCTTCTAAAAGTCCCTATTAAGGGTTTTTCTTCTAAAAGTCCCATTTTGAGTTAAAACAACTTTTGTGGTCCTACCAAAATCCCTTTCATGTGAAAACTCTCTAGTTTAAGTGTTTTGACTCCAAAAGTCTTATGCTGACTTGGCAAGAGAATTTTGTTTCCATTTTTGCCCTTACCCTATATTTCATATGTCACAACCCACCCCGGTTTCCCAACATTCGTGGGTCGGTGTGACAACAATACAACTCCTCCGAACAATGACTAACACTAATTAAAATATCTTACACAAAAAGAGAATATTATTTACTATAGCCAACAAAAATACATATACCCCCTTCCATTAGAACTCTCTTGATCTTACAATAATAGTACTAGTTCATTTTTATTAACCAATATATACAACCAAAGGCAAAAAGAATCTCTATCGAGATACTCCCCGCTACGGCCCTTCAGGAATCGACCTACTGCCAGTAGGAGACAAACGTTTCTCTACAGCACCTACGAGTGTACTGCTTTCTTAGTAATTTTAAAACATATTTTTGAAATAATAATACATTCACAATATCTTTCTAAAAGGGATCAAGCGTAATTATACGAATACCATAATACAAACACCTCTTCTTTAAAATAAACAGTGAAAATAAATAAACAATTATATAATTATATATCTCTCCAATCCATTCAGTGTAAAACCATATTAATCATTATATGCAATAAATCACCAATCTTAGTAAAAACACCCCATTTCAAGTTTACCTATCACCCACATACACACCGACTAAACCATAGTGATCGTTTTAACCTCACGATCGGGAGTTGCAACGGTACCATAACCATCTGTAGGATATGCCTTCCTAGCGGACCTAACTGCGCAGATCACCGCCTACCAGACGTCTCCGGAGGCCAATAATATAAGTCACCAATTATATTCATCACCATAACAAATATCCATCCGCCGGACCACCCTCCGAACAGACCATAATATGAATCACCACTTGCCGGACCACCCTCCGGACAGGACATAAACTATGGCATAGTCTAACCAACAACACAAATCAAGCAACAACACCATCGTCAATTCAATTACCGACTACCAATAGAATTATTTATAATATCCTTCTTTTTAAAACCCTAACAATTCCACGAAATTTTTTTTTACCAACTCACACAAAACCTACTCGATCTACCACATTTATAAAATCATGCAGTTTAAGTAAACATTTAGGTCGACATATAGAAAAATAATTTTATAAGAAGACAGTACACTCACCTGAAAATTTGTACTTGCAAGCTCCCATGACTCCCAGCTACTAAGTCTCCGAAAATTGTGAACTTATTTGTGACATGACCTAAATTAATAGTGTAGCGAAAAACAACCTAATCGTGTGATGCAAACCCTACGTTTATTAACTTCCCACCCCACATTTTGTCATTTGATATGTTAAGGCTATAAAACTAATTAAGTGAATCATAAAAACTAATAAGAGACGTTACTTACTTCAGAACGATTGTCAATTTTCTTTGAATTTCTCCTAGAATATGCTTCTGCTCCCCACCGCCTAGGCGAACTGGCGATTTCTTGCTCTCTGTTCTTTCACCGCCTAAGCAATCCTCCGCCGCCTAAGCGATCATGCGATTTCTTGCTCTCTATTCTTTTACCGCCTAAGAGATCTCCCACCGCCTAAGCGATCACGCGATTTCTTGCTCTCTGTTCTTTTACCGCCTAAGCGGTCTCCCACCGCCTAAGCGGTCTCCCACCGCCTAAGCGATCCTTGCTTTGTCCCTGACAGAACAGACCAGTCCTTTACCCCCTTCTCGTCACCAGCTCCGGCCCTTAAATTCTTCACTCCACCTCCATGATCAACCATCCCAAGTTTACAACTGATATTACCAACCTCATTCCCTTCACTCCAACTAAACACCCACTAAAATAACACCCCAAACCATCGGTTGCAACTCCAAACGGAAAAAATAGAGCATAGACCTTCACACACACATACCTGCTTCCATATGACCCCAAAACATGTCACACTTGCATACTCCTACAACCCAAACGACCCTCAACCCCGGGAAAACACCCTGAACCAGCACCAGTGATCTCCAGAAGCTTCTCCGCTGGCTTCTTCTTCTCCTTCGCTTTTCTCTCTCTCTCTCTCTTTCTCTTGGCTGTTACTTCCAGAATGATCGAAATCCATTCTTACCACGTTTATATATATATATATATATATATATATATATATATATATATATATATATATTATTTATGTAATAACTAAAATATCTTTAGTCAAAATACTCTTTCCTCCCCCAAACTTCTCATTTTTTTTTATCGGGGTCTTACATCATATATATATATAAGAGACTGCAGAAACAATCAGTATGGCTATGTTGGGAAAAACAACGTCAGTTCAGTAAGGAAATCATATCTACAAGGGAAATCACTTCAGAAATAGCTGTCAGCTATGAGAGCAATTTTCGCGCTAGATTTTTGAAGTTGAAAATCACATTTTTGCCCTTCATATGTATATAATTGGAGGTTTTGAGTATCACAGCTATATATCAGCTCTCTAACAAAGTGATCAATGTCAGATTTGTAATTAAAATTTTCGCGGTAAAATGCAAGGTGATTTTCGACTTCGGATTGCCCTACGAATTCTTCGACTTCGGATTGCCACTACGAATTCAGAAGGTTGATTTGGCAGAAATGTATTCTTTGATTGGCTGAGTAATTTTCGACTATGGATTGCCCTACGACTTCGGATTCTACTGGTGAGTGCTCGTTTCGTTTCTGTTATTCATTTTTACCTGTTCCGAGTGTTCAGATTCCACATTTCTTTGTTTCTGTTATTCGTTTCTACCTGTTCCGAGTGTTCGGATTCCGCATTTTTTTATTTCTGTTATTTGTTTCTACCTGTTCCGAGTGTTCGGATTCCATGTTTCTTTGTTTCTGTTATTCGTTTCTATTTTTTGTGCCCATTTCATTTGCAGTTTATGCATAGGGTTCTGTTCAATTTATGCATGGGGTTCTGTTCTGTTCGTAGTAGATAAACTAAGTTTCATGTTTCATGTTTGTCAACTGAAATCATGAATAAATAATCTGCCAATGTTTCATGTTTGTCAACTGAGGTTCTATTCAGAAGATATCTACTAAGGATGTGTATTTCTTAGTAGATATCTACTTACATTTCAAATTATGTTGTTTGTATACAAATACAATTTTTGAACAGATGTTTTTACTAAATGTAATATTATGTTTTTATTTTATGAATTTGCAGTTTTGTTTTTGACAATGGGAGGATTAATCATGGTGTGTACGTACGGTGAGGAAACGCGTTTGATAAAAATTGATGATGAAAGATATACATATGATGTGTTAGTTGATAAGTTGATTGAGTAATGGAATGTGTTGCGACGTAACTCATTGCGCATATCATATTCAATCGTGGGATAGTCAAACTGTATTTTGAATGATCAAAAAGACTTTTCAGCTTTATTAGAGTTAGTGAAGTTGTTAAATTTGAGATACTTGAACGTTGTTGTGAAAGATATTGTCGATTAAAGTTGTAGAGGCGGGGGAGAAGATGATGAGAGATGTCACACACCCCCACATGATGAAGTGATAGATTTTCTTGGGTCTTATTGTGTCAACCATGTGACAAATCACCGTTCTAAGTTGTGGTCCACCCTTATTAGAGAGGTGGGTTAACAATTTGATGAGGGAGCAGATTAATTTCGTAGTGATCTAGTCAAGTATTCAATTGAGGTTGGGTTTCATTTCGATAATTTGAAGAATGACAGTGTTCGAGTCACTGCTACATGCTGTCATAGGGATTTGACTTCCTGTAAGTGGAATGTCCATGCTAGAGCTGACACTGTTACTGGGATTTTTGTAATCAGAAAGTTGGATAACGTACATACTTGTGGTGCATCATTTCGGTCATGCAAAAATAAAAGGATGAGTTCCGATGTCATTGCAAGTGAGTTGACAGTTGAGATTCATGGAAATCCACTAAAACATCATGTTGATGTTGTTTCTGATTTCAAGAACACGAATGGATTAGAAATAACATACAATCATGCATGGCTAGGGGTAGAGAAGGCTTGGAATTTATTATATGGTGATTATATGGCATCATACGACTTATTGAGATGGTATATTAATGTTTGCCAGTCGACAAACCCAGGCAGCCACTTTTCTTTGGAGTATAACCAAGAGTTTGGTCATTTGAAGAGAATTTTTGTGTCCTTTAATGCGTGCATTGAAGGCTTCAAGTTTTTCTAGCCTATGTTGTTTATGGACGAAACATTCCTCAAGAGTCGGTATAAGGGAACGTTGTTTGCTGCGTCTGCGAATGACGGGAATGAAGGTTATATTACGTTTTATTTTTCGGTTGCAGCTTTTGTTTCTGTTTTTAATGATGTTTATTGTGTTTTCAGCTTGAATGTTTTCTGATTTTTACATGTTCTGGTAAATGCTTTGTTTTCTCCAATTGAGTCTCAAATGCTTTGATTTGATCCCAATATATGAGGATCTTCCCAAGTACTATACGCCATTTTATGTATTTTTCAGTAGATATCACTCAGTTTCAGTAGATATCCACTGAATATGTGTTAACTTCAGTAGATATCTACTGAATTGTTTCAAACAGGTTATTTAGGCACCAAATATGCTGTATATGTATCCACATAGAAATGTATTCTGGTAAATGCTTTGTTTTCTCTAATTGAGTCTCAAATGCTTTGATTTGATCCCAATACCTGAGGATCTTCCCAAGTAATATACGCTATTTTGAGTATATTTCAGTAGATATCAGTCAGTTTCAGTAGATATCTACTGAATAAGTGTCAGCTTCAGTAGATATCTACTGAAATATTTCAAACAGGCTATTTTGGCACCAAATATGTTGTTTATGTGTATCCACATAGAAATGTATTTTGGTAAATGTTTTGTTTTCTCCAATTGAGTCTCAAATGTTTTGATTTGATCCCAATACATGAGGATCTTACCAAGTACTATATTCAGTAGATATCACTCAGTTTCAGTAGATATCCACTGAATATGTGTCAGCTTTAGTAGATATCTACTGAACTATTTCAAACAGGCTGTTTAGGCACCAAATATGTTGTTTATGTATCCACATAGAAAATGTATTATGCTAAATGCTTTGTTTTCTCCAATTAAGTCTCAAATGCTTTGATTTGATCCCAATACATGAGGATCTTCCCAAGTACTATATTCAGTAGATATCACTCAGTTTCAGTAGATATCCACTGAATATGTGTCAACTTCAGTAGATATCTACTGAACTGTTTCAAACAGGCTATTTAGGCACCAAATATGTTGTTCATGTATCCACATAGAAAATGTATTATGCTAAATGCTTTGTTTTCTCCAATTGAGTCTCAAATGCTTTGATTTGATCTCAATACATTAGGATCTTCCCAAGTAATATATGCCATTTTCAGTCTTTTTCAGTAGATATCATTCAGTTTCAGTAGATATCCACTGAATATGTGTCTTCTTCAGTAGATATCTATTGAACTATTTCAAACAGGCTGTTTAGGCACCAAATATATTGTTTATGTATCCACATAGAAAATGTATTCTGCTAAATGCTTTGTTTAGGCACCAAACAAGCTGTATTCTGATTTTTACATGTTCAAGAATGTTTCCATTGGCTTTTGCTATTGTCAATGCGGAAAACGACGACAATTGGATGTGGTTTGCACAATAATTGTCGATTATTGTTTCTAATGAGAGGCGTATTACTTTCATTTCCGATCGACAACCAGGTTTGATTCAACCAGTACGTACTGTCTTCCCGAACTCTCCCCATGCATTTTTTTTACATCATTTGAAGTGTAACCTAAGAGATAAACTAAGTGGGAGGGATAATGTGCTGAAAAAAAAATCTGCTTCATAAACTTGATCAGTGTGCGTTTACACCAACTGTTGAGGGGTTTTCCATTCACAGAAATAGACTTATTGTTGAAGGCGGGCCAAGGGTTATTTCATTCTTGAATGAGTTACCCCCTGAGAATTGGGCTAATGCCTTTTTTGTTGGACAACGATACGACGAGATGTATTCAAATCTTGCCGAATCGTTTAACGCTTGGATTGTTAAAGCCCGACACCTCCCCATAATGGAATGCATTGATACGATTAGAGTATAGCTCATGGACCACATATCGAGTAGAAGACTTCTTTCAAATAAGATGTCTGGTGTCATTTGCCCGTTTTGGGATAAGAAGTTATTAGAATATGTAGAGAACGGTAGGACGTGGTTGGTGGGTTTATGCTCTGAAGGGAAATTTGAAGTGCATTGCCGCCCATCAGTCTCAGTGGATATTGTTAATCGTACTTGTTCATGTTTTCAATGGCAATTGAAAGGTTTCCCGTGTGCACATGCTCGTGCCGCCATTCAAAAATCGGGGGGGAATTTGTATGACTATGTTGAAGATTTCTTCAGTGTTGATTTGTATCGTAGTACATATTTGGAGGGTATTTTGTCTGTCCCGACCCTTAGAAGACCAATTTATGACAGCGCAACAGCTATTGTGTTATCGCCGCAAACACGCCGACCAGTTGGGCGTCCAAAGAAGAAGCGGATTATATCAAAAGGGGAAAAAGTAAAGCAAATTCGGTGTAGTCGGTGCAAGCAATATGCGAACCACAATCGGAAGACGTGCAAGGCTGCAATTTGAAGAACAGGTTGCACACTGTATATTTTTTCAGATATTTGCAATGTATATTTTTGCGTGGCTGTATATTTTTGCAAGGCTGTATACTTTTTGCAAGGCTGCAATGTATATTTTTGCAAGACTGTATATTTTTTGTCTAGATATCCAACAACGATATGTATTTTTTCAGTAGATGTGTACTAAAATTTTAATATATGTTGTTGTATACATGCTATATATGGTGAAGATGTATTTTTTCAATAGATATCTACTGAAATTTTAATATATGCTGTTTTTCATTATATATATGGTCAAGAAATTTTGAAATATGCTATTCTATGTACCAAATCATTTTGTTCAGAAGATATCTACTGAAATATTTCCAACAGGCTGTTAGGCACCAAATATGCTATATATGTATCCACATAGAAAATGTATTCTAGTAAATGCTTTGTTTTCTCCAATTGAGTCTCAAATACTTTGATTTGATCCCAATACATGAGGATCTTCCCAAGTACTATATTCAATAGATATCACTCAGTTTCAGTAGAAATCCACTGAATATGTGTCAGTTTCAGTAGATATCTACTGAACTATTTCAAACAGGCTGTTTAGGCACCAAATATGATGTTTATGTATCCACATACAAAATGTATTATGATAAATGCTTTGTTTTCTCTAATTGAGTCTCAAATGCTTTGATTTGATCCCAATACATGAGAATCTTCTCAAGTACTATATTCAGTAGATATCATTCAGTTTCAGTAGATATCCACTGAATATGTGTCAGTTTCAGTAGATATCTACTGAACTGTTTCAAATAGGCTGTTTAGGCACCAAATATGTTGTTTATGTATCCACATACAAAATGTATTATGGTAAATGCTTTGTTTTCTCCAATTGAGTCTCAAATGCTTTGATTTGATCCCAATACATTAGGATCTTCCCAAGTAATATACGCCATTTCAGTCTTTTTCAGTAGATATCATTCAGTTTCTAGAATCAACTACCCAACTTTTCATATTTACAACAGGCCGTAAATTTAATAATGACAACAACTACACATGCTGCTTATATGACGGTAATTATATAAAAAAAAAAATCACCATTAGCCTTTTGAATATGCCGGCGACAGATAATTAATACTTTAATTTATAAAAAAATATGTTCAATTTTTAAATCAGGAACAACCTATAATTATCAAACGTATAATTCAAAATCCAATTTCCACTTTTGATTTAAAATAGTTATCTTAACTCAATCATATTCGACAATTATGCTGAACCGGTGTACCTTGCAACCTAACAATCTCATCACTTATACCCTTGAGCATACGTATCAAGAGTACGTCAATTTAGGATCATGCAATAAGTAGACTTAGAAAGCCCAGCTACAATCACTTCAATGGATTTATGTCCCCATTCAAATGTGAGGTAATCCCGAAACAAATTTCATCGTGTTACGCTCCTCTTTCCATTATGGAATAGGTAAAAGTTGCAATATCCCACCTGGGTGTTGGTGCTCGACCATAACTTGCTAACAAACAAAACTCTAGTAACAAATTCTGCAATTCCACATTCCATTCCAATCTTCCAATAATGTTTACTCAATCTCGATACATTATGATACTACCGGGTGCATTGCGTATTTTGAACTATGCACTTCCTTTAAGGTATCTTTCGTCAAATAGGCCTCATTAGAAACACACAATCAATTTTTTTTTCATCAATACTTCATCCTTCTTTCGGACACGAGAGTCAGCTCTGCAACCATTTTTCACTTTATCTCTAATCCTTCCCAACTGGACATCTTACTTCTACGCTTCCTATAACACGATCGATCAATGTCGGTTTCAAAATTAAAATCTCAAACAGCGTTGCCATCTGACCAACCGCCCACTAAAACTCACAAGGGTCTCAACTTAACACATAATTTTGTATGCACAACCTAAATGTACACAACCAAACCTGCCAATTTTCGACTCAAAGCATCCCTTACAACATTAGCCTTTCCTAAATAATAATAGATAGTACGATTGTAGTCTTTGATCAGTTTTATTCAACGCCTCTGCCTCAGGTTTAGCTACATTTTTGAATAAGCAAATATTACAAACTCTGATGATCAGTGCATATCCCTCAAGTCTCGTCATACAAGTAGGGTCTCTAAAACTTCAAGGCAACCACAATCACTGCCAACTCCAAAAGTTCCGAATTTCGGTCACACTTTTCGGCCTTTCCCATTAAATCACAGCTTCGACTTTCTTTGGATTCACTTGAATGCTATCTCCCAAGATCACATGTCCCAAAACTACCACTCGATCCAACCGAAACTCACATTTATTGAATTTGACATACAATTGTTTATCTCGCAACGTCAGCAACACAATCCAGAGATGCTCTACATGCTCTTTTCTACTCTCGACCGGATCGCCGTTTTCGCCACGTCACTATCTCTGACCTTCAATTGGTACTATACTAATCGAAAATCTATTTGGGAAAACACCCTGGTCTTCCACAGTTGATCGAACAAATCATCAATTCTACACGATGAGTATAATAATTTTACCCGAACTGCCTCCTTATTTCCATTGTCGGTTACCAACACTCATCCTCAACGTGCCTCTATTTTTCTTTTCGAATAACACTGGATTTTCATAGAGAGAAACACTAGGTCTACTATAATCGCGGGTTAATAGATCTTTCAATTTTGTCAACTTGGGATGCATCCTATGATAGGGTGAAATTTATATAAGAACAGGTCCTTGAAGTAACTTGATAGTGTTTATTGGCAACCTTGACAATTCTGCTAGGACATACATCGGGACAATCCCTCACCACTGAAGTATCCGTCATCTGAACGTTGTTTTGACTGGTGCCCATCACCTGCGTGAGGTATCCCTAATATCCTTTCTTTAATAACTTCTGACCTCCTTGACCAAATATCAAATTGACTGGGGTAATGATTACATCTCCCAAAATACAAACTTTACCTCTTCTAAGATTCGGAAGGTAACTTATTTTTATTTTTTTAAAACAATCCACCGACAACTTATACGACATGGACTATAGTTATACACACTTACTATTATCACAGACTCATAATTCTTGGCTACCTTCTGCACATCGTTCATTAACAAGTTTGTTGTATTTACTAGTTCCACAAACTTTTGCTCTGCCTGCTCGTCAACCTAGAACGTACTACGAAATTAAATCATTTCTAACATTGCCATAGTTTTCTCATATCCCTGATTCCAACTAATAAGAACTCTCCTTTTGATTTCATTATAAGATTTCCTTAGTCTTGCCTAGATAGCAGTTTTATACTCATCTTGAATGTCGTTTCATGTTCCAACTTAAGTGTGTTCTGCTATACTATCAATTATTTTAACAACTACATATTAGGTGCTATCGATAATGAATTCCCAACATCCAGTAATACACATATGATTGTTTATTGGTTACAATCTAACATTCCCAACTACTCGTATCCCCACAATCACGATCCACCAATTACCACTACCAACAACACAACACCACCCAAATCACCAACTAGCAATATCACAACTTTATCGCACCCACTAATTACCAACAAGACAACCAATCATGTACTATGCCAATGCACTAACTAATGTAATGAAATAACTATTACTCACGTGTCGAACTTACCTATCGAGACCATATCTCATGTCCCCTACTGACTAGATGACTGACACGTCTTTTTATCTCACGGTCCTCTACTGACACAATAACTGACAAGTCTACAGAATCTATAACCTAGGTTCTGATACCAAAATTGTCACACCCCACCTCGGACACCCGTCACCCTAGGGCTAGCGTAACGTCGACACAACAACTGCTGGACACCCAACCAACTAGAAAACTACACTATGCATACGTAACTATATAATCGCATATACAAACCATATACATATAGATCATATGGGGGACACACCCATCCCCAACTATAATAACAACAATAATATAACAACTATGAACTTCTCACAGGTTTGCCTCAAACAACTCATCTCAAAAACTCCCACATGACTCCATCGCATGACTCTACCTAGTTCCAGTAGGGGACTGACTCCTAACTGTTGTATCTGCGAGTGTACTACCTTCTTAAAAAAAATATTTTAGATGGATCAAGCATAAAACATATAAATATCACATATCAAATAAAGATCTCATAATAAATAAATGTCTCATACCATAAGGAAAACACTTTTTTCCTGTTACCACAGAATCACTGTATATATATATATATATATAACACCCCAACTAATTAGTGAAAATCAACTGAAATAATTCAACTAACGATATAGTATAATGAAAATCAGGATATACAAATCCAGTATAAAAGAATATGTATAAATGTACTCATCCCAATCACCATATACGACAAAACACCACATACTACACCACACCACACCACACCATATCACAACACACCCAGGCTAGCTATGTGATTGTTTTAACCTCACGATTGGGAGTTACAACGGTACCGTTCCACCCGTAAGATATGCCTTTCTAGCGGGACAATGCTCTATTGGACTATGCCAAGCAAGTGAACAACGCTCTGTTGGACTATGCCAAGTAGGTGAACAACACTCTACTGGACTATGCCAAACAGGTGAAACAACGCTCTGACGAACTATGCCAAGCAGGTGAACAACGCTCTACTGGACTATGCCAAACAGGTGAATATCCAACACCAATCTCCACCTCACCTCAATAACAACAACAACTCATCTCCATGTCAACCACAACAACTCTGTCCACAATCAACTTCCACCCCTTTAGAAAAACAATGAAATCCACAATTTCAGAAACACCCAAAATACCGCTTGATCCATGTAAGTTGGAAAATTCATCCAGTTTTTAAGTAAGCACATTTTTCCATCATATATATATATATGAAAATAGATTTACAAGAAGACAGTACACTCATCTAATTATTCGCTTCGAAGACTTTTACCGCCTATTCTCTACCGGTACTCCGATGCCTGTGAACCTAATAGTGACAGGGCTTAAATTAATATTTTATGTAAAAAAATAACCTAACCATGCAATGCAGTCCCTAATTTCCGTGATTTCCTATTCCCCGCATTTTATTATGAAATATTGTTATTCGATTAATATTGTTCCGTTTAAAGTTTACTATTTCGAATTTATTCATGTGACCGATCTCAATCTTTATTATCACCAATTCGACAGTTTTGATACGAGTAATTAAAGTTAACATTTATAAAATATAACGAGAAACATTACCCGCTCCAAAACGGTTGTCGATCTACTTAAAATTTCTTAATTATTGTTCCTGCTCTCTCTCCGCCTCAGCGAAAAACACATCGCATCAACGAATAAGCTCCTTCCCTTATCTGTTTTACCCACTGACGCTCTTCCGCCTAGGCCGAAGTTCCTCCGCCTAGGCGAACACTCTTTCCTCTATTCTCTGGTTGCACACTGACCTTTCTCCGCCGAGGCGAGCTTCTCTCCACCTAGGCGAGAACTCGTCTTCCTTGTTCTGCTCTGTTTTGAAGTTTCTAGCTGTCACTCTCACACACTCTCTCTCTCTCTCTCTCTCTCTCTCTCTTTCTCCCTCTTTACTAACTCCAGCGATCACCAACCATACCTACCACCAACAAAACCTACACCAACGGACCAAATACACACACAATCACAAACGGGACACACACACACACACACACAACGACAACAACAACAACAACAATAACAACACACACACATGCACTACTCTCTCTCTCTGACTTACTGCCGACGAACTTCCAGCGACACCCACACAACCAACGCAAAACACATACACCTACTGCTCTCTCTCTTTGTTTTCTGTTTCTGTCTCTTTTTAGCCAACCAGTGATGCCACCCAACCAAACTATCGTCGAACCCATCTGAACGACAGCACAACACACACCCACACAGCATCAGACATACACACACCCACAACAACACCTCCGTCGGACCAACAATTGAACAGAACAACAACCACACACACTCCGACACCGCAACGACGAACACACACACACGTTGTCACAAACAGAATAGCCGAACGGCACACCTACAATGGATGAACAGAAAAACAGGGAACACACACATATTCACTTACCGGCGACGAGACATACACACAACAAGCCCACACACATAGATGGAACATGCAAACCCACCGCGGGTGACCCTATACGATCGGCGACAGAACAACCCATACCGTCGGACCCCTCTCTCTTCTTCGGTTCTGGACTCTTCTTCGCGTATCTATCTATCTATCTATCTATCTATCTATATATATATATATATATATATATATATATATTGATGTGTATATCTGATCAAACGGCCGGCCAAGTGGCCATTTCTCCTCCATGTGTTTCCACCGCCTCTCCCTATATATACATATAATGTAAATATAATTTACACCAAGCCCCCTTCATTTTAGTTAGGATAGTAATTTAACCCATTCTTAATTTTAAGGTTTATGTAAATTACAAACTAACCCCTGAAATTTTAATTCACATAATTAATATCGCAATCTAGCCCGGTATTTTTGAAATATTTTAAAACGCGACTTAAATTATACGTATGTCAAAGGTCGTGGTCTTACAGCTTGTTACTAGACTTAGATCGATGTTGGATAAGTTGGTGGGCCATTTTCAAAGTAGTTTTGTCCCGGGTCGTATGACCACTGACAATGTCATTATTACTCAAGAGATCATCTATTCTCTAGCAAAGTCTAAAAGTAAAGACGATGGTATCATTATTAAAATTGATCTGGAAAAGGCTTATGATAGAATTAGTTGGCGATTCCTTAGAGATACTCTGATTAACTTTAATTTTCCCACCATGTGGATCAATTTGATTATATCTTGTGTGTATAATGCTTCTTTTTTTATCCTGTGGAATGAAGAACCTCTTGAGGAATTTAAATCCTCCAGAGGTCTTAGACAAGGGGATTATTTATCCCCTTACCTCTTTACCCTGTGTATGGAGAGACTTTCGCACATGATCATAAATAGTATTAATAGAGGAGTTTGGAAGGGGTTGAAGGTAGGAAGAAGTGGTCTTGTCATTTCTCATATTTTCTTGGCTGATGATCTTGTTCTTTGTGCTAAAGCTAATGATGCTCAAATGGTTAATATTTTAAATGTTTTGAATAATTTTACTAATATCTCAGGGCAAAAAATTAACTTTTCTAAATCAAAACTTTTAGTTGCCCTTTGCATTCCCCGTTGGAAAGCAAGAGATATTAGTAATCACCTAAAAATTGGGCTTACTGAGGATCTTGGCATTTATCTTGGTTTTCCGTTAGTTCATGGGAGGTTAAATAATAATCATGTCCATCATGTGATGCAGAAAATTCAAGCCAAACTCTCCAAGTGGAAGACTAATATGTTATCTATTGCCGGAAGGGCTACCTTGATAAAATCGGTCACTGCTACGATTCCTAATTATTTCATGCAAATTATCTCTATCCCTCTTAAATTTTGTGATAAAATTGATAAGATTAATCGTAATTTCTTGTGGGGTGATAAAGATGATGTGAAAAAATACCATCTTGTTAAATGGGATAAAATTTGTCTGAATAAAGATGTGGGGGGTTTGGGAATTAGAAAAACTAGAATTAATAATACCGCATTCTTAGCTAAACTTGGTTGGAAAATTGCGAATGACGATTAAAGTTTGTGGGCTAGGGTTATTCACAAGAAATACTCTATTCATAATAATCCTAACACTTAGAGGAAGATTAATGGTAGTTCTCATATTTGGAGGGGTATCCTTTCTGTGAAGAATACCTTAACCAAAGGGATAAAATGGGAAATTGGGAATGTAACTACTATTAATCTTTGGTCGAATTGGTGGTGTGGGTTATCAGGATCTTCAAAACTCTTTGGATCTCAAAGTGGCAGATATTGTTGATGATAATAATTCCTGGTTTCTTAATCCTATTCTACATTTAATTGACTCTGATACTGAGATGAAAATCAGGAATATGCAACCTCCTGTTTTTAATCTTATTTACAAACCTCTATGGATGCCTGATAATTCTCGTTTATTTTCTATAAAATCGGCTTATAAGTTAGGTATCCCTGAGAATGAAATCATTGTGCCTAATAATAGTTGGTGTTAGATTTAGAAACTTAAAATCCCTAAAAACCTTAAATTTTTCTTTTGGAAATTTTTTCATAAAAATTCAGGTACAATAACTCTTCCTCGAATATTTGGGCTTGGATTAAAAATCACCTCAAAGGTAATGTTCTTAATCAATCCTATTTTCTTTTTATTGGTACCATTTGGAAAATTTGGAAAGATAGAAATAAAGAGATTATTGAAAGAGTTTGTAATTCTGCAAATTCAACTCTTGCAAGAATTGCAAACTACTCTCAAGATTTCTTCAAATCTTTATTGGAACCAAATTTTCTAAATGACTTCAATAGACCTGTTGTTTTTTGGTTTCCTTCTAAAACAGATTTCTTTAAACTCAACACGGATAGTAGCGCGAAAGGAAACCCAGGCAGGGTAGTTTTGGCGGCCTATTGAGAGATAATTTTGGTGTTTGGAAGATAGGCTATTATGGTCATATTAATAACTGCATAGTGCTGGAATCGGAACTGAGGAGTATTGTTGAAGGAATAAAAATTTTAGCCAATAGAGACTTTATTAGAGTTCAAGTTGATACGGATTCAGCTGAAGCTGCTTCATTGATCAATAACCCTTCCCCGGAGAATCACAGATTTAGAGAATTGATTGAGGAGTGTAATAGACTTCTTTTTTCAAAGGACTACACCCTTCATTTTGCTCCCCAAGAGACTAACCGTTGTGTTGATATTCTAGCCAAAAGAGGAGCTCGCGAAAATTGCAGTCTCAATATTCTTGATACTCCAAGTACGGATATAGAAGAGATTCTCCTCCAAGAGATGGATAAAAGGATTTTCGACGTGTGCTCAGAAGTCTAATTTTGTTTTTATTTTGTTTTGATTTGTTTCTTTTCTGTATTTTCCATTTCTACCAAAAAAATAAAATAAAATAAATTACCACTTGGTTTAAAGATGCTCGAAATCTAAAGATGTAGTACCGTCAATTCCGCCGGAAAACTGAACCCGCCGAGCCTCTGAGATCCCTTTGCAGTTCGCCCGGTTTTCTCGGTCTTCCAAATTGTATTCACTGAGAAGACACTCCTCTCTCTCTCTCTCTCTCTCTCTCTCTGTCTTCAGCAGAGGTTCTTTGTTTCAGAATGGAAGACATAGAAGATTTGTTGGTGGGGGCCGGCGGAACGCCTCCTGGGTTTCGGTTGCCCTTGTCGAATGCCGTTGGCATCAACCCA
Organism: Eucommia ulmoides; assembly: GCA_016647705.1. Taxonomy (NCBI): domain Eukaryota; kingdom Viridiplantae; phylum Streptophyta; class Magnoliopsida; order Garryales; family Eucommiaceae; genus Eucommia; species Eucommia ulmoides. Next base: position 21,846,936 of record CM028337.1, read on the forward strand.
AAGCAGAAGAAAAAGAACAGTCTTAGGAAATCTCCTCTAGTCCAAGACTCTCTCTCTACTCTCCAGTTTCCTAGAATTCCAGGCACCCAGGTCGGCCTCCCCCATCTCTCTCTCTCTGTCTCCCACTCTTTCACTATTTGTAATGTTATTACTGTACTTTTGCAGACAATTTTTATGAAGACTTTTGGATGCTCACATAATCAGGTAAGTTCCTGACGAATTGCGCTCTCTCTCTCTCTGTATATAATATGAATTCATAATTGAAGCTGATGCATTCCCGCACAAGTTCTTTTGCTTTAAAAGTGAATTGCATAGATTGTCTGTGTTCATAATATATGGGTGCGTTCGATATGGTAGGACCGTCCATGCGTGTAGAAACTCCTAATGGCTATGGTTGTTGTTGAATCCCACATTGATGTTGGGCCTCCCGATATCCGTTCGCAGTGGCTTGTCAAAGTCCACCTTGCGCGTGAGGGGGCGTGTTGAATCCCACATCGCTTGTGTTACATGATCCTGAGCTATATATAAAGCCAAGGACAATCCTTCTCTTATAAGGCGTCTTTTGAGAGTGAGTTAGGTCCATTAAAAATTTCTACAGTTGTAAAGTTCAGATAAGAGTGAATCTCCGAAGTTGGGATTTTTTTTCCTTCCACATAAAAAGTACTCATTGGTTGTGATTGACTTGTACTCTCATCTTTATGAATCCAGTTACATATTCATTGTTGTTATAAAATATAAAGAGAGGAGTTCCCCTAAGGGCTGGTAGATTACTTTCTTTCTTAGGTGGAGAATAGTATCTCTCTAAGAATAGTATACTCTATGCATACTCTCATTTAAGGCCATCCCATTAATCCTTTTGGATTTATGGACAGAAAGCAACTCTAGTTGCAATCCTACAGTTGATCACGTCATCAGGACGTGCACAGAGGCAAAATCTTCATCGTTAAAGAATGGTATATTGTGGAGCATTGATGGGCTTGTGTCAATTGGTCATATCAATCTTCAACATCTTCTGCAAGAAGTACACCATGAACACTCTTGGGTTGATCCAGATGTTGTACTTCCCTTGCCTAGTTTCCCTCTCAAATTGGCTGAATCCAACTTGACAGGTTTCGCAAATGTGTTAAAAATTGAAAAACTGCTCATAGCATTGTCATGTGAGTTGGTAAATAGGTTTGAGAAATCCATATCGGTGCGATTGATTATTTTGCGTTTAAAGAAATCCATACCGGTGCGATTGATGATTTTGCGTTTGGTCTAAAACTTGGATCCCATTTAAAAATACGCATTGAAATCTTGCAATATGCCACATCTCCTTCATCAAGATACATCGATAATCTTCCTTATGTTCCAATTGAATGAGCAGGTTGTTGGCCTAAAGGACTACTCAAGAAGGGGTGAATTGGGTTGTTTAAAAATTAATATAAACGATTATTGCCTATTTAGATTTTATCGTTTTTACAGAATTGTTTTAATTAAGGCACACACAAATACAATCACAAATAGAGAAGGGATGGAGATGGTAACACAATGATTTTATAGTAGTTCGGCAAACTACTCTTGCCGATGTCTACTTCATTGAGCTCTCGCATGGTATTAAATCCACTAAAATTTTGATCCTCTTCTCAGATGAGAATTAAACCAATATACCATGTTTGAGTAAATTCTCTTCATACCCAAACACTCTCTTACTGGGACTAGGTACGTTTAAGTCAAGTTACAATCTCACAAAATACAAAAAAATGTTCTCTTAGAGCTTTTATCAACACTTATAAATATTAAATTCAATATTCGACCCCATGTATGTGATATAGAAGTGCAGACGACCAAAAGATATTTTAGTTCAAATTTGTGTTAAGTTTATCTAGTTTAAATCAGTATAGCACAGAATCAGATAGTCCAAACAAATTATATCCAATCGCTTTACTCGTTGTAATAGAAATAATATCCAAGTTTAAGGTTTTACGAGTTTTCAAAAACAATTTTTCAAATTTGATTTTCAACAATATTCAACCTAATTTCTCAAGTATAGATCTAATCCAATAATATTCACAATCAAACACATAAAAGATCAGGTATACAATCATAAAGAAAATATATAATCGAAGAATGATCTCACCGGATTTCAAGTAGAAGATATTAATCAAAACAATGTAGCTCGTTATTTCAAATCAGTTCTAATAATCAAGAGTTTTTCAACAAAAAAACCTAACATCGGTTTCTCTCAAGAGTATATAATATTTTCAGAATTTTTCCTTTTTCTTTTTTTTACTCTCTCTTGTATCTCTTAAATGTTTTGAGTTGTCTCTTAAGTTCTGATTTAAAATTCAATTTTCGCAGCTTATTTAGACCTAAAATTCAGATCACCCTAATGGCTGGTAAAGGATCTTATTTACCCTAAGACCGTATATCTTTGACCTTAATTTCTCTCCAACAAAATCGGTTTTTTTGACTAATGAATGGGGACTAAATTCAGTCTAAGTTCAGGTCAATAGTCTTGCAAATTGACCAACCAATATTTCATCTTGATCAAGTGTTTTACTTTCCAATACATCAATTTTGGCATATCTCGTTTTCAATCCATTGTAAATCTGGCTAATCTTCTTTTACACTGCAATCACATCTCAATTACAATAGTAGTTTAGAAACATCATCAAGTTAATTGACTCAGCAAAATCACCAAAATAGGAGTTACATCCTTTAGGGTTAACACAAGTGTTATTTGTACATCAACCCAATCTTGCACTCATATCTCAATCCCAGTTGAATAAAGAATTTTCTTATCTCTGCCATCCTTGGTCTTCCATGGGAGAATTTTCCAATCAATGCATACTTAAATGGGGTGAAAACTCCTCAACATCTTGATCAGAGAAGAAAACGATGGGCTCTCTTCTATGGATAGAAGCTTGTTTAAGATCGATTGTAGGGGAATCAGTTTTAGAAGCCAATAATTAAGGGAAAGACTTCGCTTCGAAAGAAGGATGGGATGTAGGATGTGAAGAGGATGTAGCTTGGCCTACTTGGGCATGGTTAGCTCCAAGAGAAAGTGAAGGCCTAAGAAGCACGGACACAGATACAGGAAGTGGTAATGGCGGGACACGTACATGGAGACAAGCCAAATTTTGAAACTTTAGGATACTGATAAGGCTAGGATATATATATGATCATTTGCATTAAAAAAATAGAAACTAAACTTCGATTTTCTCCAAACATTTAAGTTTCATTAATATGTCAATGAATTGAACAACAAAATAAACCATACATAAAAAGATCTACTCCTTCATCATCCATTTATTTGCTCACTCTATTCAACCTCACTATTTGCTCACCAACATTACCATCATCAGTGAAAAATACTCTTTCTAGATTAGGTTCATCAAGTGATAAATTGCAACATCAAGCACCCTAAATGTATGAATTGCATCTCTAGCAATATCCCACATCTTTGTGGTCCTAGTAATATATAGTGGGGTCCTCCGTGACAAAAGTTGTAGGTTACTGTGGATGAACACTAGATCTTCAACACGTTGGGGTGGCAACTTGTTTCTTTTTCGATAGTGAATGAATGTGTAAGTACTCTAATTTCTTTCCTAACAAGAGGAGGATGACGGTTGCACTAGTAGCTTCAAAGCTACGGTTTGCAAGAATGGTGCATATGCACGCCCACCAACTGTTTGCATCTTTGACATATTTGTCGTGTATTGAATCAACATCTGAAAATCCACCGCCATTGGCCTAGGAAGCAAGAAACTCCAATTGAGCTTGTTGTCACTCCGTCGGATGAACAAAGTACTTTTTCAAGCACTTTTTTCTCTCTCGAGAAACCTCCAAATCTTTTGCGTGGGGAATTCTTCTAGAGTCTTCATGAAGCCACTCATTGCTACGGTGCCTTAAATACAAGAAGTAAAATCATATATTGTTACTTTATAATTTAGAAGTCATCATAAAGAAATGTGTAATTGAATAAAGATTGAAGATTGAAGATAGCTATTACCTTGGGTTCAATGAGTGTGCCAAACAAGTATTCATACACCACGTCATAAAAGGTTGATGTCTCATTTTGTTGCTTCCCTTCATGCGTATATATTGCCATCTTCACTTTCTTAATCATTGTGTCCCACAAATCATAAACTAGGTGCAAACATGGTTTATCGGTGTCTGTGGCTTGTAGCACATCATAAATGAGTGATGTAAAAGAAAGTATGTAACCAATTTTGGCCCACCAAATATCATCTAATCACTTTTCCTTCACAAACCTAGCTTTTGTTGTATCGTCATCCCTGTGACAAGACCACTCGTCACTAATTACCATACCTTGAAGACTGGTTTTTACGAGTGTGCATATTTTTAGGATCACAAATGCTGAAGCGAAACGCGACCCTGCTACTGAAAGCAACTTCAAGCCTACAAATTCATTGAATATGCCAATCTCATGGAGTGATCCATAATAAAATGCTTTATCTTCACGACTTCTTCAAAGGGTTCAGATACGCAATAGTGTTTCTGATATGTTACTTCATTACTTTCAATATTTTTGGCCAAACAAATGTTTTTAGGGAAAGATTCAAGGTGTGTACTACACAGTGTCCAAACAATTTGAGGTTGCCCTTCTATAAGCTGTCTAGTCCTTTTGCAAGGCATTATCTGTAATCACTTGAACTTGATTTTTTTCCCCAATTTCAAGAATAACTTCAATAAGTTAGGGATTAAAAAAAACTTGTCCTTGATATCACCCGAACAATCATTGCCCTCGTAAACATAGGCCGTCTTTGGTTATCGCCATGACATTAATTAATGGCCGCCTTTGTGAATCACTCCAACCATCACGAACAATGCTATTGCCCTTTTCTGTCCATGTACTTTTAATTGGCTACAACAATCTGTTTATGTTTGCCCTCTCTTTTTGGTGTAAAGAACAACTAAACAAATTGTATCCTGGAGGCAAATAACCTGTAATTTGATTGTTGGCATCAAAGCTATAAGAACCACCATACCTCCTAGCTAGGTGAAATGATAAACCAGCTTAAGAGAACATTCTAGCTATTTCAGAATCCAATAGCTCACGACTCGAATATTAAATACCTTCTTAAGAGAACTAATGCTTCCTCTTCCAAACCCAGATCCAATCATCTTTGTCTTCCTTGATTCATATGATCCTTGACTAAAAAGCTAGACCACCAACACCAACAGCAGCCACAGCTGCACTAGGAGGGGGGGAATGAGCTTTCTTTGGATGGGAATTTATTGTTCTCTATTCAACTTCTTCTGAAATCTTTTGCATCTCAGTTTTATTTTCATGTGTTACGGCAGTGCAAGTGAAAATCCCATGACAAGGTATTTTCAACAAGTACGTCTTCACCTTTGTATATGATCCTTTGTCACAAGTCACAACTTGCTAAAAATTGCACTTGAAGTGATAATTTCCTTCCTTCTCTCCAATTCTTTGTATCCTAGTAACAACTTCAAGGAGGGGAATTCTCATCATCATCAATTTGAAGAACACTACTTGCACCACTACAGGGTATTGAATGAAGAAAGAATCGAGAAAGGGGAGATTTGTAGCTGTATTTGCTTGAAACAACACAAAAAAGGGGAAGAGGCGAAGGAAATGTGTGTGTGTGTGAGAGAGAGAGAGGTTGGAAATTAAAGGGAGAGAAACTTACCTGTTTTTCTCCGCCGGAGATTTTGCTATTGGTGGCGGAGGTCGCCGGAGTTGGCTTCCATTTGTTCATCATGGGGAAGGGCTGCCGGTTGCTCATGATCTATTGATTAGATTTGGGTTGCAAATTTATCATCTAATACTTTGTTAAATTATAGATTCCACCCCTTCAGTTGATTTTCAAAAGAACACTTAATACTACAAAAATGCCCTAGCTGTGTCCTCCATGTATCCGAGACGTGTCCAACTACAAATTTAATATTAAAATAATAGGACACGTATTTTGGCGTGTCTGAAACGTTTCCAATCGTGTCCTAGGCATTGTTGTGTCGGAAACGTGTCCGACGTGGATTCTTCATCTGTTTTGGCGTGTCGGTGCTTTCTAGGCAGCGGCTGTCACAAAACCCTAAAATTCAAACCGGAGAACTGAGGGAAGAAAATGTTTCTTTATGATATTAAGTTGCTCCATTCTTATCGAAATTGCAGCCTTGCTTCTGTACTTTAAGTAATTACTTGTATTACACATGAAAAAGGGGAACCAAAAGGTCGTTTGGAGGCTAGTTTCCTATTATATCTGCTTGTAAATCGATGCCCGTACTATCTATTTTATGTATATTTTACTTTTGTGTAGCTTTCTCTCATCTTTTCAATAGGAATTACTTTTTTTGTGATATTTTCAGAATTTTCGGGAGTGGCGTCAATTCAATTTTCAATTTTGTTTTTTCATTTTTCAGAGTGACAGCGAATATATGGCAGGCCAGCTTTCAGCATTTGGATATGCTCTGAGCAACAATGCAGAGGAGGCGGACCTATGGCTGATAAATACGTAAGAATACTGTTTCATTTTCGCATTTTCCTCTATTGTTGTCTTCATCAAAGTGGAAAGAAGTATACTGTTAGAGCTGCTCCTTTTTGGTAGCCAATTGGTTTGCTTTTATTTGCACATATTGCTGATGCAGCAATTAAACTTATCGTACAGATCAGTCTCCGTCGCAATGCAGTATGTTCACTAGAAAAATAGAAAAAGGTTGCCTGCAGTAAATAAACAGAATATAGAAGCGGAAAGCGTGATGGTCGAAGAGGAACAATGAATTTTAGTTGGGCTATAGGGATCCAAAAATACTCTACAGCCTAATATTCTCAAAATGATTCAAAAGTTGCCTGCAATTGTCTCAGAAAAAGAATATATTGTTTTTCGGGGCTCGCAAAGCCCAAGAAAAAAGGATTTTTTCTAAGGACCATCGAAATCCGGCCCATACCAAAAATACAAAAAAAATTCTGTTCCAAAATTGTCTCCACTTTATGCATGTGAAATCTTCATCCCTTGATGTAATACTTTGAACAAACATCAAACATTAAACTTTAAAAAATTGAAAAATTTCACGTGTTCTCTTTATAAATCTGTTGACTTAGTTAACGCACTGTAAGTAAACCAATTTTTAAAATGATCAAAGCGTCCTTAGTGACAAGGTCCATTGAATTTTTCTGAAATTCAACTGAATTTTACTTTTTAGTAAAAGTTGCACTGTATTTTTTTTTATTTATTAAAAGTATAGTTTTTCAAAATACCATAAATTCCTTATGTATAGTCCACTAATTTTGTTTATAACATTCTGCTGAGAATTTTAAAATGTCAAAAAATAACTCTAGATGATCTTCCGTTCATAAAAAAATTAATAAAATACAGAAACAAACTTCAAAATCCCAAAAATGCCTTTACTTATATCCCATTGAATATTTTGTAACATTCCATTGAAAATTTTAAAATTTCAAAAATAAATTTGAATACTATTTTAATTGTAAAAAACTTAATAAATATGTAAGAAACTCAAATAACATTCCATTGAATTCTTATAATTACATATTAAAGTTCGTCACGTTCATACATTGTAAAAGAATTAGACTTGTAAAACACTCTAAGTTACATTACATTTAAATTTTTAAATGGTAAACATCAATAATGACAGATAAAAAGAATTCAATTAAGTTCAAATTCGCTTAATCAATTAAGTGGGAATTCACTAGATCAATAAAAACTCCAAGCTACTCTTATTTATCCCTCAACCAACATAAATGACACTATCCACTGAAAAATTGCAGTGAGTGGAAATCCAAAAACAATAAGAAATCTATTTAAACAAAAATTTGTAGAATGTATTCCACTGAAATATTGCATTAAATGGAAATCCACAAACAATTTAGTGAAAATCATCAAAATCCTAACTTGACTTCTATTTTCGCACAACACTGTTTGAACAATTTCAAATCTTGGAGAATGAACATCCAATTTCCCATGAGTTACATTGCCAAAACTGAGTTGAAGAGAACTGATAGAAATTGGAGTTGTCGACCGATGCCTTATCAACTGCGGCCTTCTAAGGGAAACTCATTGTTGTCCACATTCTAATTTGTGACTTCAACAAATTTCTCTATCTAAGCACCGGATTTAAATCGGATCTAATCATAAAATGGCCACGTCTGACTAGATTTCGGCCAAAACTGGCCATTTTTGCCAATTATGCTTTTTGACCTCCTATGGAGGTAGCACAGGAGGTAGCGGTGGCAGTAGTTAGGAGAAGAGAGAAAAGAGGCGGAGAGAGTGAGAAATAAATGTGATGATCTTGTGTGAGGATCTTGTAGCTTTTCTCTCTTGAGTTGGTGCCGTGCGGGTAGATTCAACTCTTTGCTGGTGGTGGCGATGGCAGTGGTGTTGAGAGAGATGACGAAGCGTGAGAGAGTGAGAAAAAGAGATAAGAAGAGAGAGCGGAAGACGAAGCACGATGACTTCCATGGCTGCAGCGTCAGCAGTGGCTGTGTTTGGGCAACAATCGTGGAGAGAGACAAACAACTACATAGAGGAGAGGCAATCATTCGGAAAAAGTAAAAAAGTAAATTGATTAGGGTTTTGTAATGTAAGGGTATTTTTGTCCAATAAAATTATTAATAATACTTTAGTAAGTAAATACTTTTTAATTGTAGTTTTGATATATTGGCTTTGTCAATTGTTCTTAAGAAGTTCGACGTTAAAGGTGGATTTAAGGAGGGAAAAAAATATCAATCTCCAACCCCGGATCATATTTAGAACCCAAAAGTGATGCCCAAGAGCAAAGAGTAATACAAGGCAAGTAAATAGAACAAAGTTTGAAACAACCTTGAAACTCAAAGAACCTTTTTTATTTTGGGACAATAAGGAGAACTTTCTTGAGGAGCCCAAAAGCACTCTCTAATCCTTAAAACACTCGGGCCCCACATGTACTGCCTCAGACTTGAGGAAGTCTGTAATATCTTGAAGGAGATTCACCAGGGCATCTACGGCAACCACTTGGGGGCTTGGTCCTCGCCGAGAAAGCTTAAACGCAAGGGTACTTTTGGTTGTTTCTCAAGGAGGCTAGGGACCTCGTTAGAAATTGTGACAAGCGTCAGCGCTTGTGCTTTGGCCTGAAGGGGTACCAACGTCCAAAAGAATTAACATTGCTGATTGGACCTGAGGCCCTTTGCACATTGGGAGATTGACACCCCAGGACACTCCCTTTGGCTAAAGGGTAGATAAAGTTCTTGATTGTTGCCTTCGACTACTTCACCAAATGGGTGAAGGTAGAACCCTTGGTTAGGGGCCCAAAATAACTAAGGAAAAGGTTATTATCACATATAACAGAACATAACTCGAGGCGGCTGGCAATCAAGCTTCTACAAGGGGCTCAGGATAACTCATCACTAATCTTCTCTCTATCATCTTCAAGCCACCGGGCAACTAAATTTGACAAATGAAAATATCCTCAACACACTAAAGGTTCGACTAGAAAGGGTTAAGGCCTTGTGGGTTGACTGTTTGAATGTTCCTTTAGGCATACACAACTAGTCGGAACACAACTGGGACCATTGGGACTGAGGCTATTATCCCAGTTGAGGTCATGTTTCGGGCCAACTTGGACTTGCTGAAAGAGAAAAGAGAACGAGTTTAGATCAGACAAGCCACTTGCAAGCAGTGGATGACCTTATAGTATAACGAAAGGGTTCAACGAGGTCTTTCAAAGTTTGTGACCTAGTCTTGATAAGATTACTCTTGTCGCGAAGGACTGACTGGGGGTTAGTAAAGCTTGATCCAACCTAGGAGATTCTATATCGGGTGATTACCCCGATCTGATTTGGGACTATGAGCTGGAGACCCTGGATGGAAGGAAGCTCCTACACCTATGGAATGCCAAACACTTGAAGAGGTACCATCGGTAGCATCAACATGTTGTAATGACTTGACTCAATGGAAATGCCTTTTTCTATCTATTATTGTTTTATAGAATGGCTGAAACATAGAAAACTACCCCAGTCCACCCTCAGTAAAAAAATTGATGATTGGTTCTTCTACTAATGCACATGACCTGGCCACAGGGCAAGAAAGGGAAATGGGAGTACTTGGTATCCTAAATTCTAGACTCGATCAACCAAGTATACAAATTGGGTAGAAGAAAAACAAAGTCAACCAATGCTGGGCTAAAGAAAATGCCCCGAATGATTGGTCATCGGAAAATTTGAAAAAATATGCATGTCTTAAGCGAGTTGACGCCTTCCTTTTCTGGAAAGGTCCTCGGCCAAAAGAAGAAACTATTACTTGAAAGGTTTCAAGTGAAATATTGATTGATGTACTCGGTCTAGGGAAGTCCTGGATTAGGAACTTGGCGAATTTTACAAGTGAACTGAGGAAGTCGACTTGGGAACATCTTCGAAAATTTTTCAAGCACAAGTGACTATTATATGCTTGGGCTGGAATACAAGCAAAGCAATACGTTATAGGGAGCCAATTCACTACAAAACAAAATTAAAGAAACTATGAAGGAGTAAGGACAAAAGTACAAAAGGATGTCCTATTGGCTTGTTACAACCACCACAAAAAATAAAAATAAATAAATAAATAAATGAAGGCAAAGAAAAATGGGCCTAGTTTGGGCAAAAACGTCATGGACTTCGCCCTTTGGGTCGTCAGTGGCGGGGCTACCTCGGTCGTTTAGTTAGGGACTCGACAATAGAGGAATTGTTGGCCAGCTCACCCGGGGGGTTGCTGTATGTACTTACTGAGGAGTCTCCACTGGTAGAGTTGATGAGTCAGACCCCTCCTTGGGGACGAGATCGGAACCTCGCCGAGTGGGAAGTCTGGCCGTGCCTTGTTGACCACCATCCCTTAGTCGTGGATGTAGTATTCCACGACAGCTTTGTAGATGAATCTTCCTTTGCCGAGTCTGCGAACTTTGTGATAGCTGCCTCCCTAGCTCCAACTAGTTGAGCCTTGAACCTCCCAGCCTCCTTAGCCAGACAACCTTCTTCGTCTCCCAAACTTCGTGGGAATCGTAGAACCAAAACATCTGCTTGGCGATCTTGGCCTTAAGGCACTTGGCCTTTGTCTGGGCATTCTTGTTATTCAGGGTGGCATGTGATCAAGTCTATTTGGCCTTTAACTTGGTGACCTAGGCCTCTTTTCAGTTGCCCTTGTCCTCTGCCTAATTTGACTTTAGCTTGAGTACCAGGTTCTCAAGTTGGCTGCAACCTCCTATCACTTACCCAAGAGAACTGAGGTTTGCTAGATGACCCGAAAAACAAGTAAGGGCAATGGTTAAGAAGAAGCTTGGATCGGTAGAATAAAGGTACAATAATTATCCAATTTTTGAGAATTTATTGACATGGCATCTTGGTACGTAGGGCTTGCGATGTTGTGGATGCTGCTGCTATCTAGCTGAGTCACCTTCCGTGTCAGCTACATCATCGATGTCAACTTTTGGACCGTCTCCAGGTGCTCGAAAGTAGCTGTCAGGAGAATTCTGGGGGTTGGCAAATGGAACTAGCCACTAGCACCAATTGAGAAATTTGGGCTAAGGACAGCATCAACTGTAGCCGCCCCTCTCTTCCTCGGGAGGTGCTAGGAGGGAGACCCACCCTTGGCTATGCCGGCCAACGTCTTCCAATTCCTAGGCCCCATAATTTTTCGCTCTATCCTCCTGCGTCCCATCTTGAGGAGGATGTTTGCAATGGCGGCTTTCGTAGCGACCATCTCTTTCTCCCAGGAAACTTCATTTGGGCAGGAGTTCCGAGCCTTTTGCAGGTAATCCAGTCACTTGTTCTTCGATGACCATCCACCATCCTCTGAATCGTTGGCTAGATCGACCTTGCACTTGGATGCAAGCTTTTGGATTAACTCTATATTGAACATATCTGCCAAAGGAAACAGCTCCCATTAGAATCAACAGTTAGAAAAAAAAGTGAGGAAAATGAAAGTGAACTGTCAAGGGCCAGAAGAATTAAACAAAAGAGTTATTAGTACTTGCATGCCCGAAAGAAGACGACGAGGAAGAAGAAAGAGAGCCTGATGTAGTGGCTGGGGGCTTGGAGTTAGAGAAAATAATCATTGATCCTCTACGATAGATCAACAACCCGGTCTCCTCATTCAATGGAGAACAAGCCATCCAACAACTTGTCATTGTAGTTCCAATGTCCTCTGGGATCAAGAGTCCAAAAGGTTGCAAAGTCCACTGGAAGTGATGGCTTCCCAAGCTGAAATCTTCTAGCCTTACTTGAGCTTTGCAGAATCAAAGGACGAAGTCTTGTCCTCTTCCTTGGTTTCTTGTTCCTCTTCAGTCTCCCCCATGTCAATATTGTTCTAGGGAGTTTTTAGGAGGTTGTAACCTAAAACCATATGCTTATAGGTGGAGTAGCTCCCTTTATATATAGACTAGTTTGAGAAGCCTCACAAATTCAATGTGGGATTCAACAGGAATGAAGAAGTGGGGGTAATCAGTGAGAAACCTTTTGTGATGTGTGTCCTTTACTGCTCGGAGTATGGCAAGATCAGTCTCCTTGTGCTTGGTCAGGACTCAGGACAAGCCGTTTGTTAAGTTATAGATCTGCTAAACAGAAAGCCCTAGGTCACCACAGCCAGCTCCCCCAGCCCCTTCATCGTTCTTCTTTCTTTTCGCGCTATCCCCATCTCCTTCATGGTTTCTTGGCATTCCCATCCCCTTCTTCCTTCTTTTTCATCAGTGAAATTATCTCCAATTTAAAAGAATCACCAATATTCCAGCCCAAAATCAAAACCTCATTTCGAACTCTAAATGCCTAAATCAAATCTCTAATGGAGGCGGCACTATTGTTGATTGTTGGATATGTTGGTGGAGGTGGGAGGTGTTGAAGATGGTGGATCTTTGACTGTGGAGATTATACGTATATGATATAGTCCGTGCAAGATATTCTACTGAGTTTATGTTTTACAGAGAGAAGATTATATATGGAGAGAGGGAATTAAGGTAGCAACGTCATATGCGAAGAGACAAGTTAAATATGGGTCAACTGGTTTACCGGTATCCTCATATAGTCGGTATCCATTTTGTCTGATTGAAAAGTGGCAGGTTGATGTGAAACCCGTAATTGATGGCCAATCCATATCTGTCCCAACCTGGCCATTTCCGAGTTCTTGCTTATTCTTTGTTGAAATATGCGTAGTGTTAGAGGTTGATTTTTTAAATCTATCACTTAGATTCTTATATATTGCATTGTCAAGATTCTTATATATTGCATTGTCACAAATATGAATACGAACTTTTTTTTTTTGATTTGATTACTCTAACCTACTCATTATCTGCACGAGTTATCTCCGTTCCTTGATTTTGTCAACATTTATTCCATGCATGTCATTTTTTTTTTTGGCTCAATGTCCTTATATGTTACTTACAGGATCCATGTCAGATGGAAATTTTCTTGATCTAACTTTGAATTTTTAAATCTGTTCAATTGTGACAACATGTTGCAGCTGCACGGTTAAGTCACCAAGTCAATCTGCAATGGATAGTCTAATTGCCAAGTGTAGAACTGTGAAAAAGCCATTGGTGGTGGCAGGATGTGTGCCCCAAGGAAGTCGAGATTTGAAAGAGCTAGAAGGGATCAGTATAGTTGGAGTGCAGCAAATTGACCGTGTGGTAGAAGTTGTAGAGGAGACTTTGAAAGGTCATGAGGTGCGGCTTTTGAACCGCAAGACATTACCGGCACTTGATCTTCCAAAGGTACAGATTTATTTCTTGTTAATTAGCATAGCTTTCCTAGTCGGTCACAACTGTTGTTAAATTTAGTATTGATTTCCATTATACTAATTGTCTGAGTTGCTTAGTGCTTATAATAGTTGGAGAATAGTTATTTACCTCTTAAGTTGTTTTAACTTGAATATCCCCAACAGGTGAGAAAGAACAGGTTTATTGAGATTCTTCCAATTAATGTTGGCTGTTTAGGTGCTTGCACTTATTGCAAGACAAAGCATGCTCGTGGACATTTAGGGAGCTACACGGTTGACAACCTTGTAAGTACCATTTCATAGATAATTTTTAAATTCCATGGATGTTTGACTTTTATGTCAGTTACTAAGCTACATACTTGTAGCCTTGCAAGTTCCATCACATAAATTTGTAACCCTCGTTATGGCATTTCTAGGTGTTTGACTAAGTTCTTTTCCTCTAGGTAGGGCGTGTTCGAAATGTCATAGCTGATGGAGTGAAGGAAATTTGGTTGAGCAGTGAAGACACTGGAGCATATGGTACTCTGTGATTTTCTTTCTGCCATAGCTCATGTGTTTGAAACTATTTGAATATTTAATATATTTACATTATTGTATTATTTGTTATTTAGTATTTTGGTCATATTTCGTATTTAGGTCATGCTGACCAATTTCGTATGGTGGCCGGCGTGGTGGTGATGGCTAGGGGTTGGTGGTGGCTGGCGGGGTGGTGGTGGTGGCTGGGGGGTGGTGTTAACCTGTGGGGTGGTAGTGAGAATAGTTTTATGGGAGTGAATAGGAATTAACTTTTTTTCTTAGATTCTTACGGAATTCAGGAATTACTCCCAAAATTTTGGGAATAGAAACGTGTTTACTAAATGCGTTTTTGTACATTAATCCCAAAATTTTGGGATTGGAGAATAGAAATTAGGGAACGAAAAAGTAACCAAAGAGGGCCTAAAGGTCCTAGGCGCTCCGAAGTGCAAAGGACCCATGGAGTCTAGGCACAAGGCGAGGTGTGCGCTTCATTGAAGTAAGTGCACAATCTACAAAAATAAAAATAAAATAAATATACAAAACTTTATAGTACTTAGACAACATGTTTCATTTGATTCCTAAACAAATGGAAATTTTAACTTGAAAAACCAGCAATGTTGATCAATAATTATAACAATCACCCAAAAAAAAAAAAAAAAAAAAAAATTTGCAGAAACAATTATAGCATAAAAATAGATATAAAGAGCAGATAGGAATTATAACAAATTGAAACAGAGTGGGAAAAAAGAGCAAATTCTGAAATGAAAAAACAAAAATAAAAAGTGAAAGAAAAAGAATAAATAAACTACGAACAAAAAATAGAGAAAATATATAAAAATATCAAAATCAAACAACATAAAAAAGAGAAATATCAAAATATCAATAGTCTATTACTGAGCAGACGCAGAAGCAGAGAAGAAGAAAAAATAGAGCATGAGAAGAACTGAAGAAGAGAAGATGAAAAAGAAGACGACGCGAGGAAGAAGAAGAGAAAATAGAGCACGAGAAGGGAAGAAGAAAAATGGGGTACTTACCTGGAATCGCTGAAGAAGAAGCTCGCTGATGTAGAAGAGTCCTTCGTTGCTTCCTTTTTTTGTTGGTTGGCTTTGTTGTTGCATCTTCGTCGGATGGGGTTACAGGTAATGTCTGTAGGGCTTTCTCACAGATTGAAAGAGGCGCGCCTCTTAAAATTAAGGGTAATTAATCAAAATTGGAATTTCTACATGCTAATTAATTGAAGTTAAAGAGTTGTAAGCTATAAAATTAGGACAATGAGCAGACTTAGAAACTTTTAACTTTGTTTATTAAAAAATAAATTTAGTTATATATAAAATTATTTTGTTAATGAGTTTTTTATGACATGGGATATAGACTAGTATATATTTAAATATAAACGTGTATATTAGTAAATATATCAAACTTCCAATAAATTTAAATAAAAAATTACGAATTATAAATTGTAATTTCATTAAAATTCTATTTTTCATACTTGCCCAACCTGTTTATGGAAGCCATTGAATATTTATTCTTTATTTGTTATCTATTCTCTAACAACCTGGTCAAAGATTCCAGAATTTTTTCCTTATTAATTTTAAAGAAAAGATTAATTAGAGGAGACCATTCCCGTCTCTCCCCCCCCCCCCCCCCCCCCCAAAAAAAAAAAAAAAAAAAAAAAAAAAGCCCTAACAGGCTAACTGGAGCCTATTCTTCATCGCATCCCTTTTTTAATTGTAATTGGAGGAGGCAGCTCCTATGTTTCAATTTTAAAAAAAATCCTAATAGGCTAACAACCTTCTCCTCATTGCAATCCTCTTCTTTGCCTTTTTCCATAATAGACGCAACCCTAAGTTCCCCTATTTCTGCTACCCTGGACCTCTTCGTCCTCATCAGAATGCTGCCGTCACCGATCCAAGTCACAAACAAATTGTGATTTTGGTTGATCGGTCCAGTTTGTAGTTCGATAGGTCACTGTTCAAGTATGGTAGCGTTGCTTATGAGAGCCTTGTGCCTTGTGCTCAACCCCTCAAAGTGCACACATTCATCAACTTGCTGTGCCTAACCCTAGGCAGGGGGAAAACCTGCTCCTTTGGGCACCCGACACCTAGGTGTGCATAAGTGCACTTTTAACAACTATGGGGATGAATAGGGTGTTTTTGTTTTTGGTCCCTCAAAACTTTTGTATTTGTTCTGGAATGTGGCAGAATTGATGGCTTTGGAATTTGGTGTGAATTGGTGTCCAAAATGGTATCACTTATCTGATTATGCAGGTTGATTCCAAGATCCTTGTTGATATGGTTGAGGCTGAATACAATTCTTCAGGAATTTAAAGAAGGCTAGGAATTTGATGATGTGTCATGGTATTGTTATCAGGCATGTGTTTAAAGAAATAAATTTGACTGCTGATTTTCTTGCTAATAAAGGAAGTTGTTCTGAGAATGCAAAATACTTCCAATAGAGGGATCTTCCAAACTGTTGGAAGGGTCTCCTCAAGCTAGATCGTTTTGGTGTTGGTCATGTTAGAGGTTAATCTTTTTTTGGAAATTCTGTTGTTTTATTGGGGTAAGGTTTATGCCATCCTGTACATTTCTCAAGATTGTTTTTTGATTATCATTGAAGTTTCCCGTGCCGCTGAGGTTGCACTTAAAAAAAAACACAAAGTATGACATGTTATGATCTCACAACCTTAATTCGAGGAAGTGTCTCAACTGTCTCAAATCTTTAATCTCAAATTCTGTAGCCAAATGAGCTTTAGGATGGATTACCTCCTCTTTATTATTGCATGTGACAACTATAGCATCATTGTACACAAGGGTAGAGATTCTAGGAATGGGCTGGTGCTAAGGTCCTCTTCTCCCCAAGTAGGTGGTCTGTGTTTGAATCTCACCGGGTGCGTGAGTGGGGGTGTGAGTTAAAAAAAAGACAAAAGTGTACACAATAAGGGCAATAATGTATGATCAACGTGGCTCTCTTTGTACGGCAATTTGTCAAATCAAGCTCTTGGAGGCTGTTTGAGGCCATAAAGAACATTTTCCACTTGCATACTTTTCCTTCAAATTTTGAGAAGATTGGATTCCAAAGATCTAGTAAAAGAATAGAGGGAGATCTAGCAACCAAAAAATATTGAATAAACGGAGGAAATACACATAGTAAATAATTGTGCTAATGAGGATCCACTATCCCTTGAGTAATAGTTAAATAACTTCAGAAAATAATGTAGCGATCAACAAAGTTGTATAATTATAAGGGTTTCTCGGTGAACAGTTTACAAACTTAAAATTTCAGCCTATGGAGTCCATTTGCTCATAGTGATTTTGTGAGAAGTCCGGTATATTTGTCAAATGTCCCAATCCACTATATTACATGAAAATCAATGCAATATTTTGAATGTAAAATATTGCAGTGATTTTCATATAATGCAGCGACTTTGGACTTATGACAGAATTATTGGACTTATCACGAAGTTACTGGAGGAAGTGGGTTTGGTGAATAGTGGGCATTGGTCGCACAAATTGGGGCCCATGGCATGAAATCCTAATTTTAATTGGCCAAAAAAAAAAAGGAAAATAGATACATAATTTTTCTTTTATGAATTTGCAGGTCGTGATATTGGTGTTAGTCTTCCAATTTTATTGAACTCTATAGTCGCGGAGCTTCCCATGGATGGAAGCACAATGCTTCGAATTGGGATGACAAATCCTCCTTATATTCTCGAGCACCTGAAAGAAATAGCTGGTGTTTTGTGTCACCCATGCGTGTACTCCTTTCTTCACGTGCCCGTCCAATCTGGAAGTGATGCTGTCTTAAGTGTGAGTGAGAAATTTGATCTATTTGCTTTTATAACTATTTTGACCATTCCTACAATGCTAATTATCTGTCTATTTTGCCTGTTGAGACGAGTAGTTGAATTAAAATATGATGGGCCACCGTTGGTGATTATGTTTTTGATGAACTAATGATTTATTTTCTTCATTATTGGCAGGCAATGAATCGCGAATACACTGTTAGTGAGTTTAGAAAGGTGGTGGATACTTTGACTGAACTTGTGCCTGGAATGCAAATTGCAACTGATATAATTTGTGGATTTCCTGGTTAGTTTGCTATTCAGTTGGTATAATGGGCTCCTTGTTGTAATGCTTTTGTAACTTGAGGTGGCATTTGGTTAACGATTTTGTTTTTATGTTTCTACTCCCAAAAATTAGGATTAGAATTATGTTTTTGTTTCTCAACAATTCTGGGAACAAAAATGCGTTTAGTAATAACGACAATTGTTCTTAAATTGTTTCATTTTATCAGAACGAAATCAAATAAATACATTTGGTTACAATATTAGTTCTAATATTTATGTTAAAAAGGGTAATTATGTCTTACCAGTATTGTTTAGGGTTTCTCACATTGTTTAGGGTCTCTTGTATCGTTTCCTAATTATTATTATAAATCGATGGAGAGGCTAACACAATCGTTAAGCCTTCTCATTTTTCTCGTATTCATTTCTTTCTTTAATATGGTATTAGAGTAAGTTATGTGACATTAATCCCGTAGTTTTGTTCACCCATGATTTAATTTTTTTTTTCTTCCCTCCATTAGAAAAAAAAAAAGGCAAACCAAAAGAAAAAAGAAAAAGAAGAAATTGTTTCTAGTTGCTGCCGCTGAAACCCTAACCCATCGCCGCCCACCTACCACTCAGATCCGGCACCGTCCAAGTCAGATCAGACCTTTGCCGGCCCATTCTGACCTTCGCCATCGCCACTTGACCTTTGCCGTCTCCAATCTGGCCAATCAGCGACCTTCGCCATTGCTGTTCAACTCTAATCGCTGTTGTTCAAGCCAAATACACCTTCGCCGGAGTTCTCCCGACCACATCCACGATCGCCACTACCAATCCGAGCTTCGCCGTCGTCGAATAGTGCTTTGCATTACTGTTCCGTCGTTGACCACTGCTTCGTCTTACATCGCAACTTCGATTCGCCACTCATTCCGAAGTTCGCTGCCATATTTGTGATTGAATGATTTGTCTGCTGCTGCCTCTGTTTCGCAACAACTGCTAGGGTTTCGAAACCCTAGATTTCTCTAGCCGTTGCTGTCTCTGTCCAGATCCGACAGTGCTCCCTTTTTGGCCAGACGTTAGTAAGTCTATGGTTGAGCTTCTTCTAATGATTTAAGTTCTACAGTTGTTTATGTTATCGGTTTGTTTCCTTTGTCAAGTTGTTTTGTATTTGTTAGTTGTATTGGCGGGAATTAATGTCGACGGCTATCCTCCGACCGTTAACAACTTGCAAGTTGAATGGTACCAATTACTTACAATGGTCCAAAGTTGTACAAGTTGTTGCTACCGATCAAGGGAAACGAGGTGACCGAGGAAGTAGTTGTAATGAATTTTGAGGTGGCCATTGTCGTGGTCAACATCGTTAGTGTTTACTTTGTGGCAAGAAAAATCATACTCAAGATATTTGTTGGTACAAAGTTGGTCGTTCTTCTGAGTATACTCATGCGGCAACTTCTAATCAAGTTGCTCCCGTTTCATCATCCAACTCTTCAACTCCCAAGGCTATTTCTGATGATGAGTATGTTCAGTTCCTTCAGTTTAAGGCGTCTAAGTAGACATCTACCCCCATTACTTCGCTAACTCAACGTGGTAATCCTACTGCATGTCTTTCTTTTTATTTTTCCCCTTCTACACCTTGGATCATAGACTCCGTTGCCACTAATCACATGTCGGGTACATCTTCTTTATTTACGCATATTCAGTCGTTCCCTCGCTGACCCCTGTTACTGTTGCTGATAGTTCCACCGGTCTTGTTCATGGTATTGGTGCTGTGGAACTTTCACCTTTTTCTCTTTATCTTCTGTCTTGTATATTCCTTCTTTTGCTTTTAATTTGATATCAGTGAGTAAGCTTACTCAATAACTTAATTGTTCTGTTTGCTTCTTTCCTGATTCTGTCATTATCCAGAATTTGAAAACACAGAAGACGATTGGCATAGGGCGTAAGAAAAATGGCCTTTATTACTTTGACAATCACAACGAGACACCTATTATCCCGCCAATTGCCTGTCCTGCTGTTGCATCTACCCACCAAATTCATCGCCACCTAGGTCATTTCTGTCTTGCCAACCTAAAGATATTTGTTCCTAGTTTACGTCATTTGTCCTCTGTAGATTGTGAGTCTTGTTAGTTGGGAAAGCATCATCGTACTTCATTTACTTCCCCGGCTCAGCATTGAGTCCTTTTTGTTTAGTTCATTCAGATGTTTGGGGTCTTTCTTGTATTGCCTCTACATTAGGCTTTCGTTATTTTGTTACATTTGTCGATGATTTTCCCAGGATTACATGGCTCTATTTAATGAAAGATCATTTTGAATTGTTCTCCATTTTCTTTTCCTTCTGTGCTGAAATTAAAACTTAATTTAATGTGTCTACTCATATACTTCGTAGTGACAATACTCGAGAATATTTTTCTCAACCCTTTACTTCATTCATGTCATAGTCTGGTATACTGCATCAGTCTTCTTGTCCTCACACACCACGACAAAATGGAGTTGCTGAGCGTAGGAATCGACATCTCCTAGAAGTGACTTGAACTCTGATGTTTGAGATGAATGTTTCCAAACACTTCTGGGCAGATGCAATTCTTACAACTTGCTTCTTGATCAATAGAATGTCGTCTTCTACCCTGAATGGGAAAATCCCTCATTCTATTCTTTTTCCCCGATCATCCTAGTTTGCTTTACCTCCTCGTATCTTTGGATATGTCTGTTTTGTCCACCATTTGACTCCTGGCAAGGATAAGTTAGATCATCGTGCCATAAAATGTGTCTTCCTTGGTTATTCTCAAACACAAAAGGG
This sequence comes from Eucommia ulmoides, assembly GCA_016647705.1. Classification (NCBI taxonomy): domain Eukaryota; kingdom Viridiplantae; phylum Streptophyta; class Magnoliopsida; order Garryales; family Eucommiaceae; genus Eucommia; species Eucommia ulmoides. The sequence goes on from CM028337.1 coordinate 21,867,997, forward strand.
TTATCGGTGTTATAGTCCTTCTTTACAGGGCTCTTTTATCTGTGCAGATGTCACATTTTTTGAGTCCACTCCTTACTTTTTTGGCATATCCTCTCGGGATGATCTGGATGTCACCCTTCCTTTACCAAGCCTCCCAGACCCGACACCATCTCCTACCGCTCCCGAATCTGTCCCGTCTAGGCGTCGTTCACCTTCTTTATATGTATACTCTCGTCACCAGAAGGTAGTTCCCGCCGTTGAGCCAATTGTCTCTGTGTCTTTAGATTCTTCTCCAGTTCATCCATCCGCGTCTGACTTGGACATACCCATTATTGTCCAGAAGGGTAGGCGTACACGTACTCAACATCCTATTTCTAACTTTGTTTCGTATGCACACCTATCTCCTTTATATTCTTCTTTTGTTGCTTCTCTATCATCTGTTTCTGTTCCAAAGTCTGTCATAGAAGCTTGTACTCACCTTGGTTGGCCGACCGTACTAGAAGAGGAGCTGCTAGCCTTACGTCAGAATAGTACTTGGGATTTCGTCTCGCTTCCCCTTGACAAAACAATAATTGAATGTAAATGAGTATACACAGTCAAAGTTCATCCGGATGGCGCCATTGATTGACTCAAGGCTTGTTTAGTTGCCAAAGGTTACACTAAGGTATATGGTCTTGATTATTCTGAGACCTTTTCTCCCGTTGCCAAACTCGCTTCTGTCCGCTTGTTTATCTCTTTGGCTGGCACCTTTTGTTGGCCGTTGCATCAACTTGATATTAAGAATGCGTTCTTAAATGGTGATTTGACTGAGGAAGTATACATGGAGCAACTTCTTGGGTTTGTTGCTCAGAGGGAGTCTGGTTTAGTATGTCACTTGAAGAAATCCATTTATGGCCTCAAACAATCTTCTCGAGCATGGTTTAGGAGATTTAATGAAGTGGTCATTGAATTTGGTCTTCGCCGTTGTGGAGTCGATCATTCTGTATTCTATAGGCACAGTAAAGTCGGGTGAATATTTTTGATTGTGTATGTGGATGACATCGTGATTACCGGAGACGACCACCAGGGTATTCTGGAACTCAAAACGTTTTTGCATTGCATTTCAAACCAAAGATTTGGGTCAGTCGAAATATTTTTTGGGGATTGAAGTTGCTCGATCAAGTCAAGGTATTTACCTGTGTCAGATGAAATATGTTGTCGATCTGTTGAGTGAAACAAGAATGCTAAGAGCTAAACCGATTGATTCACCTATGGATCCAAACAACAAACTATTGACAGATCAATGTGTACCATTGACAGATTCAGCGCAATACAGATGGTTAGTTGGGAAGTTGAACTACTTGACGGTTACTAGACCATATATTTCCTTTGTTGTGAGTGTTATCAGTTAGTCCCACGACTTATCAATATAATGCAGTAATTCGTATTCTTCGATATCTGAAAGGTTCTCCAGGATGTGGTTTGTTGTACCAGAACTTCGGTTATACTCAAATTAAGGGATATACAGATGCAGATTGGGCCGGATCTCCATCGAATAGAAAGTCCACTACTGGGTATAGTGTGTTTGTTGGAGGTAATCTCGTTTCTTGGTCGAGTAAAAAGTGGACAGTTGTGGCGCGGTCAAGTGCCGAATCAGAATACATGGCGATGGCCCATACTACTTGTGAGTTAACTTGGTTGAAACATTTGTTGGAAGAACTCGGATTTGAACACTCTTCACCGATGGATCTGGTATGTGATAATCAATCAGCACTTCACATTACATTCAACCCAGTCTTCCATGAGAGGACAAAATATATTGAAGTTGATTGTCACTTCATTCGAGAAAAAGTATTGCAGAAGCAAATTGAGACTAAACATGTAAAGTCAGTTGATCAGTTAGTTGAATTGTTCACTAAACCGTTAGGGGGCTCAAGGATAAAGTATATTTGTAACAAGTTAGGAGTATACAATATATATACTCCAGCTTGAGGGAGTGTTAAAAAGGGTAATTATGTCTTACCAGTACTGTTTAGGGTTTCCCACATTATTTAGGGTCTCTTGTATCGTTACCTAATTATTATTATAAATAGATGGAGAGTCTAACACAATGATTAAGCCTTCTCATTCTTCTCGTATTAATTTCTTTCTTTAACAATTTATTTATTTGTTTTTCTTCGGATGTAATTGGCAGACTTATATATTTCTTTTAGGCAATCAGTTTTCTCAAATTATAGAAAAACAAAACACATCTGTAAGATTAATTATAACTAAATGTGTTTCTCTTGGCCTAAATTGATGAATAAAAGGGAAAAAAAATTCACTTCTCTATATTTGAGTCTTGTATTATTTACAGTTTTTTGTATTGTTTATAGTTTTTGTATTGTTACCTAATTTTTATTATAAATAGACGGAGATGCTAACACAATTGTTAACCCATCTATTTTTTCATATTATCTTCCTACTTTAACATGGTATCGAGAACAGGTTATGAGAAACTAATTCCATAATTTGGTTCAACCATTATTTTTCTTTTTCTTTTTTTCTTTCCTACTTTTCTTTCACCTCGCATATCCCCCCCCAAAAAGTTAAAACCCTAGATCCTATATTCCATTCGTCGCCATTGGCCTCTGTGCTGTTGTCATCACCATCATCTACGCCGACGTCGTCATCCTAGCCTCGCGTCAACATCCATCCTCATGCCGTCCAGCTTCGCGTTGTTCTGTTGTTGCTTCTGTTCATGCCAAGATCTACCTTTGTTCTGGCTAGATCTGCATCGTTGGTGATTTTCCGATCATATCAACGGTGGCTGCCATCGTCAAGGGCTTTGCCATACTGTTTCAACCTTAGTCACTGCTGCTCTGCTCACCATCTGCTTCGCCAATGTCATCCAGATCTTCACCGGCTTCGTTTTGCTCTTCACCCCCAATGGCGCAACAACATAGTTTATAAGAATTGTAGGTAACTAAGTTAAAAAAAAAAAAAAAAAAAAAAAAAATAGAAAATGGAGAAAAAAAGGCAAAAAACAAACAAACAAAAAAAAAAAAAACACAAAAAAATAAGAAGAAAAAACAATATTATTCAATGTCTTAAAATTTTATCCCAATTTTTATTTTTCGCATGTCCTGTTAGTTTCCTGTATGGGGTTTTTGTTTGTTCGTATTTCTTGTTTGTAATTGTTCACTCCAGTTAGTTGTTGTATTGGTGCATACTGTCTCAATTGTTTAGCAATGCACTAATGTTGACTTTGTCAGCACAATTGTTGAGCATTCATAAGTTGAATGAGACCACTTACTTACAATGTTCAAAGTTGTACAAGTTGTCATTACTGATCAAGGAAAACGAGGTGGCCGAGCAAGTCGTAGTAATGGCTTTTGGGGTGGCCGAGGTGGCCATTGTCGTGTCAATATTGTGAGTGTTTAGTTTGTGTCAAGGAAGGTGGCCATTGTCGTGTCAATATTGTGAGTGCTTAGTTTGTGTCAAGGAAAATCATACCCAAGATACTTGTTGGTATCTAGTTGGTCGTTCTCCTAAGTATGCTTATGCGACAACTTCTAATCAAGTCGCTTCCATTCCATCATTTGACCCTTCAACTACCAATGCAATTTTTGATGACGAGTAATAAGGCATCCCAGACATTTGGAGTCCTTCTCGTATTGCCACTACATTAGGTTTTCATTATTTCGTCAAATTGGTGGATGACTTTTTCAGGGTTACATGGATTTATTTAATGAAAGATTGTTCTGAATCATTTTCTATTTTCTTTGCCTTCTTTGCTGAAATTAAAAGTCAATGTAATGTGCCCGTGCGTATACTACGTAGTGATAATGCTCGAGAATATTTTTCTCAATCCTTTACTTCCTTTATGTCATAGTCTGGTATGCTGCATCAATTCTCTTGACCTCGTACATTGCAACAAAATGGAGTCGCTAAGCATAAGTATTGGCATCTTCTGGAAGTGGCTTACACTCTGATGTTTGAGATGAATGTTCCCAAACACTTTTGGGCCGATGCAGTTCTTACAGCTTGCTTCTTGATCAATAAGATGCCATCTTTTACCCTAAAAGACAAAGTTCCTCATTCTATTCTTTTTCCTCGATCACCTTGGTTTGCGTTACCTCCACGTATCTTTGAATGTGTTTGTTTTGTCCATTAGTTGACTCCTATATAAGGCTAAGTTAGATCCCCGTGCTATAAAATGTGTCTTCCTTGGTTATTCTCGCACACAAAAGGGTTATCGGTGTTTAGTCCTTCTTTACGTCGCTCTTTCATCCGTGTAGATGTCATTTTCTTTGAGTCCACCCCTTATTTTTTTGTGCCCTACTCAGGACGATATGAATATACTTCCTAGGCCGATTTTTCCAACCCCCTACTTCATTTCCATCCGCTCCTGTACTGATATCAATTTCGTCTCATATGGTCACCTATCTCCGTCATACTATTCCTTTGTTGCTTCGTTGTCCTCAGAATTTATTCTTAAATCTGTTGCAGGCTCTCTCTCTCTCTCTCTCTATCTCTTTCACCCTGTTTGGATGACCACAATGAAGGAGGAAATGAATGTTTTATATCAAAACGGTACTTGGGACCTCGTTTTGCTTCCGCATGGTAAAACGATAGTTGGATGCAAATGGGTATACATTGTCAAATTTCTTCCGGATGGAACCATTAATCGACTCAAGGCTCACATAGTTGCCAACGGTTATACTTAGATATGTGGCCTTGATTACTCTATGACGTTTTCTTATGTTGCCAAGCTCGCCTCAGTTTGATTGTTCATCTTTCTTGCTACCCCCTTTTTTTGGCCGTTACATCAGCTCGACATGAAGACTGCCTTCTTGAACGGCGATCTCACTGAGGAACTTTGCATGGAGCAACCTCCAGGGTTTATTGCTTAGGGGGAGTCCGGTTTGGTTTGTCGCTCGAAGAATTCCATTTATGATCTCATGCAGTCTCCTCAAGTGTGGTTTGAGAGATTCAGTGACGTGTTACTGAGTTTGGTCTACTACGCTATGGAGTCGGCCATTTAATGTTTTACAAGCATGGTACAAACGGGAAAATATCACTGAATGTGTATGTGGATGACATAGTGATTATCGGAGACGACCACAGTGGTATTCAAGAAACAATTTTTGCATTGTAAGTTTCAAACAAATGATTTGGATTAGTTGAAGTATTTCTTGGGTATTGAGGTGGCTCGATGGAGTCAAAACATTTTTCTCTCTTAGAGGAAATACATCCTTAATCTATTGAGCGAAGATGGGATGCTAGGAGTTAGACTGATTGACTCGCTTATGGATCCAACAAAACTTTCAGTAGATCAGGGAGCACCATTGACAAATTCAATGCAATATAGACGATTAGTTGGAAAGTTGAACTACTTAATGATTACGAGACCAAATATCTCATTTGTTGTTAGTATCATGCTCCAATTCATGAATCATTCCACGAAACTGAGATGCAGTGATTTGTATTCTTCAATATCTAAAAGGTGCTCTTGGTTATGGTTTGTTGTATCAGAACTTTGGTTATACTCAAATTAAGGGATATGCAGACTAGGCCAAATCTCCCTAGGATGTCCACTTTGGGATATTGTGTGTCGGAGGTAATCTCGTTTCTTGGAAGAGTAAAAAGCAAACAGTTATGGCTTGGTCAAGTACAGAACTGGAATATAGGGTGATGGCCCACACCACTTGCAAAACTAACCTGGTTGAAATATCTATTGGAAGAACTTGGATTTGAACATTCTTCACCAATGGACCTTGTTTGTGATAATCGAACAACTCTTCACATTGCATCTAATCTAGTCTTCCATAAGAGAACGGAAATATAGAAGTGATTGTCACTTCATACGGGAACAACTGTTGCAGAAGCTAATTGAGACTAGACATGTAAATTCAGTGGATCAATTAGCTGAGTTATTTTGTAAGCCATTAGGGTACTCGAGGATAAAATACAGTTATAACAAATTAGGCGCACACAATATATATGCTCCAGCTTAAGGAGGAGTGTTAAAGGGTAATTATGTCATTCATATATTATCTAGGGTTTTCTGTATTGTTTAAGGTTTTTATATTGTTTCCTGATTTCTATTATAAATAGAGGGAGAGGCCAACGCCATTGTTAGTGAGCCTCTCGTCTTAAATAACAATGATAAATGCAGTCATATATCGTGTTCCATGAACTTTTGAAACATAATCAATATTATTTTCTTCAATTCTCAGGTGAAACTGATGAAGATTTTGATCAAACAGTCAGCCTTGTCAAGGAGTATAAGTTCCCCCAGCTTCATATATCACAGTTCTATCCTCGACCTGGTATGCTGCTGGTTGATTTAACTTTTGTCTATCCATTCTTATTTGGTACATACTATGGCTTCAACCATCTGCTTTCTGTTTCTGTAATAATCTCCTCTCTTGGGAATTTTTTTTTCACTGTATTGCTACTTGCCACTGTACTACTTGTTGATTGGTAGGTTTGGTCGTTGATGATTTGTGCTGGCATGTGCATTTGCAAGCTTGACTTATCTTCTTTACTCTCTAACTGTAATCATTAAAAGAAAATGAGTTATACGTGTTGGGCACATGTCGGACACACTTTTTTTTTTTTTTGAGGGCAAGCGTGGCATATTTAGCCAACCGACCCTTTTCACATGTCTGACACACTTTTCGTGCAATTAATTACAAAAGAAATATCTAAATTCTCGATACGTGTTTGAATTTTTCGCCTGTGTCTCCACACATCTGACACTCTTTTCAACATATTTTACATTTGTGACTGTCTTTGACCTTATTATTTTGAACTTAAGAAAGTACAAATTTAATTAATATTTACGGCTTGTGATGGCATATGAAGTATGAGGCAGATTCTGTTTTGGGCCAATATTTTAGAAGGTGAGAGGGGTAAGGTGAGGTGTTTTAGACTCTGTAAGGCGAGGCAATCAGTCTCTATGAGGTGAGGCTAAACCCCAAGGAGTGGCTTGTAAGCCTTAAGGACATAATATTTAATATTTAAAAATATATGGCTCCAATTATAAAATAGAGAAATATTAAACATACATAGATATGATGCGGTGAATAATTAAATATTTGTTACGCCAATATTAACTGTAAGTAATGCTTTTTTTTTTTTTTTTTTAAAGTGAAACTTTATTGATCAATCAAAAGTCAAACAGGATAATGGCCATGAGCAAGACAAAATAATTAAAAGAATACAAAACTATTGAAACAGCAAAGCAAAATTCAGAACAATTTGATTCACTCCAAAAGTGACAACTCTCACCAGAACTCCAAGATATATCAACAGTTGTGTTAGCTTCCCTGTAAAAATGATAAAAATCAAAGTCAGCATTTTCCACGGCACCAAAGAATTACCAGCAACCATTGTGACCAACATAGCACTATCAGTGTCAATTTCCACATGCTCCCAGTTATAATCAACAGTAAGCTGCAACATAATCTGCAAGGTTTTAGTCTCTGCAAGTAAACTAGTTCCAAATCCAATAAAGTGAGAAAATTCAAAGAGCAATTTGTTCTTTCTATCTCGCAGGATTCCTAAAGCACCAATATAACCTGGGTTTCCTCTAGAGTTGCCTTCTAAATTCAACTTCAATCTTACCTGGGAGAATTCCAATAAAACAAGCGTTACTTAGTCTTCTTTTTTCACAAGGGAAAATAAATCCTAGCCTTGATTTGGTGGTTAAGGAACAAAAGTTACTGGACATCCCTTTGAGATTCATCGAATTGAATCTTACCTTATTCCTCACAGTTTAGATTTCCCGACAGAGAATGGAAAGGAGCAACAGGGCATGATGTATGTCGCTGGCACCACAAAGCCAGTCTACTAAACACGCCAACACTCAAACTGATAAGCCTCAAAAAGAAGCTCAAACAATCTTAGCCACCTCATCTTCTTAAGAAATATGATGGTCCATAGACTTAATCTGAGGATCGCAACAAAAATATCATTGAACCATCACACTTTTTTTCTCTCCTAAATTGCCTCATCCACAAGAACTCTTTGATGTAATAGTCTCTACATAAAGATAAAGATTTTTGTGGGAATGGACTTATGCCAAATGTTCCTAAAGAAAGGATGTGCTTCTTGATGCTTTCTCATGACAGCCCAAGCAGAGTTAATAGAAAGTTTCCCCGTATTACAAGGTTTCCCAACCATAATATCTTGAGTAGAAACATTTAGAGCTTGAAATCTTCCAACTGTAGAACATAATCAGCTTGAATAAGAGTTTGAATGAGCCGAAAATTCCACTCTCTATTAGCCAACCTAGCATCTTTAACTTGAAGATTAGTGGATCTTGCACCCATCAGCAACAACTCACCCAACGGAATTGAGGTAAGCCAAGTGTCCCACCAAAAGAAAACATGCACGATATGCACCAGAAATTGAATGTGATTGTCAACATAGAATTCCCTTCTAGCAAAGCATGCTGCACATGAATTGAGCAAAACTTTTGCAGTTAGCTGTAAGACAATCCCTCAGTACATCCTTTGCACAAACCTGGCCCAAAGCGTGGAACCTTTTTTGAATCTCAATGAAAGCTTCATCTGAAATACCATAATGACCTCATGCAAATCTGTAGTCCCCAAGCCACCCTCATCAGTAGGAAACAAAGATTTCCCCTTTTCTTCCAATGCAACTTTTCTTTTTCGGATTAGATCTACAAAAGAAACCAACCCGGATTGTCTCAATTCCTGAAGAACTGTAAAAGGAGGTGACCGCTAAGAGCAGTTAGAATGTCATACTCTGAAGGACATGCTTCAAAAAAATTCTCACTCCTACTAGAGAGAAGTGTCCTTTGCCACCTTGCCACTTTATGTCTCAGCATCCTAAAGAGATCATCAAACAAAGAGCGTTTCTCCCTACCAACATATAAAGGACACCAGGTAATTAAAGAGTTGTAACTAACAAAACCGCTTTTAATAAATTTTTGGTTGCAAGTTGATAACGAAAGGTACAACATTGGACAAAAATTACAAGTTCTTTATCAAAAGCTATCAAGTGGATGTAAGGTATATCCAATACTGAAGATGTACAATAGAAATTTCCATTTAAATGAGGGGATTATTTATAATTTTTGGTAGTAAAATAGATTAATTGAAATTTATGAGGGGTGTATATATAATTTTTGGTAGTTAAAAAGATTATTTTAAAAACATAGGCGGTAAAAGTAAAATTTTAGAAAAGTAAGGGGCTAGTGACCTTTGGGAACAATGTAGATCTGCCACCGGGACCCACGTCTTCCGACATATTAATCGAATTTCAAACTCAAATTGACCATTTCAAAATTTAAGATGTTGCCCCCTTAATTTTATGTATAAATATGTATCTATCTATCTATATTTTTTTCTAGTGGTGACACTTTGATTGTGGAGATTCCACAGTGCATGTTTCAATATCTATTTAGTTTTGTTTCTAGATTGCCTGTTTAAAGATGTGTGTTTGGGGTAGTTTGCCACGCAGTTGTTATCTGCAGTTCATTTTGGGTTTTGTCCCAGGCTGGTGGTCAGGTTATAAGTGTGAGGGAAAGCCTCACCTCATAAGCTACCTTTCGAGGTTGAGAGAAGCTCAAGACTACCCTACAATTCACAGCAAGTTTCCTTTTTCTTCCGTACTGAGCCAGACTTGACACTCTTAATTTGGTACTTGATGGGTGTGGGTCTCATCCAGAATTTGTTGATTAAATATTGGCTGAGGCAACTCATTTGGTGTTGGTTCTGTAACTGTGTCATGAAAACAAGAAATAGCTGGGCATTCCAGTGAAATTCTCACCAGACTTAGTTTTTTTTTTTTTCCCAATTCAGGAACCCCTGCTGCAAGGATGAAAAAGGTCCCAAGCACTGTGGTAAAGAAAAGGAGTCGCGAATTGACTTCGATTTTCGAGTCATTCACTCCGTATAATGGAATGGAAGGCAAAGTAGAGAGAATATGGTTAACTGAAATTGCAACTGATGGAGTTCACTTGGTATGATTCATTTTGCTTTTCGTTTATTTGTTATTTCAAATTACAGGCCAACACTTGGATCTCAATAATACTATAATCGCTGTTTATATTGCATATGGATAACATTTTGGACACATATTTCACAGCGATGCTTTGTGATAAATAGTAAGCTATTCTTAATTTGTGAAATCATCAACATTAGGTGACAGAAACCCTTGGAAGCCATTGGTTTTCTCAAGGTAAATTCCATTTTGACCCTTGCTATTAATCGATTTCCATTTGGTTTGATAAGTTTGGTGTATTTTAATTTGAACCTTGTATCTTTAATTATAATTTTAATTAGTTTTTCCGTCTAGTTTACTTGTTAAATTAGATAGAATAGGGGGTAAATTTATATATATATTTTTTATTTGTTTTTTCAGTTTTTTTTTTTTTTTTTTCCTTTTCTTTTTCTTCTACTACAACCCTCTACCCCTGTGACGTCCAGCCCCCACCCAGCACTCGGCCGTCCAACCCTCCTACCCCCGCCCCGCTGTCCACCTCCGTGGAACCCCCTCCTCCTCTTCTTCTTCTTCCTCTCTCTCTCTCTCCGTATATATAATACACCCACACCCACACACATATATATAGAGAGAGGAGTTGCTACAGAAAAAGGGCCGAAAACAATCACAGAAAAAATCTCTATGATCTTGTTTTGCCAAATCTATAATAATGAAAGAATGAGAGAGGAAGAATCTAATTGAATACGAATAAGAATCTAAGAATATCTTATTTCGCTTGAGCCAAAAAATTAAAAAATCGAAGAAAACAATCGCCTCTAGATCTGAAAGAATCGAAGAAGAAGAAGAAGAAGAAGAATTGAAGAAAAAGAAGAAGAATCGATTGTCTTGCTTCGCCAAATCTGAGGACGGCGGGGCAGGGGGTGGCAGTTGGATGGTGTGGGAGGTTGAGGATTGCAGAAGAAGAAAACATGAAAAAGAAAAAAGAACAAAAAAAGAAAAAAGATTTTTTTTTTTACAAATTGGTATTTTGGCATCTAAATTACGACTAATTAAAACTATAATTACAGATACACAGTTCAAAGTGATTCGGACCACATAGAAATTGGTCAATATTTAGAGGGTCAAAAATTGAACTTTTCCTTTTTTTCTTTTTTTTTTTCTTTTTCTTTTTAATCATGTTATGGTTATGAAAATGTGTTTCTTCCAATGGAGAAACCATGCTAGTTCTTGTTTGTGAGGTCGTCCTGATATACAACTTATTTCTAGTATGAAAAAGCACATTCAGTTGAAACCATTGACATGTTCGTATTTCAATTGTAAATATTAGTAATAAATTAATTATTCAGGCCCCAATTGGTGTTTGTAAAAAGCTTGGGCTAGTTTTTTTTTTTTTTCCCTTGTGAATTCCTTCGTACTAATCAGGTTGGTATTCATTATGCTTTAGGTCGGTCACACGAAGGGATATGTGCAGGTGCTAGTTGTTGGCCCTGAGAGCATGCTGGGGACATCAGCTATGGTAAAGATAACATCCGTAGGAAGGTGGTCAGTTTTTGGGGAAGTTGTTGAAACTCTGGACCAAATAAATGCCAGTAGTAATTCAACTCGCAGAAGCTTCAGTGTTTCTCTGTGCTCCAATCCAGATGTGACTTGTGCTTGTTCTCGAGAGCCAGAACTTTGTGCTTGTGAACCGGATAGTTATGTTGGAAAAGCTAACTTTAAGGAAAAAACAGTTTCAGTTCAAAAAGTTGATTCGTTCCCTGAAGATGGAAATAGCCAAAACCTGATTGGATGGACACTAAGAAAGCGAAAGGATCATTCACAGATGAGTACAGAGAATCGGTTGAGGAAGCAATCCGAAGAGAGAGAGAATCAGGCGCGGCATGAGTGGCCTCTTGTTGATAAGGCTCTTTTGGGTGGAATTTTCGTGAGCTTCTTTGCAATTTTAGCTCTATTTCTATATCTGGGATCTTGGGGGTTGTCATCTTGGTGATTGTTTATGTAGTCAGATTAGAAAATCACAGGGAGAAAGTACTTCACCGTAGTCACGGAAGTTATCAATTCTTCGTTCCCTTGCATTTTGAGAGGGTCCAATATGATTGAGGTGGATTTTTGGATTTTGAGCAATCTATAGTTTTCCCTTGTATTTTGAGATAACTAGCAAATTAGCTCTTGAAGTATAAGATAGTGTTTACTTGAATGAAATTACGTTAAGTTTATGTACGTTTCGACTTCCATTTTGTACGGTTTATTGAAGTTGTCTAAAATGACCGTTAATGCAATTGTTTTCCCCCCTTATAGGGGGATTTGGTAAATTCCCTGATTAGGGGCCTTAGGACTTATTTTTCTAGTTACCGCACTTGCAGAAAACACTATCGTAAATAGCGTTTTTTTGTAAAGTAGATGCTATTTAAAATAGCATTTTCGTTGTTGGTAAATGCGCTATTTGTAATACCGTTTTGATATGCCTAAAACTGCCTAGGTCAGAATGGTTGATGGATATGCTATCCTCGATAGATATTTTTGTTGTAAAACTCCAATAGGAATGGTGTGTTAAGTAAAAAAACAATCTTGCCCATCTTTTCTCTCTTATTAGAATGCTATTTCAAATATTAGAAATGGATTAGGCGTCAATATAACATTTTCACCATAAATTTACTTTTTCTTGTCTCATTTTTTTCTCTCCTCTTTTTATTTATTTTGTGTTTGTTTTTATAGAATTGCAGTAACAAAGCTTTAAGGAAAATGCATATTAATATTGAATGGGATAATAATTGAAGTACTTGGAAAAATCATAGAAGGTAGTGAAAAAAATTGATAGTACATAACCAAATTTTGGACTTCTCTCAACACGTAATTAAATAATTTTATCGAACTATTCATAATGAATAGCTCCATCTTCGTAATAGGACAGCGTTGGGTCATTTGTGTATTGTGGAGCAATAAAACACTTTTTCATCTTCTCGTTTGCTTCAAGAGTGTTGCTTTTATGAATCATGTGAAGTTTTTCACATGAATCCATTTTTCGTTTGTTTTATTTCTCATTTTGATGCATAACAAATTTTATCGATGTTATCTGGTTCGTTTCAAAATTTTGAGAGAGTAATTTTGGAGTCTTTAGGTAGTACATGTGACACCTTGCCTAATAGGTTTCTTTTAACTATTGGCGTTGATCATTGTAAATTCTTTACTTCTTTACCATCCTTGTCCCATGGGGCGTAATTGTAAATCTCGTGGAAACGATGATTGACCCAACGAGTAGTGTGTTTGAAAAGATCACCGTGAACTAAGAATATTCTTTTTCTAGTGATAGCATTTAACCGCGCACTAGAGAGGTCAAGATGTCATTTAACACCATGTTCTGAGGTAACATCCCACATACTGCGCAATGCATTAGGTGTACACATCTTATCTCGGTCGTCATACCAAACTAGTGGGCACCGAGGTTCATTTTCGCTTCAAATTATATAGGCAAATTTTGATGCCAAACCAATTTTCTACCATGCGCTTTCCTACCAAACACTGTCTTGTCAACAAAATTTCCTCCATTTTTTTGTTATCTTTTCCTGCCCCCCCCCCCCCCCCCCCCCCAAAATGAAATTTCCTCCATTTTCTGTCATCTTTTCTCGCCAACTCATTCCCTCCCCGTTTCTTGCTATTAAGTTTCCCATTTCTTGTCTTAATTTTTGTATAAATAACAAGAGTCCAACCTTTCATTTTGTTAGTTGAGTTTATAAATAGTAGTGTGTATTATTTCCTAGCATCAATCACTCTGTAGTAGTATTCACGTTCTTTCTTTTTATACCAGGAGACAATGAATATAATTTACGAAGAAGACTATGATGAATAGTTTTAGTTAATTATTTATTATTTGTGTGTTGTTTTCATTCCTAATTTGATGGTTGCTCATTTTTCAAGCAGCTACATGCTGAATGTTAGTTCTCAAATAACTTGGATACATGCTAGTGCAATGGGGGAACTTATCAAGCTTAGATTTGGCTATTGGTATGACGATTTTTTAGAGACGCAATTATGTAGCGGTGATACTTTAATAGAATGTCATACAAACGTTGGCATACGAAGTATTCAAGAAGCTCTTTTTTGTTGAAAGAAATTGAGTTCTCAAATTTCGTAATTTACTGAGACTCTAAGTCATCTATTGAGGAGTGATAAACATAGGTATGTACGCAGAATTACAAAATGAGACATATAGTAGGGTAAAGTACTTAACAAAATCGATGAACAACTTGAAATTTTTCATGGTGTCAAAGGGTTGGGACCATTTATTTGAAATAAATGAGTTTTTAGAATGTTCTAGTGATTTTTTTTTTTGAGTATTTAAGTGCCCTTGAAGATATCAGAGCACAAAGGTTTTCTCACCCATTAATGAAGTAATATTACATATTATTTTTATCATTTGACATTTCAATATTTGATTGATATTTAGGTCCATTTAAAATCACCATGTAAGTATGCACTTCATTGATCAAGCATTCTTGGAAATGCTCATGAATTTCCATTTGAATCATATGGTGTGTAATTCGAAGTTGCATTCGATTGTTTTTTTTTTTTTTTTTTCACGCTAATGATACAACGCCATTTGAAGGTCATGTGATGTGCCTATTGGCATTGTGCTGGCCATATGACAAACTCTTGGAATATTATATTGTCTATATCTATTCATAATAACCTCAACTTGATTGACACGATAAGTGCATTCGTCCCTCACCCTGGCAACCCATCGTGGAGAGTAACACACTGTTGGATCCAAAGAATAAGAACATTCATTGTTCAAATGCCAATGATGTTCCATTAAACGATACAATTCCCTAATTCTATGCATTTTTTTATGAAACTTTGATAAAAAAAATATATAAATTTGATGCGTTGTATTTTTTCAAGTGATGCAATGTGCCCATTAAACACACACACACACAAATATGTGTGTGTGTGTGTGTGTGTATATATATATATTAATAAAGGTTGATCTGCTTTGTCAAATAAGTCCTAATAAAGGCAGACTTGTCAACAAAACGTGACAAAGGCTAAGTTGATTTTTGGGTTAATTTCCTTTTTCCACCATCTACTTTTCCTTAGTATCACTCTACCCCCTCCACCTTAAAAGCTGCACTTTACCTCTTTTTATTTTTAGCAAAGTGAGAAACTAACATATTCCATTTACACAAATGGAAATTAATTAACAATGGACATAATTAAATTTCCCATTCAAAAACTTCAACAGTTGGACGAAACCACCTTTTTTTCTTTCTTTATTTTTTTTTACCTCATTTCATGGCACCATCCAGTGTCCACCATGTGTTGATGAGGGCTCCGTCGGTGCTCAAGGATGACGAGTTCAAGGTAGTGCGTGACACCTACAAGAATTGCGAGGGTAAGTCGTGCAAGTCTACACTTGGAAGTGGATCATCCATATCGAGCGGATCACCCGTGAGAAGGTGAATGGATCCACTATCAACGTCGACATAAGTCCTTTCACGGTGGAAAAGAGTAAAGTGATATTAACGCAAAGTAAAAGAGGGTAAAAAACAATTATACCTTAATCTTTCAAATAAGTCCTCATAAAGCCTGACCCGACTTGTCCTATTAGTCCTGATCAAGTATGCATTGTCAAATCAAGCTTGATTAAATTTGTCATGAGTTGCTTTATCATACTTTACTACTGTAAAAGGCTAAAGAAATCAATAATGGGTTTTAAATTATTGTTTTTACTTGTCTAGTAGCACTTCCGTAGTCGTTTCATAAAATAAAAAAAAATAAATAAATAAATTGTACTAGGCATGTTGATGTGACTAATCAAGGAGATATTTTCTCTTTCATTATTTTAACAACAATTTTCCATCATTTTCCCCCAATTTATGCCAAAATTTATTTATAATTAGGTTGGATGTAATATCAGTTCTTCACTTGAGTTCAAAAATATCAGTCTCTAGAATTTCTTAGCATTACTCAATCGACACTAGTCTTTAATTATACCTTCGTACTCGAATAGAATGACTAGCAGAATCTACCGCAATGACTACGGTGAATATTTGATGTTAACGATTTCTATTTATTTTTTTCATAAATTAATTAATGGTTAATATTTTTTTAGGCCATATATTGGTGAACACAGGTACCTTAGTGCCTGGTACGTGTATCGTTAAGATTAGATGTTTGATTAGAAGTAGATGAGGCAATTGGATTATTGGTTTTGTAGGGACGAATTGTTTCTCAGGTGAAAATGTGACCACTCAATGAGTTGATGCTATCGTAGAAATATTCACCAAGCGCTTCTTTTGTTGCAAGAAAGAGAGCTCTCAGGTTGCATAATTTACTGTGACTCTGAGGCAGTTATTGAGAAAGTGACCATCAATAGTCTCTTGGTATAATTTCTAAATACTTGTTGTAGGATGAAGTACCTCCCGTAATTGTTGAACAACATGGTAGCTTCAATGGCGCACAAGGGTTAGGACGATTTCGATATTGTCCTATTTTTAGATTGTCCTGATTATTTGGTTTTGGAGCATTCTAGGGCCAATGTAGATATAAGAGAATGTATCTTTGTTGATCTAAGTGATTAATACACAAGCGTTCCAAATTTGTGTTTTGCATTACCTAATGTTTATAATTTGCTAAATGGTTGTTTTATTTTTAGTTTGATTGTCTTGTAAACTTTAATTTCATGTGTGTTTGAATATGTTTTTCATGTTGAACCTTTATTATGAACATATGATGCCACTAAGTAGATACAAATAGGTGCAAATTCTTACATCACCACAACCCACTTTGTTCTCTCACTCGTTGCTTGAAAGTCATTATTATATTTTAAACATTGTATCATTTTCACACTTTATTATAGTTCATAATTTCCTCTAGCATTTTTATCAGACTATTTTACAATACGTAATACATATGTTTTATGATAATTGATTTTAATTTATCCAAATTTATGACTTGTACCATCCATTTTTAGACATTACCGAGTTCACTTGACACTATGAGCATTTAAATGGTATTTTGGTCATTCTTTCATAAAATAGTTGCATGAAATGAATTGAACGCATACAAGTTGGTTAAAGGCATTTAGTTGGACATTATATTTAGGATTCAAAGAAGACAAAATAACTAAAGTTGAACAATATATTTCACAAACATAAATGATCCATTACTAACAAACCAAAAGTATATACAAGTTACAATATTGGAAGAAGAATACACACAACACATAGAGAATAAATTAAAAGAAACGCTCCATACTAGTATTATACTTCTCAAGTAGCTGTTGTAGTAGCTTGTTTTCGTTTTCAAGATACTTATTCGCATTCTTGAGGGCTCTGTACTATCTTTCTATTTTCTCTTGGTCTTCTTTCATCCATTGGTACCATGTTCTCATACCACCGATGACCCAAATGAACGTTTCAAGAGTCTCACGACACTTCACTGTTTTCCTCAAGTATTCTTCACATGTTATCTCGAATATATCTTGCTTTTGACAGTGACAAAGTTTTATACACTTCTTCGGTATAGATACAAACATACAACAAAAACAACATTTTGAGTTAGTATTCTGGTTGTATATATAGCCAAGAAAATGAATAAACTAATATTTTATGTGCAGAGGTTAAGTGTATTCTAGTTGTCATTCAAACATCATAAAAGTCGATTGGAACTATCAAATCTTGCCTGATGAAGCCTGGTATGAAATATCAATCAATGCCCAAAAAGACTGAGCAAACATGTCAAATTATACTTGATAAAACATGCCCTGAAATGTTAATCAATCCTTACAAAGACTGAGTAGATCTGTGAAATCATGACTTATATAGCACCCCAAAATGTCAATCAACCATCACAAAGGCGGATTGTACTTGTTAAATCTTGACTGATAAAGCTTGCTTTGAAATGTACATCAACATAAATCTTTAGTCCTAGTTGTTAAAAATACACCCTACTATATGTACTATTTCCGTAGAAATGTTTTTACACTAAAGTATTCATGAGATGTCTGCAAACAATATTTCAAGTAAGAAAAACTCCAATGGTCTTTGGGGATGCCCAAATCCTGAGATCTATTATCATGTTTGGTTCTTAAATCATATTACAATGGCTACTAGAGTGATTAAGACAACAATCTGAAAGAGTATTGTGTCGGTATTCGTCAGGCGTGGGAATATCGAGTAAAATAATCTGATAACTTTGTTGGTTAGTTAAGGAGTCTAAATGCACCAGTTCAACTCCGTCTATCTCTACAGATGCCCCGAAGATGCCAAGTCAATGACACAACTAAAATAGAAGAAATGATTACACGTATTCGGGTGGAAATTGAATCCTATTGCGAAGAAGTTGATATTATATACTTTAATTGTCCACTGAGATGGCCATTACTTACTCGTACTGAATATTGACGCACCCAAGATTTTCGAGAAGAAGGATTAAGAAAGAAATATTTATTTTCTTCAAAAATGATTGAAGAGAGGGTTTTTTTATGCGTTGGTTTTCTTAGAAAATAACTTTAAGATAATTTTTCAGAAAAATGAATCGCCACCTAGCATTGAGCTTACATTGTGTGCTATGTCACCTGATTTTTAGTAAAAAAATTAAAAATGGCTTAAGTAAAATTTTAACTCCAAAAGCCACGGTCCGACTAGAAATTTATTTTAAAAGGGTTCGAAAGTCAGTTACACTCGGAAAAGGTGTTAGTCATCCTAAGACACTCGTCCGAAAACGATACCTTATCTAATTTAGTCCAATCGAAAGTTAAGTCCGAATATTAAAGTTGATTTTTAAATCTTTTTTCTGAAAAAACTTTTTGGTGTTTTTGAAATAAGGTGGGACAAGTTTTTGGTATTTTCAAGAAATCCTAGTGCGATCTCTTATAAAATATTTATAATTTAACAAGGACGATTCCCGAGGGGTTTTAATGTAGTGAATTTCAAGATTGGGTTATCTTGATAGAAACAAGGATAAAGGAATATTTGATGCATGCTAAAAATATTTATTACTTTTTTGAGGTTTTGAGTTTTTCTTCAAAATGTATTTAATAGGAAAACATACTAGATTTTACTTTGACGAAAGAAAGATCGATCCCCTTTCCAAATTATCAAGAGCCTCTAAATGATATAAAAAGTGTTCCAGGCTTTACATGATACGGTCCAATCTGAGGGCCCTTCCGTCATAAAATCTACTTGATCCGAACAACTCACTTAGGTTTAAAGTATCTAAGTTTTTTTCCTATATATTTTTTTTAAATTATCTTCTTCTTTTTTTGGAGTAAATAAAAAGGGAGGATATGGGGGTTTAGAAGTTCCCTTTTTATTGCCAATTTTGACATGAAAGGAGGGTTGGTTTATAAAAACTTAGAAAAATATTTTTCTTTTAGAAAACTTAATCCTACCTAAAAAATATTTTGGATGTGAAGATCATTTAGAAAGATTACCCCGTTTTAGTGATCTTTCAAAAATACTCATTTTTTTTTTTAAGTATGAAATTTCTTATAAATCACATAAAAACTTGGTATTTATTCCTTTAAACACATTTTTTCTAAGAATAAAATAAAGGAAAAATGTTTTAGGAATACCTTTTTTTTTATGAAAAAGAAAAAACTAGTTTTTATAATATATTTTTTGACGATATGATAAAAGAGGAAAATATGACATGTAAATGAAAACTCTCTCTTTCTCATACGTTTAAGTCAAGATTTTCTTTTCTTTTTATTCTATTTTTTAGCAAAGATTTTTTTTTTTCTTTTTTTACACAATCAAAATAAAATTAATGCAAGGTGTCGGCCCAAAGAGCTACCAGTAGACACGACATTTTGACCGTCCAACAAAAATATTTTATATTTTATACTTTATTCTTTATTTTATCATTTATTTTGTTTTTTTTTCATAAAAATATAAAAAAAAAATTAGAAAAAATGGAAAAAGAAGAAAATAAGGGAAAGTTGAAAAAAAAAAAAGGAAGAAAAAACGAAAAAGGAAAAAAAAATTAAAAAAAAAAAGAAAAGAGAAGAAAAAATATAGAAAATAAAAAAAAATATAAAACTGAAAAAAAAAAATAGAAAAGAAAAAAGTTTCCTTATCGAAATAGGGTTATGTTTCTTTCTCCCCTTCCTTTTATATTTTATTTCTTTTTCTTTGCCAAATCGGGACTAGGGTTTCTAGGATTTTTCACTCTCCATCCTTATTATGAATAGGACCCTCCTCCTCATAATTTAAACACACAAAAATTAAGAAAGAAACCCTTCGGAGACATTCAGAAATTGAGAGAAAAATCCCTTAGAGAGTGATTCTCATCGTAAACCCTTTCGGGAAATTGTCTGTGAGAGAGAAAAAGCCCGAGTATTGGGATTCTTGGCCTAAAATAGGTATGTTTTTTTATTTTAATTCCTTTTCAATTTATTTTATTCTCTTTGCAATTTAAATTCCTTCGAGCTTTATTTTTTTATTTATTTTTTTATTTGTCTGATGACTCGATAAAAACACCGGAATGAGGTTCCCCATTCTCAATCCGAACCTTTGAGCGTTTAGACGAGGAAACCCGCTGCTTTTTATTTATATTATTTTTACATTTTTGTTTGTAACTCTTATAAAAAATAAGTCGTCTGATGATTCGATGAAAACGCCGGGGTGGGTTTCTTGCGTTGAGCTTAACCCCAAGCGTTAGGTGAATGATGTTTCATTGTTTATTTTTTGTATTATTTTATTTTATTTTTATTCTTGTTATCAAAACTTTAAAAATAAAAAATAAAAAATAAAAAATAAAAAAAATCCAAAAATAATAAAATAATAAAATATTTGTTTGTAGCAATTAATCCTTACGAACCTTCAGGTGAATCCGATGATTCGATAAATCATGAGAGAGTTTTCCATGGTTTCGTTTCCATTCCCCGACTCGAGCAGAATTTAGAAACAAATGGTTTTAGGAAATCTCTTCCCTCAGAAAAATTTTCGTAGGATTTCGTTTAAGTTTCAGAAAGATTAATTTCAACAAATTTGTTTCCGTAAACCTCCCTCGATTCTCTTATCTATAGAATTTCAGAGAATTTCAAAACATGATTTCTTTAAACTAATCGGGTAAACTCAAAGTAGATTTTTTTGTATCCACTTAGCATGTTTATTTCTTGTATCATTTAGACGGCATGTTTGTGACACTTTCACCACTTACACTTTTCATACATGTAGTTTTTTTTTCCACGAATCCATGCTACTTTTTCTCATCTAGTCACGACATATGCACCACTTATATTTTTTAATTAAGTCATTGCTACGCATAATCACGTTAATTCATATAGTATTCCATATTCGATTCCCGTATTCATATCAGTTTGCATTGACATATTTAAATTAAATCCTTTAGTTTTTTTCTTAGTCACTTTTGCATAAAAATTAAAATTCATTTAGATGTTAGTTTTGCATTCATATTTCCAATCTTATTAATTTCTTTTAGTTTGCCTATTTAAATTAAAGAAGTCTCTCGAAAATATACATAAACCCCCCTGGGGATCATCTTTATCGAATCCTTAATATTCGGCAATAGGTTATACCGGGGGGGAACATTATCAAAAATACAAAAAGTTGTTCCGTCTTATTTTTTTAAAATACCACAAAGATTTTATAAGAAGAAAAAGATTCAAAAATAAAATAAAACATTTGGACTAAACTAATTAGACTTAATTGGACATAAGGTACTGTTTTCAGACGGGTGTCTTGGGGTGTTTAACACCTTCCCCAAGCGTAACCGACTCTCGAGCCTTTAAATGAATATTTGGTTTAACCTTTGGAGTCAAATTCTTACTTAGGCCTTTTAAATTATTTTCTAAAAATTTGGTGACCTAGCACACCATTTAAACCCAATGCTAGGTGGCAACTTCTAATTTTTAAAATGACCTAAGTACTTTTTGAGAAAATCGGCGCTTTAAAAACCCCATCGCCTTAATCTATTTATTATTTAATATTCTTTTCTCTCGGAAAAATAGGGCGCGTCAGCTGGCGATTCCACTGGGGACAATTAGAGGGTCAAGCCTAATATGTCCAAATAAGTCTAACTATTCCATGTCCGAATGTTATATTTTATTTTATTGTGTTTTCCTTATATTTTTGTAAATAAGTTGTGATGCTTGTTCTTTTTCTTCTTTTTATTTTTTATCAAGCTCTTGTATTGCTGTAAACCCTCCGACATGAGTATGGTTGTCTTGTATCCATATTATCCCAACGGGATTCTATGAATACAAGGCGTGGAAAGATATTTTTACTTGATGGATTGATGATGTCTTAGGAAGTCTTAAAAACCAAACGAGTTCAAAATTTCCAATACCGATTAAGTAAAGAAAAAAAATCATAAATTATTATCTATCAGGCCTCACCAGAAGGCTCGGCCCCTACTACACCGCAGATCCTCATTTACCTGGAGAGGGTCGTTACTTCACCGAACGATCCAAATGGTAACTAACCGGCCCCGGCCACTGAAACCAAAAACAGAAAAGAAGATAATAGACCCCCTCTAGCCTGGGTTCTAAAAATGGAGGAGTTAGAGAAAATCATAGAAGAATTTAAAAAGGAGAAGCCATCCAGGAAAGCAACGTACAAGGAGTTGTCAGCACCACCCCGGGTGGTGTATCCAGAAACCTTCGTAGTTTCAGAGTTTACTAAGTATGACAACACTGGCCCCCCAAAGTGGCATGTCTGCATCTACAAGGAAGGGTTGGGAGTTTATGCTCAAAACGAAGACCTTCGCCTGAAGATGTTCCGACGATCATTGAAAGGACCGGCTCTCAGCTGGTACATGGCCTTGGACTTGGTGCAGATCATTGAACGGACCGGCTCTACCAGATACTGAAGAAGAAAGATGAAAGCTTTCGGAGGTACACTGCCCGCTGGAGAGAGGAGGCTGCCAAAGTCTTCCCTAGGCTGAGCGATGAGACTCAGTTAGAGGTATTCAAGTCAATCCAGATGCCACCGTTCTACCGATATCTTTCGAGCATAGTGGTGGCTTCTTTCGGTGATGTAATCAAGCAACCCGAGGTGATAGAAGAAGGAATAAGAAGCGGGAAGATTGAAGGGGCCTCGCCCGATTCGACTAAGAGGTTAGCCCCGCCAAAGAAATGAGAAGATGAGGTATATGTCGTTGTTGCTCACCAGCAAACCCTTCACCAAAATAATTCCCAAGTTTCTTATCCCCAAAACTACCCGAACTAGAACAACCATTATTGCAACTAACCCCATCAAAATTGCCAAAACCAACATTACCCCCGGAACCAGCCATATTTCCAAAATCGTCCCCGCTATTACCAGAACATACCTTCCCCTTACCAAAACCACACTCCCTAATATTATCCCCAGGCCTACCAAGCACACCCTCTTACCATACATATCAGTCAAACCTGAATACACCACCGCAAATTCCTAACCACACCCTAAGGCCAAGAGCCCCATACCACAAAGGTTATCTACCTCGTGTTACAGGGGAAAACTTTCAAAACGACGAAAATGAACTGCTGGACCTTCCGATCTGAATCACCGAGCTGTACCAGAGTTGTTTGAAGTAAGGGATATTGACAGCCCTCCCATCCTACAAGCCTAATCCTGGAAGTAAAAACGCATCTTCGAATGCTTAATGTGAATACCACTCGGGAGCTAAGAGACATACGACTGAGCAATGCTATCACTTGAAAGACAAGATCCTGGAGTTCATACAAACAAGAGCTATCACATTTCCTAAAAAACTTGAGACCAGTGCACCAAACTGTCAGCAGAATCCGCTGCCTGAGCATGCCTCTTCAGGGAGTGGTAAAACCGATCTTTAGCAAAACATTGGCAGAGATGGGAGCCAATCATGTGTTCAAGGCTCGATTTGAAAAAATCTAAAGGCTGCAAAACTGAGATTCTTGTTTACTTTCAATTTGATAGGTGTTTTGATAAAATTGGGATATTTTCACGTACTTACTTTCCATCCTGTTGGTCTTTTGGATGAAAAATGATTTGCTCTGTAATGGATTTTTAAATTTCAATAATGCAATATTGTTTATCCAAAACTGTGGTCTAATATTTGAATTTTACTATTTCAGGTACCCAAAATCGCCTGCATATGTTTTATGTGATGTGATTGAGCGAGGATGTGAGTATATGTGTTTCGACTCGTCCCGAACACCCGACATCCCGGGCTGGCGTGACGACATCATGACATAACCAAAAGCAACCAACCAACCATCTATTACATAACAATATGCATATATATCAATAAAACATCATCTATATGAAGCTATACATATTTCTATTGTGGGAACACACCCGTTCCCCAAATATAATAACAGCAAAATATAATACCACGAACCCTTCACAAGTTCGTCTCAGAAAGCTCATCTCAACCCTCCACACAACTCCATCGTAGGACTCTACCTAGCGCTAGTAGGGGACCGACTCCTAGCTGCTTCACCTGCGAGTGTACTGTCTTCTTAGTAAAAATATTTTTAATAATAAAACTCATTCTACAACATCTAAATGAATCAAGCGTAAGTTTATAAATACTACATAGCTCGTAAAATCCCCAATATAAAAGCAAGAAAAATAAAGCGACATAATTAAGTTCCATTCAAATCCAACTGATATAAAAATCATACTAATCACCATGATAATAAATATCAAATCAGCCAATATACGTAAAATATCATATCTCAAGCACACATTTCAAATACACACACTGGCCAGCCCTAGTGATTGTTTTAACTTCATGATCGGGAGTTGCAACGGTATCGTACCACCCATAGGATTTGCCTTCCTAACAGACACCCATCACTTCGCCGAAGCGGATAATCACTGCGCAGTATAAATGTCTAACATCACTCTGCCGAAACAGATAAACATCACTCCACCGAAGCGGATAACATCACTCCGCCGAAGCGGATAAATACTATGGCATCGACAAATCAATAACATCGTCAAATCAATACTATCACTCTGCCAAAGCAGATAATTATCACTTTGCCGAAACAGATAAATACTATAGTATCATGAAGTCAATAACATCGTCAAATTACGAATCAATAGCATCGTCTAATCAACAATATCGTCAAATTAATAACATCATCATCAAATCACAATGTAATGATATCTTCTAATCAATATTGTCAGATCACACATCCCCTCTCTTTTCCAAAAACTGACTTTTTATCTGAAAATCATATTTCTCACTTTTTTTAAAAGGAAACGTCTGATTTTACCAAAATCACTTTTTCACTTTTTATTATTTTTTTTTAAAACCATACATATTTAGAAAAATGGATATTTTCCACTCTCTTTTAAAACCACCAAATTTCAGCGAAAACTATTTTCAACTTCCTTTCGAAACCAACACAATTCATCGAAAATCTATTTTCTCAACTCACCCAGAAACCTACTTGATCCATATCATTTTGAAATCATTTAATTTAACTACAACTATTTTTCAATATATATATAGTTTGGCAAGAAGACAGTACACTCACCTCGTTTTCCGCACAGCAAAAACACCGTCGCCAAATAACTACTAGACCGCTACCGAAGTACTGCCTGGAAGCAAGAGCCTGTGAATCTAACTATGACAGGCCTAAATCAACGTTTTATTCACAATAAACCCTAATATGCAGTGTGTGGCCCTAAATGCAAGATTTCCAATTTCCTCAAAATTAATTATTTAACGAAATAATAATTGATTAAAATTTACTTGTTTCCGAATCGCTCACGGGTCGCGAGATGAGTTTATATTTAAGTTGAGGTTAAAAGTGAAATTCCTCTTTTTTTTTTTTTTTTTTTTTTTGTTTGTTTGCAACCCGACCGCCTCTTCTTTTTTTTTCTCTCTCTCTCTCTTCCCACCTTCACGGCCGACGACTGCAACACATTCTCTCACACCCCACGTTTGGACACAGATGCACCTACAAACCACCGGCCACTTTCTTTTCTATGTTCCTATTTTTGATTTGTACCCAGCCGCCGATGACCGACTCTCTCTCTCTCACTAGGTTCTCATTTTCCGTCGGCCAACGATCGCCACCCCATGCACCACTGGACCGATCTCTCTCTTTCTCCTTTCTCTCACAACCGAACGGCAACACACTGCCGGCAACCCACACACTCATACGATCGAAACACACACATTCCGAACCACACCCGCAACTCATACCCCCTGTCGATACACTCTCTATCTATCTCTAACCTCCCTTCACCTCTGGCCATCCTACATCGGCACCATAATCATCCCTGACCAACTGCGATCCACCCACAATTGTCGAGGGTCGACGAACGACGATCCGAACAACACTCCCACATACCCACATTCTACAGTTTTAAACCGAAATAGAGAACGCACACACGCATGCACTGCCGTAGCAGCAACACACACCGTCGGCCGCACTGTGGCGACGATCACACACGCATGCAGTCGAAGCAACACACACATACACACGTTGCACGAAACAAGAATCAGAAACACATACACTCCATCGAACGCCACCGTTAGACGAAACCGAAACCCATCGGCAGTCCCACCGCCGATCACATATACATGCATGCATACACCCACTAGAATGATCAAAGAAATATGCATAAATACTCACCAGATCGAAGATCGTCGACGACTAGATAGTCGAACCCAACTCTCACTCACCGGCGATGCTAAGAACGCTCACCAGCGATGCTAAGAACGCACATCGTCGAATGCCATCGTCGAAACACCCTACTGGACGAACCACATTCGCTCTCCCCTGGAACTGACGACGATGATCCTCGCACACCCACAAAGATGAAATAACACTGAACGCACGCTAATGACCACGCCGGGGAACCCACCACCAAAACCTCCCCTCCGTTTCTTTCTCTTTCTCTAGAATTTCTGAATTTCTAGATTGGGTTTGAGATTTTCGATTAGTTCCACATGCAAGAGTGAGTATATATTGCATGAGATTAATGGGAGAAGTCGTTCCTAGCTTGCCACGTCGCCCACGCCAATCTCCCTTGCCGGCCGGTTTGAGCCTCGTTACACACACACAACATATAATATACATATATGTGTTTTTTAAAAAAACTTTAGTTAAAATGCACTTTCCTTCCCCCAACTTCCTTTAAGATCTTATTTTAATCATTTTCAACTTTTACAAGTTTCTAAAATTATAATTTCACCTTTACTATTTTCAATTTTTGATTTTAATTATCAATTTGGATCTCAAGTTTAATTTTCATGTTTTCTAAATTTCAAATTTGACCCCTAAACTTTTAATTTTGATTTTTATTAACAAAAATTTACCCCGAATTTTTTAATACTTTAAAATGCAACTATTAATGATGTACGTACTATGATTTGGGCCTTACAATATGATTTCAATATAGAGCTAGACCACGGTCTAATGAGACTAGAAACAAAGGAGGATTATGTTTAGCCAAACGATGGTGAGATCCAAAAGGCCCCTGACCAAATTCGACAACAATTCTAGAGTACCAGGGGATTTGAAAGTCAATATTGGCTTCCATTTCCCTAATGATTCCTTGATGAGTAATTTGATAAAACCGAGTATAAACATCCTAGTTCGCCTGTTGTCGGACCCCAATGGAGAGAAGGGAACACAATCATTCCAGGTCAAAGATCCCAATGAATAAGCTCAAATGTTGCAAGAAGGCTTCAATTCGCAAAGAAGATCTAGTTCATTTTTAAGCTCGGCTGCTCCCGAACCATTATAAGTTTGATCATCTATTTAAAAAAAAATTAAAAAAATAAAATAAAAAATAAAAATGTGGAGTAATCGAGGAAACAAGTGTTGGTGAAAATATGGAAGAGATTAGAAGAGGAAAGAAAGATGATAGTTTCATTCGTTCAAGGTTTTCGCCTCAACTCAATTTGGCAGGCAAACAACTTTTTTCGGGATCAGAACTTGATGGATTTGAATGCAATCAGAATTTGTGAAAAAAAACATTGGTCGTGGTTGGGAAGTGTATTGGAAGCATATTTCTCTACAATTCGACTCAAGATTTCACAGAAAATTGTATCAGGCATTACAGATACTCGTTTAGTAATTTTCAAAATTTGCCTATATTTTTTTGACTAAATCAGTTTTGCAGGACTTGAGAAAACACATAGCATGCAGGAGTATTAGAACCCCAAGCATCGAAGTGCCTAAAAATTTGAAAAGACAAGAATCTAATCGAGCAAGTCAAGGAGATTTTTATGAGGCATGTTGGGCCCTCCCCTAAGTTGAAAAGCGAAATCTAGGAAATTAAAAAAAAAAAAAAAAAAAAGGAAAAAAAAGTCTCATTGAATCACCCCGAGACATGCTGTGCCCTGAGTTGGGAAAGTGAAGCTTCTAAATCCAAACGGAAGAATCTCCCGATATTGCTCCGATCCAAGCACCATCACCCGAAGTGATTACGGCCAAAAGGGGGGAACGGAATTGTGAGTCATCAAAGGTAACAATTTTTCAGACTAAGGTTTTGTTTTGAAGGTGTTATTTTACAGAGATCTCAAAAGGACTAGAAGCATGGATTTCGCTATCACTAGGACTTCTTACCTTCCTTCTGACTCAAATTGGAGACTTTTATTGCTGAAAATTCAGAAGCTTTAAATGAGCATCCAGGTATGCGTTTTACCCTAAAGGGAGCGTTCAGTGAACTATGCTAAATCTGATCCTCGTCATAATACTAAGGTACGTAGGTAACTTGTAAAGGTTCGGTCATCTGAGAGTCAGCCCCAGCCAAAGGCTTGGGCACATTATATATTTTTTGCTCTCTCATTTTTGTCCAGCCACAAGCTGGGACATATTTTATATCTCTTAACTTTCTTTTGTCCCCCAGCCAAGAGGGCTAGGGCTTGAGCCATTTTCTATCACTCTAAACGAACATCTAAATGGACACTTGTTCATCATGAGTATCGTCATGAGTCTTTTTTTCATTACTCTAAACGAACATTTGTTCGTCATGTGTATCGTTATGAGTCCATTTTTCCTTACTCTAAACGATCCTATAAACAAACACTTGTTCGTCATGAGTCTCTTTTTATCACTCTAAACGATCCTCTAAACGGACATTTGTCTATCATGAATATCGTCATGAGTTATTTTTCATTACTCAAAACGGACACTTGTTCATTATGAGTTATTCTTTTATTACTCTAAACGATCCTTTAAACAAACGTTTGTTCGTCATGAGTATCGTCATGAGTCATTTTATTTTATTTGTTCTGTCGTCGAAAAATGCACTTTAAAAAAAATACAAAAAATGAGACGATCAAAATGACGTGATCTTATATCTTTGTCGAGTAAGTGGAACTCGCATAACAAAGAAGGGCAGCTATAGACACGACATGTTGACCGTCCAACAAAAATATTTTATACTTTATTTTTTATTTTATCATTTATTTTGTTTTATTTTCATAAAAATAAAAAAAATAGAAAAATGAAAAAAGAAGAAAATAAAGGAAAGTTGAAAAAAAAAAAAGGAAAAAATAATTAAAAAAATAAAAATATAAAATATAGAAAAAAAAATATATAAAACTGAAAAAAAAAATAGAAAAAAAATAGAAATGAAAAAGGTTTCCTTGTCGAAATAGGATTATGTTTCCTTCTCCATTTCCTTTTGGGTTTTATTTATTTTCCTCGCGAAATTGGGACTAGGGTTTCTAGGACTTTTCACTCTCCATCCTTATTATAAATAGGATCCTCCTCCTCATAGTACACAAAAATTAAGAGAGAAACCCTTCGGAGACATTTAGAAATTGAGAGAAAAATTCCTTAGAAAGTGATTCTTATCGTAAACTCTTTCGGGAAGCTGTTTGCGAGAGAGAGAAAGCCCGAGAATCGAAATTCTTGGCCTAAAACAAGTATGTTTTTTTATTTTAATTCTATTTTAGTTTATTTTATTCTCTCCGCAATTTAAATTCCTGCGAGCTTTATTTTATTTTATTTTTTATTTGTCTGATGACTCGATGAAAACGCCGGGATGAGGTTCCTCATTCTCAATCTGAACCTTTGAATATTTAGACGAGGAAACCCTCTGTTTTTTATTTATTTTATTTTTGCATTTTTTTTATTTTTGTTTGTAACTCATATAAAAAATAAGTCGTCTAATGATTCGATGAAACCGCTGGGGTGGGTTTCTCGCGTTGAGCTTAACTCCGAGCGTTAGGTGAAAGATATTTCATTGTTTATTTTCTGTATTTTTTTTTTATTTTTTTTATCAAAACCTTAAAAATAAAAAATAAAAAATAAAAAAAAATCCAAAAATAATAAAATCTTTGTTTGTAGGAATTAATCCTTACGAACCTTAAGATGAATCTGATGATTCGATAAATCGTGGGAGAATTTTTCGTGACTTCGTTTTCATTCCTCGACTTGAGCGGAATTTAGAAACGAATGGTTTTAGGAAATCTCTTCCCTCGGTAAATTTTTTGTGAGATTTCGTTTATGTCATGTGTGATCCTAATTTGGGTTGTATTAGAAGTATATGAGTAGAGAGATGTTTTCACCTAATTTTCTTCAAGGTCTTCAGCACTCTTCATTTTTTCATTGCGTCCATCTTTGCACCCTTTATATTTTCTTAATGAAGTCTTCAACTTAATAAACTATTTGGAACTCTTTTCCAAAATACTCAACAAATATATTAGTTCCACAAAAAACATCAATACTTAATTATTTAACAAAACCTAGGGATCAACAAATAAAAGTGCGGGAAAGTAAAAGTGAGTGAAATAAATCTTGTGTCCTTACTGTGTCTCTTTAAGTCAAGTGACCACAAATACTTTGTTGTAAGAACGTTAAAACGAAAAAAGTACTGAAATTTAAAGTGCAAAAAATAAAACCTATGTGTCCTATGATGTTTTTTCGAGCTGAGTTCCCACGTATGCTTTACCGTAAGGAGGCTAGAAAGAAAAAGTATTGGATATTAAAGTGCGTTTTAATAAAAATGTGAAAAAATAAAAATGCGTAAAATAAAAGTGCGGGAAAGTAAAATGCATCAAATAAAACTGGGAACATAAAATGACTTGTTTTTTTAAGTGTTCTTATGGTATTTCTTCGGGCCTTATGAAAGCAACCACATATACTTTTCCATAAGAATGTTGTTTTTCAATTTTTCGATTTTAGGTCTTTTATTTCAAGCGATGTAAGCTAAAAGTAAGGCGTAGTAGAAAATAGGTGGGACTTACCTTGGTTTGGAGGTTGGTTTTTCTTTCCTTTTCCCTTATCCTTCTTTTCTTTCTTTCTTCTTTTTTCTCTTCAAAATTTTTTTTTTCTTTTCTTTTGTTTTTTTAGGATTTAAGAAAGGGAGGACTTAGGGATATGTTAGCAAAACTTTGGACTTAGAAGGGTGTGGAAAGTGTGTGGCTTTGGGGAAGGAGGACTGCCTTTTATAGGCAACCCCCAAGTGTTTGTGCATCCATGGATATGCAAGACACATCTTGGGGCTTTCAGCAATCCTAACTGTTGACAATCCCATATTTTTCAATTTACATGTTTTAGCCCCCCTAAAGGTATATTTCTTGAATTACTCTAAAAAATCACTCCACTAAGTTAATTACCACTTGGTAAATGTCTAAAAAAATACTCCCAAACATCTCCATCTACTCCAAAAAAAGAATCTAATGCTCGCCATCTTCTAAAATGGGTAGTGAAGAAGTGAAATTATTCTTAAATGCACTTTTTTTATGTTTTTATTTTTTTTTCTTAAATTGATGATAAATAAATAAATAAATTGAAATCATCTAATATTTCATTGGATCCCCTAATCTGTGAAAAAAAAAACCTCGAAATTGCTTGCCAATTAGATCAATTTTCGAAAAACCCAAACTTTGGGGTTGAAATTGATTTTTTGTTTTTTTTTTTAAAAAAAAAAAAAACTCTTTGATTTCACTTGATCTACTAAAAAATTACCTTTGGTAGCTAGAATTGACCAAGTAGAAAATGATATACATTTGAAAATTTCTTCTAATTTGATCAATTAAGCCCAAAATATAACTTTTAAAAATTTTCAATTTTGACGAGCTTTGATTCCAGCCTTTCAAGAATTAATGATTTATAAAGATTTCAATTGAAAAATTAGAATCAAGATTGGTCCCTTTGAACGTTGATTTAAAATTTCTCAAATTTCCTATTAATCCCTCAAAATGTTAAAATCGAAAATTGTCTCAATTGGTTTGCTCAAGGGCCTAATTGGGATTATGGGACTATAATTTAATATGGTTTGAAATTAATTGAAATTTCTAAATATTAATTTTGAACTTCGGGGGTCCCAATATTAATCTTTCAAATTTGCAATTTAGTCCCAAAACTTTCGAAAGGCACAATATTTGTTCCAAAACCCTATTTGGATAACTTCTGACTTAATTAGACTTTTTAAAATATTAATTTAAACCTTGGAGATTTAATTTATTATATCACAATTTTAATTTATCCATTAAAGTTTCTGATTACAAAAATTCAAGATTGAATTAATTCTTGAAACCTTCGAATTAGGACCCTCCATTTTTATTTGGATATTTTTTTTTTAAATTCATGAATAATTGATTTAGCAAAATAATTATCATTATTATTTTATTTTATTTTATTTGTCTACTTTTTTTTTTTTTTTTTTGAGAAAGATATGTCATGCATTGGAGGGACAAAATGCGGTGTCTATAGCCATCCCTCTTTGTCATACGAGTTTACTCGTAGTGACAAAGACATGAGACACAATTTTGTTCTGCCACTCGAATAAATGCAATGCAAGATGGTGATGCATGAAATCTTATAAAATGTGCATGAGCCTGTGGCTGGGGTAATGTATGCTCGAAAGAAAACTTACCTTAGAATGGACTAATCTTGTTAAGATTATGAAAATTTTGGCAAGGATGTGATCGTATCCATGTGAGTTGCCTACGTACCTTGGGAGTACCAAAGATCAGGTCAAATATGGTTCAAATCATGCCCCTAGTGGGAAGGTTAACAAATAATCACGAGGAAGGCACTTACTAGGGATAATGTAAATATGAAGGTAACTCATTAGGAGGTTGCAAAGCTATGAAGCACACTTACTAGGAGATAATGGTAAAATGCACAGACTATGAGGTAATGGAAGTATAAAGGATGCTCATTAGGAGGTAAAGGAAAAATGCCCTCACTGGGAGCTAGAAAAGTATAAATGATGCTCACTGGGAGGTAGAGAAAGAATAAATGATGCTCACTAGGAGGTAATAGAAAAATGCACTCATTGGAGGGTAACAAAAGTGTAAATGATGCTCACTATGAGGTAATGGCAAAATCGGAGAAAATGAGAAATACCCACAAGGCGATAATTGGAAGCACCTACTGGGAGAAAATTACAAGGATAGAAAGGCACTCACTAGGAGGTAAAGAAAGTATAAAGGTTGCTCACTAGGAGGTAATAGAAAAAAGCACTTACTAGGAGGTAACGAAAAATACCCACAAGGTGATTATTGGAAGCACCCAATGGGAGAAAATCACAAGGATAGAAAAACACTTACTAGGAGGTAACAAAAGTATAAAGGATGCTCACTGGGAGGTAATGGAAAAAATCACTCACCGGAAGATAACGAAAGTATAAAGGATTCTCACTGAGAGGTTACAAAAAATACCTACAAGGCGATAAGTAGAAGCACCCACTGGAAGGAAATTACAAGGATAAAAAGTCACTAACTGGGAGGTAAAAAACGAGAACTTGTGAATGGTGAAAAGGTACAAAGATGAGCGACACCCCACCGGCGTGTGGTAGGGAGCATTAAACTCAAATGGAAAAAATCAAACATACCTCCTAGCCTTCGGTAGGAAGGATTGATACCTCTTAGCTCGTGGTCGCAAAGGATTGAAACTACACAAATGAAAAATGCTCATCACGAATGTAGTTTGTTCAGAGGAATCAAGATAAAGAGTACCTCTCGGCTTGTGGTAAGAAATGATTGAAAGGATCATATGACAAAAAATTACCCTCAGCCAGGGATGAGAAAAGACTTAAAGAGCACATGTGGTGCAAGAATGGACAATTTTTATAATGTGGCCCAACCTGTGGCTAGGGCAAGAGTGATAAGATAAAATATAAAATTTGCTCAAGCCTGTGGTTAGGGAAATAACATATTTGGAGCCTCAAAGATGGGCAAACACCACATATATGCCCCAACTTGTGGTTGCGGAGAAGATGACATGGTAAAGTATAAAACGTGCCCCAGCCTATGGCTGGGGCTGGTACTTATTCAAAAAGTACCCCTTAAATGAGGATAACCCATTAAATTAACAAGTATCACAGAATTAGGGATTACCTTGATTATCCAACCCTTTAGGTGATCAATAGTAGTCTATGCATTCTAGTTTTTAAATATTCTGCAAGTGGTCAACACAAGATTCCTAAAATATGAAATTTCAATGAAAAAAATAGGTCGTAAATTAGTGATCCTGTTTTGGTCCCCTTTGTTGCGATCTTTCGACCTGTTACTTGGGACGATGAGAATTTGCTTCACTTGGCCGGTTGAAGACACTTGCATTTGTCTTAGAGTGATACAGATGAGAGCATTTTATCTTCTTTTGTGAAAGTCCAAAGGTAGTTAATTTGAACTCAGAACCTTGCTTCAAACTCCAAGGCAGGGCCCAATATTAAAACATCTCACCCAAATTTCTTAGCTCATCTAGCTAGACTCTTATATCTCCCATCTATCAAGTGTTTTGATGCTTGGGGTTCTATACTCTTGCATGCTTCGCATTTTCTCAAGTCCTGCAAAATCAGTTTAGCCAAAAAATAGACATTGTCAAAAAAATTACTAGAAACAAGTATCTTCAGTGTCAGATATGATTTTTGCAAGATTTTGAGTTGGATTGCTGAAGAATATGATTTCAATACAATTCTGGACCATGCCCAATGTTTCTTTCAACAAATTCCTAATCTACTCAAACTATCAAGTTTTAATCTAGAGAACTATTTATCATCAACAAAATTAGTCCATAGTGGGAAGTATGGCAAGAGAATCCCTGAGCGAATCGGTCTGTCTCCCTCTTTCATTTTTTATTTATTTTTCTATCATATCCATTTTAGGTTTTTACTAAGGTCGGTATCCATATTTTTTCACCTCTGCACCCTTTTGGGTTTTCACTAGGTCGGTGGTTTTGTATCTTACTATGATCCTTACAGTAATTTCCCAGAGCTCTTTCGAATTCTTACCATATTCGAGTCATACTTATTTTATTTTGCCCTTTATCTCGTCACCGTTCGGTTTAGAGTCTTGGATTTTATATATATATATTTGAAACAAATGATTACAATGATTTGGAAGTAGCCAAGATTAGTAGACACTTGGTTTTCGTTATCGATTTGGTGCCAAGCTAGTGTTTGTTGATGTCGACATGGATATCGACAGTGGAAAATCCTCATTTATATTTTCTCTACTGAGATCATGATAATCCATGCCGACTTTGATCTTTATCGAAGGGTTGGGCACCGATATTACATTTGAGGGCCTCTTCGCTGCAATTGCTGATCTCAATGGTTGTGTTCTTCGTTAATTCTCCTTTTAACCTTGGGTTTGGTAGCAAGCTTAAAAAAAAACATTTTTTTCATTCTCTTCCTTTTATCTTTTTTCTTTCTATTATTTGTTTTCCTTTTCCTTTTCTTTTTCCCCATTTTTTTTCTTTTTTTTTTCTCTTCTTACTTTTCTCTTTTTTCCTTCTTCTTATTTTTCTTTTTACTTTCCTTGTTATTCATCTTAATTCATGCTTAAATGGAATAACCCAGGCTCTAGGGAAAATTTACGAGCCAGGATGTTCTTGTCCGATTTTATTAGATCATCAAAAGGCCAGTGAAGACATCTTGATATGTTTGCAGCAATATAACAAAATTTATTTCATGGAAATGGATGGCAATCTAGACTTCTTTTGGATCTTCCATGGTTCCTAAATCGACCACTCCATTTTATTACTTTTAGGGAATGGGTTTGCTCTCAGATTCGACAAAGACGTTCTGGATCTCACTACTGTCTGGTAGAATTAAAGCATCATTTTCTTTTATTCTCATCGAATTGTGCTCTAACTTTGTACTGAAATCATACACTTCATATTCTCGCTCAGTCATATCACATATATCATATGCAAGTAATTTCAGGATCCTAGAAATCTAAAAATTTAAACATTTAAACCATGATTTGGATTTAAAAAATATATTGTATTCATTGAAATTAATAAAGTTGTTACAGAGCAAATCATTTTTCCATCCAAAAGGCTAGCTGGATGGAAAGGTAAGTATAAGAAAACGTCTGAATTTGACTAAAATACCTAGCGAACCGGGAGGTGAACAAGGATCCCAATTTTTTAGATTTTGGATTCTCTAGTTTGAGTCTCAAGCGCATGACTCGCCTCTAACTCCGCCACTTCCTGAATGTGCATGCTCAGGAAAGAGATTTGTTTATCACTTCGGCACTACAGCTTTAGGCCCTTTTGGGAAAGTAATGGTCCCAGATTGTATGAACTCTTTAATCTTTCCTCTCAAGCGATAACACTGCTCGGTATCATGATCTCTCGCCCCGAGTAGTATTTGAAAATTGCATTTGAGGAAGCAGCCTTGGTTTTCAGTTCTAGATTAAAAAATGGCAATAGAACGAGCATATCTTCTTTCAAAAATTGTTAGAATAGTTCAATAAGAGAGACTGAGAGATTGAACAACTCTTCATTTCTAACTCGGAATTGCTCTTCAGCGGATCGATATGGATAATTGGGATATATAGTACTAGCCATCAGGTTTTGGGTTACCATTGAGGTTATGAGGTAGAGGATGTTATCTTGGATGAGGTACGGGTGTCTGGAAGGGAGGAGTCCAATATTGCTAGTAGTTTTGAGGATAGTATTGGGTAGAGGAATTATGGTTTAGTGGAGGTGAGTTATGGTATGGAGGAGGGGAAAGAAGGTAATATGGGCAATTTTGAGGGGAGTATGAATGGTTTTAGAAATACATTTGGTTTTTATAGCTTGCAGAAGGGTGATTACGGTACTGGTTATCCGAGTTTGAGTAACTTTGGGTACAGGAAGGTAGGAAATTATTCCGATGAAAGTTTGGATGGGGAGCTATAATGATGGCCACTTTGGTGTCTTTCCTTTTTGGTGAGGCTGACTTCTTTGTTAAGTTAAACAAGGATTTGTTAATCTTTCCACTCCTCATGCCTCCTTATATCAATTCGACCTGCTTGATCGTAAAGTCGATGGTCTTCACTGCTATACTTAGTAGACTATCGTAGAAAGACTGTGCCTGGATCGCCTTGAAGATTTCCAATTAGGCTTATTTACTTAGTCCTAGAACGACTCTAGTAGTCTCTTCTCTCTATCGGGCTATGTATTTTCTGAAACTCTCATCATTCTTATTTAGGATTTAATATAGGGTGCTACGATCAGGAGCACCGTCCCTATTGTACACGTATTGCTCGCATAATTCTTCTATGATATCATCAAAGGTTTTTGTCTTGGACAAGTCCAGAGTCATATACCATCCCAAAGCAAATACTTTCAGCGATCTACGAAACATCTTTAGATAATGGTCTTCGTTACTGGCATGGATCTCCAACTCCTATTTGTAACTACCAATGTGCTACTCCGGAGGACTGGTGACATCGTACTTGGTGAACTTGAGGATTAAGAAGTTTTTAGGATAAACCACCTAGGGCAGTGGCGACAGTTCTTTGTATCTCGTATTTCTTGACGACTTTCTTCTTTTCAATTCTTTGACCGTTCTTTTTAGTTATTTCATCCCATGGACCTAAGTCGATGATGGTCCTTTCTATTCTTCTTTGATTTTGGTTTAGTCTCTGAGGTTTGTTGGTCGACATTTTGATCACTTGGGAAAATGGAGACCTACTTGGGGTGGATAAATATCTGCGTCAACGGACAAGTTGGGTCTCCCAGTAAGACTTGGAATGAGGATTCTTCATAAGGGTACGATGATACACCATAAAATACAGGTGAGGACCCATTTGGGGTCCAATGGGACCATAGAATCCAGGTAGAGGGTGACTTAGGGCGATAAGATTTTGACTTGGCTGATGTTCCGTCCAGGATCTAGGAGACAAATTCTCATCTGGATTTTTAGTGTAAAGAGAAACTGTGGGGTTCCTGTTGGGCAGAGGGATATGCACTTCTTTAACCTACTAAGTTAGATCTCTTACCGTTTACATCAATTGGTTTATGGTTTCTTGTATGTGGGCCATTTCATTGATCTGGGGACATTCAACATTATGCTCGAAAGCTATCTCAACAACAATTCGACCTCGATTGCGAGTGAGGATTGGACTTTGGCGTTGGCAAACATAAATCACTTTTTGAGAACCAATTTTCCTTCAAAATTATTAAAACCAAGTTTAATGTTTTAGTCGACATAAATCTAAAGTAGCCTAAGGCCCATTCAAGTTTGAAGTTTCCAATTCCGATGATGGTTATCTAAACAAACACAACTGTTTGGCGAAAGAATTTATATTTATCTTAAGGGACTTGATATAATATTATAACCATATCAAATGTCTCTAATTTATTATAACTCAAAGAATTACAATATTAGATGAGACGATAAAGTACAAATCCTTGAAATGATATTACAGACACGTTAACAATTTTTTTGAGACATACGGAAATTCTTGTGTCACTTGATTCTTCACCGATATTGGATACCTTAAACTCGTCTAGTTCTAATACTCCCTTACACACCATCAATTTATATAAATATATAAAGTCCTCTTCCATGTCCTATATCATAGTGAGAGTTCGAGCAACACTAGACCTAAGATTACTACATGAGGCTCATGGATTTCGACTAATATAACCTATAAAGACATTGGTTCCCAAATCTTCAAACCTCCGACGTCTCGAATGAACATCCATTGTTGGTTGGTGATCTGAGCGAGGTGATTTTCAAAATTGGTTCTGGCAGATGAACTACTCGGCCTTGTCTCTACTATCAACCTCTATTTAACTTATATGGTTTATCATTTGTGAAAATATGGATGCAATACAATTGTGCTTGTATCACACCCTACCCTGGACACCCGTCACCGTGTGGCCAGCGTGACGTCGACACGACCTTATCTTAACGTCAAACCCACTAGTAAACGACAAAGTGCATACAAAAATATACAACCACAAATTCTGACCATATACAACATCTCTAACTGGGGACACACCCGTCCTTGAATTATAATAACAACAAAAGTATAACAACAATGAAACTCTCACAGGTTCGCCTCAGACAGCTCCTCCCAAAATATTTCCATACTACACCATCCCCGGACTCTACCTAGTGCTAGTAGAGGACCGACTCCTAGTTGTTGTACCTGCGAGTGTACTGTCTTCTTAGTAAAACATTTTTAAAATAATAATACATTCTAAATATTACCACAATTAAATATGGATCACACATAAGTATATAAACACCACATAACTCGTAAAATCTCCAGTATATAAGCAATGAAGATAAAGCGATATAGATAAGTTCCATCCAAATTCATCTAGTATAAAATCATATCAATCGTCATAATAAATAATAAATCACCCAATATAAGTAAAATACCACATCTCAAACACACAACTAAAATACACATCTCAAACACACTATTCCACCACAACACACATTGGCTAGCCATAGCGATCGTTTTAACCTCACGATCGGGAGTTGCAACGGCACCGTATCATCCGTAGGATATGCCTTCCTACGAACACCCATCACTCCGCCGAAGCGGATAATCACTGCGTAGTATAAACGTCTAACATCACTCCGCCGAAGCGGTAAACATCACTCCGCCGAAGCGGATAAACATCACTTCGCCGAAGCGGATCACATCACTCAATAATACCGTCTAATCAACATTGTCAAATCACCACATAATTTTTAAAAGCATCTAATTTAAATACAACTATTTTTCATCATATATATATATATATATATATATATATATATATATATATATATATATATACAAATAATTTGATAAGAAGACAGTACACTCACCTCGATATCTGTTTTGCAAAACTGACACTGACCACACTCTATCTGGATGCCGGTGCTTGCGAACCTAATAATGATAGAGTCTATATTAATATTTTATGTAAAATCACCTAATCATGTAATGCAGGCCCTAAGCTCCGCATTCTTTCATTCTTCATATTTTATTTATGAAAATTGTTATTATTTTGATAATTTCATTCTGTTAATTATTGCATAAAAAATTTTGTAATATGAACGATCCCAAATTTACTATTCCGATTACAAAAATTTTTATGCTAGAATTGAATTTAACAAAACTAAAATAAATTTAACGAAAAACGATATCAATTCTGAATCGTTCACGGGCAGCGAGATGGATTTGAATTTTATTGGGGTTATTTGTGCAATTTCCCTTTTCTGCCTTTTTCTTTTCGTTTCGTTTCTTTTTTCTTTCTTTTTTTTTTTTTTTTTTTCATTTCTGTTTTCCCGGTTCTGGGACTCGCCCCGACCACTACTCCGACCACGCCACACACCTACGTGATCACCGACGGCCCACGCATGCCGGCGAAACTCCACGGCGATCCTACCCCCAATGGCTTCTCCCTCTCTCTCTTCCTTTTCCGCCTCTACTATGTTTCCTGCTCCCGTTTCAGAGCTACTCTCTCTTTCTCTCTCTTCTACTACCGTCCACCGACGACTTCCCACGCTCAGCCGACCCTCACCGCCGACCCTGCACAACAGCCACTACCGAACAACAACCACCATCGGCCGCCCCACAGCCGAACACGCACACCCACAAGATTATCGAGCTCACACCCACACACACACGCTGCAACTATCGACGTCACATACACAACCAGCGAACACCATGGACAGAACACCCATTGCAGAAACAGCATGCACACACACAATCATCAAGCAAAGTACACACACACGCACAACGTCGACGATATCGTCGGACCGAACGGAGAACCCACCTATACTGTCACACACATACCCATCGGCGGAACCACCAGACCGACGACGGAACAATACACATGTATGCCCACACACCTACCAAAATAATCAGAGACAAATATACACAATTACTTACCAGACGATGGTAACAGACGGCAACGATCACACCGTTGATGATCTCATCTCCATGACCGCCGAGTGAACAACCGAAAACCCACACGATTGATTCAAAGTAGAATGCACACAGCAGAAGCAACAACAACACACACATGCATCCACGAGACACACGCACTGCTCACTGGAGAAACGCCGATCACGGAACTCCGACAGCCCCGTCCTCCTCCGGTCCTCTCTCTCTCTCTCTAGATTTTTCTCAAATTTTCAGATTTGATTTTCCCTGATGAATGACATGCATGAGTATATATATATTGCATGAATTAAGTGGATTGATTTGATCCTAAGCATGCCACGTCGCCCCACGATCTCTCTCCTTTCGGCCGGTTTGATCGTCCGTCACACACACACACAGCGTTTATATATATATATTTAAAAAAAATAGTTAAATTGCACTTTTCTCCCCCAATTTCTTTAAGATCTTAATTTCAATAAATTTCAATTTTAAAAAGTTTCAAAAATTATAATTTCACCCTTAATATTTTTACTTTTTGATTTTTAGTTGTCAATTTAAATCTCAAGTTTAAATTTTTATGTT
This sequence comes from Eucommia ulmoides, assembly GCA_016647705.1. NCBI lineage: Eukaryota > Viridiplantae > Streptophyta > Magnoliopsida > Garryales > Eucommiaceae > Eucommia > Eucommia ulmoides. The sequence goes on from CM028337.1 coordinate 21,909,526, forward strand.
TCTAAATTTTCAATTTGACCCCCAACTTTTGATTTGACTTTTAATCAATAAAATTTTTACCCTAAAATTTTCTAATGCTCTATAATGCAATTATTTATGACGTACGTTCTACAATTTAGGTTTTACAGCTTGTGCCTTGGAAGAGTGTGCAATATAAAATAATATGGGAAGTATGAAACAAATATATGTACAAAAAGAAATATGGGGAAGAGGAAACAAATATATGAACCATAAAAAGAAAAATAAAATCTGACACACACATGCACACTATTTATAAATAAGGAATGACGAGGTAACAAAATAAAGTAAAACATTCGAGTTTAGATTAATTGGATTTATTTGGATATTATATGCTTGATCCTCTAAAATGATTCCTCAGCAGAGCTACCAGCGTGCACACCCAGTTTTTTGCAAAGAAGGATTAAGAAAGAAAGATGTTTTTTTTTTTTTTTTTGGAAAACGAGTGAAGAGGGGGATTTTTTTATGTCCCGATTTTCTCCGAAACAAACTTAAGCTAATTTTTTAGAGACAGAAGTAGTCACCTAGCATTGAGTTAGGTCACCCGATTTTTAGAAAAACAATTAAAAATGGATTGAGTTAATATTTGACTCCAATGACACAGTCTGATCGGAGATTCATTTTAAAAGGGTTTGGGAGTCAATTACGATCGGTGAAAGTGTTAGGCACCCCAAGATACCCGTCTGCAGATGATACCTTATTTAATTAATTCAAATTGAAAGTTAAGTCTGAATGTTTTATTCGATTCTGAAATCTTTTCCTCCAAAAAAACTTTTTAATGTTTTTAAAATAAACTGGGACAAGTTTTTAGTATTTTTGAGAAATGCGTTTTGGTATGATCTCTTATCAAATATTGATAATTTAAAAAGGATGATTGCGGGAGGGGGGGAATTTTAATGTTGTGAATTTTAAGATTGAAATATCTTGATAGGAAAAAGGATAAAAGAATATTTGAAGCATGTTAAAATATTTATTATTTTTTGAGGTTGAGTTTTTTCTTCAAAATGCATTTAATAGGAAAACATACTAGATCTTTTTTTCTTTTTTTTTTGGAGTAAATGAAAAACAGGGGTTGGGGGGTGGTTAGAAGTTGCATATTTTGACTTGAAATGGGGATTGGTTTAGAAAAATTTAATAAAATATTTTTTCAGAAAACTTAAACCTTCCTAAAAAATATTTGAGATGTAAAGATCATTTGCAAGAATTACCCCTTTTTAGTGATCTTTCCAAAATACTCATTCAAAAAAAGACGAAATTTATTATAAATCACACAAAAACATAGTATTTATTTCTTTTAAATAAATTTTCTTCTAAGAATAAAACTAAGGAAAAAAAATAGGAAGACTCCTTTTTTTTTTTTTATGAAAAAGCAAAAAGTAGTTTTTATATTTTTTTTATGATACGATGAAAGAAAAATATGACATGCAAATGAAAGTGTATTTTTTTTTTAATCCTTTTTTTTATCAATTTAACTTAAACCCAAAATCCAGTTTTGAGAAGTGCATTCCTAAACCCACCATTATAATATTTCAAACGTGTTGGGAAATCCATAACAGTGGTACAAAACTTCCCTTTTCTCAGATGGCTAAGTTGAGATTTTATTTTTTTTATTACATTTTTTAACAAACTAAAGTATAATTACTCAGTTTTTTTAATCAAAATAAAATTAATACAAGGAAGATAAACATATATAACATACTAAAAAGAAAAGTATAGGAAATGAAAAATGTGTAAACTAAAACTTATGTGTCCTTCGGTGTTTCTTTGAGCCAATTGGCCATATATATTTTACCGTAAGGATGGTAAAAAGGAAAAGTGTAGGAAAGTAAAAGTACGTAAAATAAAAGTGCAAGAAACTAAAAATGGATAAAATAAAAGTGATGTAAAGTAAAATGCATGAAATAAATCATCCGTCCTTACGATGTTTCTTCGAGCCAAGAAACCAAGTATACTTTGCCGTAAAAACGGTAAAAGGAAAAGTACTGAAATTTAAAGTGCGAAAAATAAAATATATGTGTCATTTGATGTTTCTTTGAGTCAAGTGGGCATGTATACTTTACCGTAAGGAAGCTAAAAAGAAAAAGTACTAAAAATTAAAGTGCGTAAAAAAAAAATGCGCGGAAGTAAAAATGCATAAAATAAAAGTGCAGGAAAGCAAAATGCATAAAATAAACCTTGGAACATAAAATGACTCTAATTTTTATTGTTCTTGTGGTGTTTCTTTGGGGCCTAAAAAACCAACCACGTATCCTTTGCCATAAGAACATTATTTTTTAGTTTTCGCTTTTAATTCCTTTATTTCAAGCGGTTTAAGCGAAAAGGTGTAGTAGCAAATAGGAGGGACTTACCTTGGCTTGGAGGTCGATTTTTCTTTTCTTTTCTCTTCTCCTTCTCTTTCTTTCTTATTCTTCTCTTTGAATTTTTTTTTCGTTCTTTTGTTTTGTTTTTAGGGCTTTAAGAAAGAGAGGATTTGGAGATATTTCAGTAGAATTTCAGACTTAGAAAGGTGTAGAAAGTGTGTGGCATTGGAAAATGGTGGGCTACCTTTATAGGTGCGCCCAGGTGTCTGTGCATCCATGGATGCGCAAGACACACCATGGTACTGTCAGCAACTGGGGTGGGGAAGAAGTGAAATACTCGTTGTAGCCCCCCTAAAAGGGGTACTTCATGAATTACTCCACAAACCCACTCCCAAAGTTAATTTTCACTTAGGAAATGTCTAAAAAAAATACTCTCAAACACCTCCATCAACTCCAAAAAAAGAATCCAACACTTGTCATCTTCTAAAATGGGTGGAAAAGAAATGAAATTATTCTTAAATGCTCACTTTTTTTACTTCTTCTTCTTTCTTTTTTTTTTAATTGATGATATATAAAAACAAAATTAAGTCATACAATATTTTATGTGATCCCCTAATTTGTGAAAAAAACTTGAAATTGTTTGAGAATTTGATGAATTTTCAAAAAATACCCAAACATTGGGGTCAAAATAGATTTGTTTCCAAACTTTTTTATTTCACTTGATCTACTCAAAAGTTGACCTTTGGAATCTGGAATTGATCAAGAAAAACACGATTAACCTTTGAAAATTCCTTCTAATTTGATCTATTAAGCCCAGAAACAACTTTTGTAAATTTTGCATTTTGATCGTGAAGTTTTCCTTTGATTTTTTGAACCTCAATTGAAGCTCTAATTCAAGTCTTTAAAGATTTAATGATTTATAAAGATTTAATTCAATCATTGGAATCTCTATTGGTCCCTTTGAACGTCGATTTAAAAATTTTCAAAATTTTAACTAACCCCCTTAATGTTCCACATCGGCATGTCTCAATTGGTTTACTCGGGGGCCCAATTGAGATTATGGGACTTTAATTTAACTTGATTTGAGATTAAAGATTAATTTTGAACTCCGTGTCCCAATATTAATCTTTCAAATTTTTAATTTAATCCCAAAACTTTCAAAAGGCACAATTTTAGTTCCAAAACCCTAATTGGATAACTTTTGACTTAATTGGACTTTTTGAAACATTAATTTAAACCTTGGAGATTTAATTTATTATTTTAAATTTCTAATTTAGTTATTAAAGTTTTCGATTGCAAAAATTCAAGCTTGAATGAATTCTTGAAACCAAGTCGGACCCTCCATTTTCATTTGGATATTATTTGAAATTTTGTGAATAATTGGCTCTGCAAAGTCATTATTATTATTTTTTATTTTTCTATTCTTTTTTTTTTTTTTCACTTGCCAAGTATGGGTGGGACAAAATGCGATGTCTACAAATACCAAAGCGTGATGAACAACAATGACTGTATTTGAGGGATACATGTCTAATGAGAAATAAATTAAATTTTTCCTTTAATGTTATCCGTTAATAATTTGTATCTTAATCTCTTATATATTTGATATTTAATGTGTCAAACTACTTATTACGTTTGCAAGTATCTATTTTTTTTACAATTTATTTAGATCGGTTATGTTTGAAAGTCATGGAAAATATGTCATTAATAGTAAGAAATCAAACATTACAAGGACATATAATAATTAAAAAGGAGACGGAAATACAATCAACATGTATTTTTTCATCTTATTAACTATAATAATTTGAACAACATGTAGGTTTCAATTAGTCGAAAGGACCAAACCTAGCAGATCCGTTTGACCGAGTTGGACAAGTTCGGAGAGTATGCCTTGCAGCATCACATAAATTCCTATGGTAGCTTTTGTCCTAGCTACCACTTGCTACGAGATACATATCACTCTCTATTTACGAGTTGTTTTATATCTTCCACGATGCAGCTCAACTATGGAATTGGGATTTGACCTTAAATCAAAGTATTCTCCATTGGGCCAATAAACTTCGTGTGGCAGCAGTAGAAAAAATATACCCCCATCTGTTAAATTATGATTTGAGAAGTAAACTCCTCACCCACATAGCTCGACACAACCATCCGTACACTTTTGGAGGCCGCAATGGCGTGAGAGCATGGAATGTGATATAACTCACACTTACTACACCTACAACTGTTTTTGCTCAACTTAACTACCTGGACATTTCCTCTAGTTACTGTTCGTCGAACTTTATCTTTAGGTGATATGTTATTCCTGTCAATGCTCATGGTGACCAATAACATACGACATATTTGATAATGCTTAAATTTTAAGTGATGAAATTTTTAAGTGCTAAATTTTTATTTTTAGATTTATTAAATGCTAAATGCATTAAGTATTAAGTGTTGAATATATTAAACATTCTTTTTTGTAATATTTTTAACTTCAAAAAAATTATTTTCTTACAAATTTTTATTCCTAAAATAATTTTTAAAACTTTATTTTTCTAAAATATTTCCTCTTTACAATTTTATCTATTTTTTTTTTTTCTCAATTTACTATTTTGTCCATCTATAATTTTTTGTATATAACATTTTTGTGAGATTTTACAGTATTGGTGTAAAATGTTGGATGTGATAATTAGATATTCTATAATATTAAGTGATAAGTGTTAAAAAATTAAGTGAACCACACATCACTTAATTTTTATTTTTTAAGTGATTGTTTAATTTATTTATTTTTTTTATCAAATACACTTCATTTGATAAGTATTTAATGCATTCAATTTTACGTACTTAATTGCGTTATCAAACATGGGATTAGCCTTGTACTTAGAAATTAAGAAATTGTTATCAATGTTAACTATCGGGAAACAATTTACAAATCCATCGATGGACGATTTGAACACCTAGAACAATCGTGTTCCATTCAGGTATTATCATCTGAGTATTCAATAGCGGTGCCCGAGTTGTATTATTGAAGGGCATGCCAAAACTTTGACAACTTTTGGTACGACTCAGTCGCCAAACACCATATGCAGTGCCTTTTGTTTTGCAATCCATAACCTCTTCTATTTGATGGTGTACTAGAAATCGATCTCTACGGGGCCTTTAGGACAACAATGTTTGCGTTGAGATTAATGCGACAAAGATGGTAGATGGATGAAGCTAAGATGGTAAACAAGAGATGTTTGTCGTATTGTATTCTAATGGAAAATACGCACGTGTGGACCCTCGTATTGGGCTTTGAAATTTTCCATGCTTCTTCATTAATGTTGCACGTAACCAACCGCCAATTACAACCGGTTGTGCTTATTACTTTGCACATCACAGACCATACTTATCTGATTCCACAACTTTTGATTCTTCGTCGTCGTAAGTACTTTACATCACGATAGCCTCTTGTAATGATTCTTTGGTCGGGAACCTCATCCCTTTAGTTGGTTCCAAATCATTTGGGTCCCATACTAGGGTGGGCCAAACAAATCACGACTAATGCTGTCTGCCATGTCCAGTTATTAGATGCCATTAAAGAATTGTGAAAATGGATCGTGCATCCGGTGAGGGTCTTAACTAAACCCTATAAGGAAAGTCAGGGTCTATTTCTTATTCCTCAAAAACCTCTTTGTCATCGTCGTCAAAGATATCGGTGTCTTCGTGCTCATCAATGGGTGATAACACTATCGTCTCAATGCCAACCCCTTGACGTGCCCACGTGTTATCCCCTTTGTTTACCATATCCTCTACAGGATTTGATGCTGGATTGAACGAAGGTGGGTTGATTATGATCATTGAACTATATTGTCTTGCTGGTGGTGAAAAATGCATCTACTGTGGTGCATTATATCATGGTCTTAACTTATTATCCAGTGTTTGTTCTCGCACATGACTGCTCTTCCGTGATCATTTTCATTTGTTTTCTAAACTAGATTAGCTTAGTTTAGCTTATTTCATTCATTTATTATAAAAGACCTCATTATGTCTCCTCAAGCATAATGTTTTCTATTATTGTCATTTATATTTTTTTTACTTAAAGCATTATGTGGAAGGATATAATCTTGAAATCATTCAAGCCTTTCACACCTTATAACCTTTAATATTAATACAATTGTTGTTATTGTAATTATATTCTCACTGCATTGTTAACATGTGTTGTTATAGTGAAACTCGTTGTTATTAAAACCGCTTCCGCTATTTAAGATTCTCTGATCTTCAGGCTTACTATCCCTTAGTTAGCGCCGCACAAAGGTTCGGCCCGTGACAATTGGTATTAAAGCAACAGACCAATCCGTTGCCTAACCACGTTGGTGAAAACCATGTTGACGAAAAATCGTCTTGATATACTCTTGAACGAAGCGTTGCCCGCATTGACGCTGCACAGCTCTTCTGCGAAGCCCTGATGCTAATGAAGAGGGGACATTTCGGAACCCCCAAATCAATCACTTGATCGAACGAATGGGCCTAGTTGCCGAGACATTCGTTGGCCATCATGCTCAGATGGAAAAATTCGTCCTTGAGCTCTAGGGCGAGTGACGACTTGAGGAACATTGTATACCGAACTCTTGCTAGAGACTCCGGATAACCTACTTCGAGGGTTCGCGTTCTTGAACCTAATCCTAGGGCGGCGCGAGAGACGCCAAGGAGCTTGAAAATTTTATTTTTGATATGGAGCAATATTTTCAAGTCCCCGAATAACCTCCATGGAAGAAAATGTGAACAGTTTCCATGTATCTTAGCGGTGATGCTAAATTATGGTGGCGAACAAAATATGCAGACATCCTGATGGGACGCTGCATTATCAATAGCTGGGAAGGCCTTAAGCGTGAACTAAAGGTACAATTCCTTCCAGGAAATGTTGAGTACACAACTTGACGACAATTGAGAGAGCTAAAACAGACCGGACACGTCCGAGATTACGTCAAGAAGTTTATGGCTCTCATACTAGACATTCGTCAAGAAATACAAAGACAACGGCCAACTAATTTCTCTGTCGTTGTTGCTGCCGCAGAAAGAATAACTGATTACTCTTTTAAATCTACCACTAACCATGAAAAGAAGAAAGATAAGAATGTATCCCATAATGATGGAAGTGAAGGTCAATCATCTCGAGCAAGCTCGCCAAGACGTTAGAGCAACTACAACTCAAATTCTTCTTCAAGAAGTCCTTTGAGGAGTCCGCGCCAAGGCCAACACTCAAAATCTGGTTGATCATTTAGCAACACAGGGGCCTTATTTGGTTCGACAAACCAAAAGCCTCATTGGGGAAGCCAGGCCCATAAAAATCCGATTCCTTGCTTTTTATGTAACAAGAATCATGATGTATCTGATTGTCTACACAAACACGCTTTGTTCGCACTGTAAGCATCAATTTAGGAAGAAAATGAATGTCGGGAAAAGTGTGACATAGAATAGGATGAGGAAACTTTAGATGAGTTTGATGCCCATCAAATGGATACAATTCATTTGTTGAATGTTATGATGTGGCAATCAGTCGCAATAAGTTCCTCAACATCACTATTGTTCTCATGGATGATTTTCAAGTGATATTGGAGATGGAATTCTTTATGGACGCCAAGGCAATCCCAATGCCTATTGCAGATTTACTTTGTATAATGGGAGATCGATCGTATGTCATTCCTACAACGCGCTATCTGATTGAAGACAAATCCGTTTCGACTCTGTAACTTGTGATGGGTGAACATCAGGACGACCTTTCAGTGCTTAATAAGGGAGAGACTAATCTACAAGAGCCACATTTAATTTCAGCAAAATGGTTGTTTGATTATGCTCAAATTGCTTCTCTAAGAGAATTTCCTGAGGAGTTTCCCCCTCATCCAGACGGGGAAAAATCTCCAAAAATCAAGTTCCCGTTGGGGCAATTCGCTTTCATATTAGCCAATGGTGCAAAGACCCACTTGCTTTCGGTGGGACTACATTTAGAAAGACGGAGATACCAACTTTGTGTGCTGAAAGTCGGAGTTTCGGGAAACAAAGGCACAATCGTTGTCGTGGTGGATAAAGCTTTGAGTTCTACAACCTCATCTCCATCACTTCAATTTTGTTATTCCAGGGACATCGTCGCACAATTTCTCAAGCATGATACTCAGTTGTGGAATAATCCGAGGAGTATTGATTCTTGCTTCAATCTGCACAAGTACTTTGATGTCAACATGGGTTGCAGTGAGATTGTCGCAGACCAGCCACTGTATCCTTATTCATTAGATAAACTCCGCAAGTTAACATATCCAAAAGAAAGCAGAAGACGCAGCAAATCGCAGACAAAATCAGAAGTACCATCAGAAGAAGCCTACGAGGACATCGACTGCTCAAGTGAGGGAGAATGTCACGGTCTTAACTTGTCCAGTACTTGTTCTCGCACATGGCCGCTTGTCCGTAACCATTTTTATTTGTTTTCTAAACTAATTTAGTTTAGTTTAGCTTAATTCAGTTTCTTTCATTCATTTCTTGTAAAAGGCCCAATTATTTCTCCTCGAGCATAATGATGTCTAATGTTGTTACTTGTATTTTTTTAGTTAAAGTACTATGTAGGAGAACATGCTCTTTAAGTTATTAAAGTCTTTCACACCTTGTGGCATTTGATATTAATATAATTGTTGTTATTGTAATTGTATTATCACTGCGTTGCCGGCATGTGTTGTTGTAGTAAAACTCGTTACTATTAAAACTGTTTCCTCTATTCAAGATCCTCTGATCTTCAGACTTGTTATAAGGTAATACCCTAGTTAGCGGCGCAAGGTCCGTTTTCCAGCCTCAAAAGGCTCGGCCCGTGACACATTGTAGGACGAATGGCTTTTGAAATACGGTGTAAAATGACCATAAAATTTGTCCTCCTGCGTGGAGGAATAATTTTGATTTTCTTGACTCCTGTAGTTGTAGTTAGCTAACTGACGGTCAGGCTTGTATACTTCTTCAATAAGCAAGCGAGTACTCTCTGATGGAAACAACTTTTTGAGACTTTTCGACATCTTGCGTTGCTCAATTACAACATACATCTCAATGAAGTTGACTTCCGTGATGGCTGATGGGATTTGCAACATTGTGTCAATATTTTCTTCATTCGTTATGGGAACGTTAAATAATAGAGTATACTGCCGGTGACGATTGATAGTCGTCAATACAGTTTAATGTCATATTATCAACAGTCTATTGACAATTTCTCCTCAACTTTGATACCATCTAACGATGAGTGCTTCCAATATTTATTTTTATTACCCCAGCTATCGAACTACCATAATCAACACTATCAAATGTGTTGATTATTTCATTGAAATACCAAACCACGTTAACCATCGTTATACCATTTTCAAGATAAACAAATTAAAGAAAAAGATTTTCCAAAAAAAACAAAGCTCTTATTTTGGTAACTTCAGCAATTTTTAAAAATCACGCATTAGTTCGCTTTTGGTTTTCTAAGATGCATTGCATAGTAATATAAATAGAGTGGAAGCATAAAAAATTACAGTCCATTTTAGGCACAATATGCTTTCTTATGTTGCTACAAAGTCGGCAAAAAGTGTTGTGTAATAAAAAAATCAGCTCATTTTAACAACTTTGGAGATTTTTTAAAAATAATGTGTTAGTACATTTTTGGTTTTCTAAGATGCGTTGTAAGTATTATAAGCAAAGAGTATGTGATAGAACAAATATATCCAGATAGGAAATATAGCAGAATTGATTTAAGGAAATAGACTGTAATTGCATTCACCGATATAATGAAATACAAAACAGCTTTGATTGAAAGGAAAACAGTAAAAGAAATGAACAAATATCCAAGAATTCGAGAACCTAGTTTCTCCCAATTTTTACTTCAGTTTTTCCGTTCTCCTTTCTTCTTCCTCTCTACTATTTATAACCCCAATAGTAGCAACTTGCAGCTGAATAACAGAATACATTTTGTTATCCTAACAACTCAACAGCCTAACAACTCAACTTCCTAACCGAAAATGGAAGCTTCTATGCCTTCTTCCTTTGTCTCACATAAGTGTGCTTGATTAATGGTCTATCAATACCTCCACCTCGAGATCTCACCTTGTCCTTAAGGTGAAAGGCAGGAAATTAGGTGTTCAAAAACTCGAACTCTTCCCACGATGCTTCAAAATCCGGAAGATCTTGCCACTAAATCAATACCTCCAACTTCCCGTACACATTGTAGCGCAATCCTGCCACCGATGCCGGTTGCACATGCCACTCCAATTCCTCCGTAAGGATCTCCGGAATGGGTTGCACACTGATAATAGAGCCCACGGCTTTCTTCAACACCGACACATGGAATACTGGATGAATAGAAGTAGTAGACAGTAGGGCTAATCGATATGCCACTGTGCCCACTTTAGATAGCACTTGATAAGGCGCAAAAAACTTAGGAGACAACTTCTCATTTGTTTTCCTTGCCAAGGATTTGTGACGATAAGGCCGGAGCTTCACATAAACCCAGTCTCCTATTTCAAACTCGATTTCGCGGCGCTTCTTATCTGCATAATCCTTTATGCGTTTCTGAGAACGATACAGGTGGTATTTGAGTTCTCTCAAGATTTGATCTCGTGTTTGTAATTGAAAATCCACCTCAGATATCAGAGTGGATCTGATTTCAAAACGCAGCAATGGTGGTGGATCACGACCATAGAGGACTCTAAATGGAGTGGTCTGAGTGGATGTGTAGAATGAGGTATTGTACCAATACTCTGTCCATGATAACCACTTAACCCATTGTTTGGGTTTGTCGCTTGCAAAGCATCGTAAATAGGTCTCAATGCCTCGGTTGACCACCTCAGTTTACCCGTCTGTTTGCGGATGATAAGCGGTACTGTGTTTCAACGTTGTGCCTTGCAGACGGAACAACTCCGTCCAGAACTTGCTGAGGAAGACTTTACCACAATCAGAGACGATGAAACGGGGAACTCCATGCAAGCGGATTACCTCCTTTACGAATATGGCCACAACATTAGGGGCAGTGAAAGGATGTTTGAGTGAAATAAAATGAGCTTATTTCGAAAGACGGTCTACCACCACAAACAAACAATTGAACCCATCGGCCTTCAGCAATCCTTCCACAAAATCCATAGACAAATCTTCGAAAACCTGATCTGAAATAGGTAGCGGCTATAGTAGTCCGGCGGGACTGAGAGACATATTGTTATTTTGCTGACAAATGGAACATTCAGCCACAAAACTCTGTACTTTTTTCCTCATTCCTTGCTAATAAACATCTCGGGATAAACGTTGAAATGTTTTCAAGACCCTAGAGTGGCCTCCAATCTTGCCCCCATGATATTCATCTAATAATTGTGGAATGGGATTGGATTCTGACAGAAACACCATTCGTCCTTTGTACAGCAGAATGCCATGCCAGATACTCTAGTCAGGAAACAAATCTGACCCTTGTAGTAGCAACTGCTCGATGGGTCCATAAATGTAATCGGAATCAATCTCGTTTTGCAACGTATCGACTTGTGCACAGCATGAAACCGTGAAAACGGTAAGCTCGCAACCTTCCTCTCTTCGCGACAAAGCATCGACCGCTTTGTTCTCAATTCCTGGGCGATATTCAATGTCGAAATTGTAACCCCACAATTTTGAAACCCATTTCTGATTCTCCTCAGACACCATGCGTTGATCAAGCAAAAATCGCAAACTCCTTTGATCAGTACGCACAATGAATTAGCGTCCCAAAAGATAAGGTCGCCACTTTTGGACTGCAAGGACAATAGCCATTAGCTCACATTCGTATACCGACTTAGTCCGATCCCTTTGGCTAAGGACCTGTCTAAAAAATACAATCGTCTGCTGATTTTGCATTAACACAGCACCAAGACCAAAACCAGAGGCATCAGTTTCCACCACAAACGGTTGATGAAAATTAGGAAAAGCTAATATAGGTACCGTTGTCATCACCACTTTTAAAACTTCAAATGCCTTTTGTGCGTCATCATTCTACCAAAATCGGTCTTTTTTCAATTGATTTGTGAGTGGTGCCGCCATGTGTCCATAGTTCCGCACAAACTTTCGATAGTACCCCGTTAAACCCAAGAACCCTCGGAGGGCTTTCAAGTTAGTCGGAGTTGGCCATTCTACCATCGTCTGGATCTTCTTGGAATCAGCTGTCACTCTTGTTGCCGAGACTATATGACCCAAGTACTCTAGCTCCCGTTGCCCAAAAACAAATTTTTTGAGGTTTACTACCAATGAATGTTCCTTCAAGATCTCCAATACCGTTCGTAAATGCTCCAGATAATCTTCCATGGACTTACTATACACTAGAATATCGTCAAAAAAAACGAGCACAAATTTCTGAAGGTACTGTTTGAATACCTCATTCATCAATGCTTGGAAAGTGGCTGGGGCGTTCATTAAACCAAACAACATCACGAGGAACTCATAGTGACCCTCATGTGTCCTGAAGGCCGTTTTAGGCACATCCCGTGGCCTCACTCGAATTTGATGGTATCCCGACTTGAGATCTAGTTTTGAGAAAAAATGTGCCCCATATAATTCATCCAAGAGCTCATCTATTACCGGAATAAGAAATTTGTGGGGTACATTTACCCGATTTAAAGCCCTATAATCCACGCAAAATTTCCAACTGCCATCTTTCTTTTTTACCAAAATAACAGGGCTGGAAAATGGACTATGACTTGGTTGAATGATATCTGCTGCCAGCATATCATCGACCAATCGTTCGATCTCGTCTTTTTGCACCTGTGGATACTGATATGGTCTCACGCTCACTGGTTCCACTCCTTCCTTCAAAATGATGCAATGATCCAACGCCCATTGAGGGGGTAATCCCTTCAGCTCGTTCACCACTCCCGGATATCCTTGTAACAGCTCATCGAAAATGTGGGAAACTTCCATAGCTGCTTCGTCTTTGTCATTCCGTGCCACTAGAGACTCCTGCTCTAACAAATAGCCATGTGCCTCATGTTGTATAGTACGCATCATCGCTTTGAGCAATATCTGTGTTTTGTATAATCCCGACTCTCCCTTCAATGTCACCGAAGTCTGTCCCAAAGTAAATTTCATAGTTAAAGCTTTCCAGTTAACTTGCATTGCTCCCAATTTCATCAACCACTGTATTCCCAAAATAACATCTTCTTTGCCCAACTCCAGTGGTAAAAAATCTTCCACCACGTCTACTTCGGAAAGGGACAGTAGCACCCATTTGCAAATTCGGTCTACACCCACTGTTTCTCCCGTTCCAATAATCACTTTGTACGTCGTGATTGCTGTTACGAGTAGATCCAACCGCTGTACAACATCTTTAGAGATAAAGCTATGCGATGTGCCGCAATCTATCAATACTGTCACTGTTTGTGGTCCAATTTTCCCTCGCAATTTCATGGTATGTGGGTCAGTAAATCCCATTACAGAATTTATTGATAATTCTATTGCACCTTCCACCAGCTCGAGACTCTCTTCTCCTTCATAATCATCTCCGGCTTCTTCTATTCCTCCAGCATCAGCAACAATCAAGACCTGCAGCTAGCGAATCTTGCAAACATGACCTGAAGAATATTTGTCTTCACATTTGAAATATAATCCTTTCGCACGTCGGTTCAGAAACTCAGCGTCGGTGTATTGCCTATAATTCGACGAATACCATGTCGCCGACGTTTCTTCAGGCGGCGTTTTTCTCTAATCTGCTCCGCCATGACCAGTATTTGTCATCGATGATGATCGGAACGACGTTGAGGGTCGAATCGTCGTCGCTGCTAAGTTCGACGAATACTTCGGGCTAGAATAAACTGAACCCGACCCAACTCCCAACGATTTGCTCTATGACCTAGTGGATCCAGACCCGACCCGAGGAGATTGAAGTATCTTGTTCTTATCTTCAATCAAATGAGTTGCATCCATCATTTCCAATAAATTTCTAGGTTTGAGAAGCCTTACCTCTGCTCGGATCGATGGTTTCAAACCATTGAAGTATGTGCTTTGCAAAACCTCCTCTGATAGCCCCTTCAATGGAGATGCCAAAATTTCAAATCGCTCCTGATAATCTTCAACAGAAGACTCCTGGCGTATTGCCAGAAATTTCTCACAAATGGATCCCTCCATACTCGATCGAAAACGATGCAGAAAAGCCATCTTAAAATCGTTCCAGGTATGAAATTTGAGTCTATCTTCTACATATAGATACCATGCAAGAGCCTTCCCTTCCATACTCAAAGCCACTGTTTCCAATTTCTCTCCATCGCCCATCTTATTCATCGCATAATACCTCTCAGCTCTAAAAATCCATCCATCAGGATTAGTTCCTGTGAAGATTGATAGTTCCAATCTCCGGAACGATCTATTCCCCATAAATTCAGTCGTACTTCCTCTTCCCAAGGACTACGATTCCATCATCACAGACGGTTTCTGCTTTTCTTCCATCAGTGATGAAGAACACGTTTCATCTCTTCTCACGGACTGCTCAAATTTCCCCATGATCAGCGTGATTGCCTTCTCCAAGCTTCCAATCTTCTGAACTTCAATCCGCATAGAATCAAATTCCCTCTGCCATTATAAATGAACAAGGTTCATCTTCTCCTCCAATGCTTCAACCTTCTTTTGAGCCATGTTTTCCAGGATTGAAACTGCTCTGATTACCAACTTAATAGAACAAATGTATCCAAATAGAAAATATAGTAGAATTGATTTAAGGAAATGGACTGTAATTGCATTCACCGATATAATGAAACACAAAACAGCTTTGATTGAAAGGAAAACAGTAAAGGAAATGAACAAATATCCAGAAATTCGAGAACCTGATTTCTCCCAATTTCTACTTCAGTTTTTCCGTCCTCATCTCTACTATTTATAACCCCAATAGTAGCAACTTGCAGCTGAATAACAGAATACATTCTGTTATCCTAACAACTCAACTTCCTAACCGAAAATGAAAGCTTCTATGCCTTCTTCCTTTGTCTCACATAAGTGTGCTTGATTAATGGTCGATCAGTATGTGTAAAAAAAATCGATCCATTTCGAGAACAAATAGGCTTTCTTATGTTGCTACAAAGTTGCCAAAAGTGTTGTGTAACTGACGCTCCCTAGGAAAAAACGTTTACAGGCTCTATATTGGCTTTCTACTTTTGAAATACCTTTTGGATGTATTTTTTTTTTTAAAATCTTATTTATTTTCTGGAAAAAATGGATTTTGGGGATTTTTAAGCTCCAGTTTTGAAAATAAATTTTTGGCCCATTTTTGAAAGAAAATAAGTCACCACTTAGCATTGAGTTTCAATGGGGTGTGAAGTCACCAGAATTTTTGCCTAAATTGGCTGCAACCAAATACAACTCTGCTTTGCCTAAATATCTTCCAAAATAAACAACACATATTCCCACTGTCATCACCTCCAAAAGCAGACGGATTCGTACGTTAAACGAAGTGAGAATTCTACCTGTACATTTCTATTTTCTCATTTTGACTCATCGCCAATACAAATAAAGGAAGAGCAAAACTGGAAATAGCAGAGAGCGGACTATTACACTATACACCAAATCCAATAGCGATCTCCACAGAAAATGAAGATACTTCGGATTTGCATGCATCATTCCAAGCTACAATATACATACCTGGTGGTTCGCCACAATCTAGAGACGCAAACCAGTTGATCTTGAAGTTCCACAGGAGGGGTACTAAGTGTACTTCCGCTTCATATATCTACACGTTCTCTGTCTCCTCCATCTTAATAATGCCATTTTCTCGCATTTCCACCTCCGATATCTTTGCCGATCCTTAAACCAGCTCCTATAATCCTTGCGTCCATCGCATGCAATAAAATCAGCTACATCATCAAAATCAGATAATTTCTCTCCCTTTTGCAATAAGCACTCGAGCAAAATCTTTCTATGGCATGTGTCCTCTGTTTTTCCTTGTAAACCAACAACATGATCCATGTCATTGGGAACCGAGTCATCCAAAAGAATTTCTTGCCCATCTCTCGGTTCTGTGCAATTGTTGCCGAGAGAATCCGTACTGCAAGAGAAGGAGCAAAAACACAAATCAAAAGATATTCAAATGTGGGTTTTTCTCCTCACAGTTTACCCGATAGAATAGGACAAACGCTTTCATCGTAGCAAAAATCAGGGTCTGTCTGCTTTATCGGATAGCAGGAAATAGGCTGTATGTCACTCTTCACATTATAAAAAACAGGAACAAAAACAAACCCTTTCCGGTAATGAACTAGAAGGATAGGTGACACAAATGCGGAGGAGATTGTGCAATGAAAATCAACAAATTTGGGTATATCACCTCATAAGGGGGGCTTTTTCTAACAGTCTCAGCAAAACCTCAAATTAAGTACCTCAGGTGCAGAGTCTGGATCTTCTGAAACTTAGATGCAACCGTGAGGCTAGATTTTTGGAACCTAGATGCCTGTACCATCAATTAATAGTTTAAAGATATGGAAGTATGAATAGCAACTTTGGAAAAGCATATAAACCTTTTCCATGCATCTTTTTTCTAATCAGTGCAATTCTTCAATTTTCTCTTCAAGAAAAGAGCTGTACACAGAAAATAAGAGGGCAAAACCGTTACCTGTTTCACATGTTTCAGAGGTGATTCAAATATGTTGGAATCTACACGGGAATCAATCATTGATATCAAGGCATCTAGATTTCCCTCTTCAAAAATGAGAAGATTCAGCACTGCTATAATTGCCAATATACATACCCTCACCAAGAAATCAAGCCCACTAGCAAAACTTAATGATAGCAAGCCTGACAAATGGAAAAGCATCAACTCTGATTTCCTTTGCCTAGTAGGCTGTGTCTCCATCATGTCAAACGTGGACTTTTGGATAGGTAGACAAATTTTAAATTCTCTGAAAATGTCGATGATACCCATTATAGAATTATACTCCTTACATGTAGAGAAGTTCTTCAAAGTTCTTAGAGAACCCATATCATTACCGTGTCGTAAACATCGAACAGCTTCCAGCAATGAACTGCTCATTAACTTTAATACAGAAGCAAGAAAAATAATATCCTGTGCACTTGTGCTCTCAAAGTTGTGCAGCATACAGCTTTTTACATCGCCAGAAGCTCTGAATATGATGCAATTTAAGATTGAAAGAATATCATCTCTGCATGATACATCAAGGAGATATTCACAATCCTTCATGTAAGCAATAGAGGAAGCTACCAAGTGAGGTTCCATCTTGGAGAACATGCTGCGCAAATGCAAATGCCATGAATTATCAAAATTGGAAATTAGACGATCAATATTCTTCCTTGTGACTGGTTGGACACATGACTCAAAAGATGATGGAAGGTGTCCACCAGATATGTGTGATTTAACAAAAGAAATTCCGGAATCTGTAGAAATGTAATCCAATTGACAAGTAGACATGTGGTTGCCATACAAGATTATCGAACTTTCAAGCAACGACAGGTAGCAATCCAAAAGTCTAGGATCAGGTTTCGAAATCTCCAAACCCATGCAAGTACATGTGGCTTCTGAAACCAACAAAATCAGATGTGCTTGGTAAAACTTTGGCGCAGAAAGCATGACAGGATTGAGAAACAATGAAGCAGCTGCAGGTGGACTCAGTTCTGGAGCTCTGAATTCTTTCCCATCCACAAACAATAGTCTGTTGAGAAGCCTTTCATATGCTTGCCCATCAGAATATGATATGACAAAATGACTAGAGATCACTTCAATCACAATACCAATATTATCATACCCTGCGTAGCAAATAAATGGCTTTTCAGAACCAGAAGAGACAGAATCAATCAACTTAAAGTACTCTCTTATTTGCCTATGTACCAAAAGCTCGTCCGCAAACACCTGAAGCCAATGATTCAATAGTTAGCCAAACATGCAAAAGGCTTATTTACATTGCTGGGACAGGAAACCAAATAGATTAAGAAAAGAAGAGAAGGGAAGAAAGGAGCAACAGGGGAGAAAAAAGGAAACGAGGAAAAAGGATAACCATGAGAACCTGAGGGTGAAACTAAAGTAATCCAAGCTTCAAAATTTTGAAACATGACCTCACAAATTGAAAGGGCAATAAGCACATTAATGGGATAAAACAACTTACTCGAAAGATTATCGAATAAGAACGTGCAACGTAAAAACTAATTTATCTCTTTCTTGTGTGAACCTAGTAGGAATCAAATAATAGAGTGATAATTGGAGCAAACAACACGCCACAATCACAATAAGACAAGCGAATTTTAATGTGAAAAAACCTCCTCAAGGCGAGGATTAAGAACCACGGGATCGAAGTCCACCCAAAATCTCCACTAGCAAAAGAAATTGGGAATACAAGTTCTCTCGAGCTGTAACTAGAGGTATACAACCAAAAATACTGTTAAGTAAAAAGGTGATATGAAAAAAAGGAGAAGGCTTAACTATTGTGTTACCCTCTCTCACTATTTATAATAAGAATTAGGAAACCATACAGGAAACCTTAAGTTATAGAAAATACATAAATACCCTTTAATACTCCCCTCAAGTTGGAGCATATATATTGTATGCTCCTAACTTATTACAAATGTATTTTATCCTTGAGCCCCCCAATGGTTTAGTAAATATATCGGCTAACTGATCAACTGAATTTACATGTTTAGTTTTAATCTGCTTCTACAACAATTTTTCTTGAATGAAGTGACAATCAACTTCAATATGTTTTGCTCTCTCATGTAAGACTGGGTTGTAAATAATGTGAAATGCTGCTTGATTATCACATATCATATTCATCGATGAAGAATGTTCAAACTCAAGTTCTTCCAACAAGTATTTCAACCAAGTTAACTCACAAATGGTATGGGTCATTACCCTGTATTCCGATTCTGCACTTGACCGTGCCATCACAGTCTGCTTTTTACTCTTTCAAAAGACAAGGTTACCACCAACGAACACACAATATCCAGTAGTAGACTTCCTACCCGAGGGCGATCTGGCCCAATTTGCATCCGTGTAGCTCTTTATTTAAATATGACCGAAGTTTTGATATAACAAATCACAACCAGGAGCATCTTTCAAATATCGGATAATACGGATCACTACATCCCAGTGACAAGTCATTGGACAATCTAAGAACTGACTAATAACACTAACAGCAAAGGAGAAGTCTGGTCTGGTAACTGTCAAGTAGTTCAACTTTCCAACTAACCGTCTATATTGTGCTGAATCTATCAGTGGTACACCTTGATCTACTAACAGTTTGGTATTTAGATCCATAGGCGAGTCAATCAGTTTAGCTCCTAACATTCCTGTTTCATTCAATAGGTCAAGGACATATTTTCTCTGAGACAGGTAAATGCCTTGACTTGATCGAGCGACTTCAATTACCAAGAAGTACTTTAAGCGACCAAAATCTTTTGTTTGAAACTTACCATTCAAAACCTTTTTTAGTTTCTGAATACCACCGTGATCATCCCCGATAATCACGATGTCATCCACATATACAATCAACAATATTCTCCCAACTTTACTATACATGTAGAAGACGGAATGATCGACTCCACATTATCGAAGACCAAACTCAGTGACCACTTCACTAAATCTTCCAAACCATGCTCAAGGAGATTACTTGAAGTCATAAATAGATTTCTTCAAGCGACATACTAATCCAGAATCCCCCCGAGTAACAAACCCAGGAGGTTGCTCCATAAATACTTCCTCAGTCAGATCGTCATTTAAGAAAGCATTCTTAATATCGAGCTGATGTAATGGCCAATGAAAAGTGGAAGCCAAAAAGATAAACAAGCAAACAAAAGCGAGTTTGGCAACTGGAGAGAATGTCTCAGAGTAATCAAGGTTGTATACCTAAGTATAGCCTTTAGCAACTAAGCGAGCCTTGAGTCGATCAATGGTGCCATCCGAATGAACTTTGACAGTGTACACCCGTTTACATCCAACTATTGTTTTTTCAGGTGGAAGCGAGACTAAATCCCAAGTGCCATTCTGATGTAAGACAAACATTTATTCTTTCATTGCTTTTACCCAACCAGGGTGAGTGAGGGCCTCCGAAATAGAATTAGGAATAGAAACAGAGAACAGAGAAGCAACAAAAGAGGAGTACGAAGGAGATAGGTGAGCATACGAAACAAAGTTAGAAATAGGATGGGTAGTACATGTGCGCTTACCTTTCCGGATGGCAAAGGGCATGTCCAGGTCAGAGACGGATAGGTCGGTTGGAGAAGAATCTGAGGACACAAAGTCGATGGGCGCGACAGCGGAGGGGGCCTTCTGGCGACGAGAGTAGACCTGCAAAGGAGCTGAAGAACGACTAGGCGGGATAAGATCTCGAGTAGAGGAAGATAGTGTAGGGTTTGGTACACTTGGCAAGGGAAGCGTAACATCCAGATCGTCTCGAGAGGAAGGGGCATAAAAGTAAAGGGTAGACTCAAAGAATGTAACATCCACACACACAAACAAGTGTAATTATGGACTATAATAACGATAACCTTTTGTGTGCGAGAATAGTCAAGAAAGACACATTTTAAAGCACGGGGATCTAACTTGTCCTTGCTAGGAGTCAATTGATGAACAAAACAAACACACCCAAATATTCGAGGAGGTAAACTAAACAAGGGAGAACGAGAAAAAAAAAAATGGAATGGGGAAATTTGCCGTTGAGGGTAGAGGACGACATCCTGTTGATTAAGAAACAGGCGATAAGAACCGCATCGCCTCATAAATATTTGGGAACATTCATCTCAAAAAGAAGAGTACGAGCCACTTTTAGGAGATGTCGATTCTTACGCGCAGCAACTCCATTTTGCTGCGGTGTGTGAAGACAAGAAGACTGATGCAAGATACCAAAGTGTGACATAAAGGAAGTAAATGGCTAAGAAAAGTATTCTCGAGCATTATCACTTCAAAGAATACGAACTGGTACATTAAATTGAGTTATAATTTCAGCACAAAATGCACGAAAAATAGAGAATAATTTTGAACGATCTTTCATTAAATAAAGTCAGGTAACTCTAGAAAAATCATCCACAAATATCACAAAATAATGAAAACCTAATGTAGAAGTAACACGAGAAGGACCCCAAACATCTTAATGAACTAAACTAAACGGACTCGATGCTCGAACATGAGCTGGGGAAGCAAATGAAATACGATGTTTACCCAATTTACAAGACTTACACTCTAACGAAGACAAATGACTCAAATTAGAAACAAATAACTTTAGGTTGCCAAGGCAGGGATAACTAAGGAGACAATGGAACTGGTGAGCGGAGGCAACAGCAGGACAGGCAGTAGGTAGGATAGCAGGACTCTCGTCATGGTCATCAAAATAATATAAGCCATTTTCCTCACGCCCGGTGCCAATATTCTTCCGCGTCCTCAAATCTTGGAGAATGACAAAATCAGGAAAAAATGAGACAAAACAATTAAGGTGTTTGGTAAACTTACTGACTGACACCAAATTAAAAGAAAACAAAGGAATATACAAGATAGAGATAGAGATAAGGAGGGTGAGGGTGCCACTGTGTCAATGCCACAGATAGGGATAGTGGAACCATCAGCCACTATAACAGGAGACAACGAAGAAGATAACTGAATATGTGTAAAGAGGGAAGTACCTGACATGTGATCAGTGGCAGCATAATCTATGACCCAGGGTGTGGGAGGGGAAGGACGAATTGAAAGACAGGCAGTAAAAGTACCTCATTAAGCTAAAGAAGCAATGGGAAGAGATGCCTGCTGGGATGCCTTATACTGAAGGAATTGAGCATATTCATCATCAGAGATGTCCTTGGCTGCCTAAGATTTTGGAATAGTAGGAGTATTTGGATCAGATATCACTGCATTGGCAAATTTGGGAGGACAACCAACTAAATCCCAACATGTTTCTCGAGTATGATTATCCTTTCCGCAAAAAGAGCACTATCGATGTGAGCCACGACCACAACTACTACGTCCACCCCGAGGGCCACCACCACGAGAGAAACCACCATTACCACGAGAAAAACCACCACGACCATCACTGAGTGGAAACCACGATCTCGTGTGGAAATCTGAGTAACAAACGCCGAATGCTCAGACGACGTAGACGAACTCAAGCCAGACACATTGTCCTTGGTAGTACTACGCGAGACGCGAGAATACATTTCTATGATAGTGGGAAGAGTAGCACTGGAAAGGATCTGAGATCGGATTGGTTCAAATTCTGAGCGTAATCCAGCCAAGAACTTCATGACAGCCATCTGCTCATGTTGCTTTTGCATTTCTTTCAGATCGATAGCCATCGATAGGATAGTATTCATCTCCTCATAGTGGCTGTTGAATGTGGTAAAATAATCTGTAACGGATTGCATGCTTTGCTGAAGTTGGAAGTACTCTACTGATAAATCATACATCCTGGTGAGATTACTGGAATATAATACACGAAGATACTCCCATATATATATTTGCACGTATCTAGATGAGTACAGAGATCAGCAACTTAAGTCTCCATCGAATTCCACAACGATGCTACAATCTGCGCATCAGCTTGAATCCAGTCGTCATACTTTTTATCATCTATTGCCGGGGCGGATTCCGTGAGGTGACGATATTTCCCTTGTTTGGTGGGGGCTATTTTCACAGTCTTAGACCAATTTAAATAATTGATTTCGTTCAACTTACGGGTTGTTAATGATTGAGGTGTAGTCATCGACATTAGTACCCTCTAATACAACAACTAACAAACAACTTGCACAAGGGAAACAAACCAACAATACAAACAACTGTTGGGCTTAAACGAAAAACATGAGAATCAGAACAATACTCACGAACATCTCTAGGGCTATCTTACAAACAATAACTAGAAGCAGCAGCGGCAGTTTCAAGTCAGCGCAATTGAAGGTCCCACGAAGGTTGATGATGTCAGAGGAGACGACGGCGACGTGGACGACGTCGATGGTGGACAGCGAGTAGGAGAAACTGGTTCGCAATGATGGTACAGCTCGATTTTGGGGTCGATGATGGTTCGCGATGATGACGGCGGCTTGGAATGGCCTGGGCGACGGTCGACGAGGCTCGGAATAGCCTGGGCAACTGCGGCGAGGCGCGGATCTGAGTGTATTGAGCAGGGGCGGCGGCGGCGACAGAGAGGGCTTGTGGGCTGCTAGGGTTTCAGTTTTTTGTTTTTGTTTTTTTTTTTTTCGTATGAACAGTAGGTAGGGGAAAAGAGAAGGAAAAAAAAATTGGTTTAAACAGATCTATGGAATCAATCTCCCATAACCTACTCTAAATACCATGTTAAAGTAAAAAAGGTGATATGAAAAGAACGAGAAGGCTTAACTATTGTGTTAACCTCTCCCACTATTTATAATAAGAATTAAGAAACCATACAGGAAACCCAAAGTAATAGAAAAGACATAAATACCCTTTAACAAATACTTCATGATTAAACAATCTTGGCAATTGAACAACTTGCACAAGAGAAATTGGAGAGATCTTACCAAGCAAATGACCCGAAACAGCCCCTATAAAAACAGTAGATGATGAGCTCAGAAACCGATCTTCACCGTTCAGAATGAAGATCTATGCGTCTTCTATATACTGTCCAAATGTCAGTGAAATCAGACCGCAGATCGACCTCCAAACTGAGCTTGATCAAATCTGGGCAGAAAAATTCTCTCTGGACAGCCCCCGGTTTCTTGCGTTCTTTGTTCTTTGTTCTTTGTGATCTGTTTTTCACACACAATTCTACAGATTTCAGAAACAAATATGTACTTAAAGTCATTTGTCTTCAATGTGAAAAGTCCAAAATACCCTTTTGGACTTTTACATGGGCTTCACTCAAGGAAATAAGAAAATTCATGCCATCTCCACATGGAAGGAAACCCAACCCAAAAAATCTCCCCCTTTCCGACAATGTGGAGGGATTCTCCACTCCAGCGATTGAGTAACAAATCTCAAGCTTTTCTCTTGCAAGAGTCTTCGTCAACATATCAACACCAT
This sequence comes from Eucommia ulmoides, assembly GCA_016647705.1. Lineage (NCBI taxonomy): Eukaryota > Viridiplantae > Streptophyta > Magnoliopsida > Garryales > Eucommiaceae > Eucommia > Eucommia ulmoides. The sequence goes on from CM028337.1 coordinate 21,933,784, forward strand.
TATCATCAATGTGGATTTTCTCAAGTTTTAACAACTTATCATTAAGAGTTTCTTTGATCCAATTGTACCTGACATCAATTGGCTTCAACCTCGAATGAAACGTAGAGTTCTTCTCCAAGTAGATAGCATTTTGATTGTCGCAGAATAACACGTATAGCTCTTGGTTGAAGCCAAGTTCCATTAAGAACTTTTTCATCCATAGCAACTCCTTGCAAGCTTCTGTAGCTACAGTGAACTCTGTCTATGTTGTAGAAAATGCAACACATTTTTGCAACCTTAACTGCCATATCGAATAACCCAAAATAGACATATGCGCATCCAGATCTCCTGCCATATTTGCATCTGTGTAGCCAACTAGCACTGCCTTCCAACTTCCTGTGTCTAAACTTGGAAGTGCGAAGATACCCCATTATCCATTTTACCACATCCGAATGCCTTCTTCTCGAATTTGAAATAAATCAACTGACTACATCAATTGCATGAGCTAGATCTGGTTTTGTGGAAACCATTCCAGACATTAAACTTCCAATTGCTGAAGCATATGAAACTTTTTCCATATCTTCTTTCTCTTTGTCTATGGAAGTACATTGTTTAGTGATTAACTTAAAGTGAGTAGCAACAGGAGAACTAACCACTTTAACCTTATTCGTATTGAATCTTTCAAGCACTTTATCAATATACTGCTTCTGTGACATACCCAACTTCTTTTTTCTATCTCGGTAAATTCAAATACCAAGAATCCGCTTTGCTAGCCCCAAGTCCTTCATGGAAAAGGACCTAGTCAACTACTTCAATTTTTCAATTGTCATGGAGTTCCTACCAACAATTAACATGTCATCGACATATAGCAATAAGATGATAAAATTACCATTGTTGAATTTCTGCACAAATACACAATGATCTGAACTAGTCTTTGTGTGGCCTTGTTCCCCCATAATCAACTCTACCATTGTCTAGGTGCCTGTTTCAAACTATAGAGATTTTTCTTCAGCTTACAAACATGATCCTATTTCCCTGTTGCTCTAAAACCCTCTGGCTAATCCATATAAATCTCTTCTTCCAAGACACCATGAAGGAAAGCGATTTTCGCACCCATTTGCTCAATTTCTAAATCTAGGCTAGCTGCTAAGCTAAGAACAACACGAATAGAAGATGTTTTCACAACTAGAGAAAAAAATTCTTCAAAATCGATGCCTTTCCTCTTATTGAATACCTTGACAACTAGTCTAACTTTGCATTGTGTTTGTGAAGTATGTTCATCCTACTTTACCCTGTAAGTCCACCTATTTTTCAAGGCTCTTTTGTGCTTAGGTAACTTCACAAATTCAAAAGTGTTGTTGTCAAACAATAATTGCATCTCGTCTTGCATGGCTTCAATCTACTTTCTTATGTTCATCTTCCATGGCTTCATCATAACACTCAGGTTCTTCCCGGTCAGTCAACAACACGTACTCATATGCAGAATACCAATTAGGAGATGTCGGTATCTAGTAGACTTCTTGAGTGGAACTTCTGGTGGTGATTGTGGTACTTGCAGCTAATCAAGAGACTCATATTAGTCTCATCCTCTAAGAAAACATCTGCATCACCTGGATTCAGATGGTTGCCCTAAATATCATCTCTAACCGGTGTCAGTACTTGTGTTAGAGGAAGTAGATCCAAGCCAACCAAATCACCATTGTTCTAAGGCACTGTTTTATCTATCTTCTCGATATCATGTATGGCCTGGTATTCCATGAACACAACATCTCAGTTTCTTACAATTTTATTCTGTACCGAATCATAAAATATATAACTGAACTCGTTTGTCGCGTTTTCACAACAAGTTTAGACCTCTCATGTCCGGGAATATGCAAAAGCATTGCATCCAAAGACATGTAAGTGATCATATGAAACTTCCTTTCCTAACGAAACTTTATCTGGAACATCACAATCTAAGGGAACATCAGTTTCCACTGCTAGCATTCTTCATTAGACGTTTGGGACTGGATTAAAGGAAAATTGAAAGAGAGTATTTCTAATCCCAAATTTTATCCGATTATACCTATCATATGGGAGATTTGGAAATATAGGAATAAGGAGAACGAGAATTGCAAGTTTTATCTCGAGACCTCCCTAAAACCTGTCTTCTACCAAATTTCCTAAATGATACCTATATGCCCCGTACTAATTGGTTTTCTCCTGACATGGGTTTCCTAAAACTCAACATTGATGGAAGTGCGACAGAAACCCCAGGGAAAGGAGGTATTGGAGGTTTGCTTTGGGACAACCTCAGTTACCGGATAGAAGGCAAAGCTATAGACCTGTCGTCAACTGCATGGCATAGAAGGCAAAGCTAAGGAGTACTGCCACGGATATAAAGATTGTAGCTAGCAGGGACTATCCTAGAGTCATGGTGGAAACGGCCTCATCTGACGCGGTCACCTTGATCCAAGATGCTTGTCACGAAAACCATTGCTTCAAAGACTAGAATGATGAGTGTAAACGGCTTCTCCTCCTCAACAACTATCCTCTCTAGTTGGTTCCAAGGGAGACAAAGGTGTGAACGGGGATTGTGATCTTAAAATCCTCGAGACTCCCACAGAAGATTTAGCGGATTTAGTTTTTGTTGAAATAGATAAAAGGGCCTTTGATTTATGTCGGTAATATTTTTCATTGGTCTGCAATAAATTTTATTTTTCTTGCTTACCCAAAACAAATGAGTCCAGACAATGCTTTGTAGAGCCTCCACACCTTGTTGTTATTGTATTCTTCGGTCAACCCTACTGCAACTTCAATATATACTTTTTTTTCCAGCCCTAGGTTGCTACTGATAGTAGGAACATCGGGATTGTGTTGATCTTTGCTACAGGTGCAAAGGTCTCGGAGTAGTCAATTCCTGGATTTTGATACCCCTTTGCCACCAGTCGTTCGTTATATCTCTAACCATGCCAACAGACATGTAGTTCACACTGAATAATATGTAGCCAACTTATCTCTTTGCCTAAGGTAGATCCACCATGTCCCATGTTTGATTCTTATGCAGAACCTGCAACTCTTCCTACTTTTATCCAGTCCAGGATATTTTCAGGCATTTCAATATGAGAGATATTAACATGGAATGCAAAAAGATGGAGTTGCCAGATAATATGAAAATAATCGTCAATCGATGTTGAATGCAAGCTCTATCCCTTTTGTAAGGCAATTGGCAGCTCAGTGGGAATTTTGATATTGGAATGAATCTTTTTAATGAATCTTACCTTAAATGGAGTCAGTTGGACTTGTCGGTCAGAAGTAGGTAGTTCTTCAAATTGAACTGATTTAGGTGCACATTTCTTTCATTGATATACCTTCTATTGACTATCCTGCAGGTCAAGTGTTTGCAGTTCAGCAGTCCATTGCAGATCCAAAGGTTGCAGCTCAACTGGCTGCTGGAGATAAATGTAGTCCTTAACTTCTAACAATTGGTCCAAAGATCATAATTTTTATGTGCTCACGTGAAATCATTACAACAAGAACTAGAAAAATAGAGATTGAGTGCTCAAGAAAGAAAATGAAAAGTCGAAGTCTTCTAAGAAGACCCAAAGAGGGGCTTATAGAAATAGTTGTTAAGTTGGTTGTGTATTAGTTGACTAGCCAACCAATCTAACGCAGAATGAAATCGTAAGAGAATTGATCACATCAAATCTCTAAACACACTCTCGTAAGAAACACACGCAGTGTTTAAGAAAATAAAATACACGAGTACTAATGTTTGACAAAATGTTAAGCTTTATAATCTTACAAGGTGGTGCTTATATAGACCTAGGAAACTTTACCACAGAGTATATAAAATATTTAAATGAACAAAACTTAGCTACTAATTAAAGTCAACCTTTGCCGCAAAGTAGATAAAATACTTAGCAACTTAATTAATAAACTTATTCTCTCATGAACAAAATCTAAATGGGTCTTCTCGGTCTTGGGCTTTAATTAATAGGCCTTCTTGTACTCCCTATGTCTTGAGGAATGGGCAACTCGCTGACATCCTAACCAAAGGACTACATTGTCACACATCTCAAGTTCAACATATTATAAACAAGCTGGGAATAGCCAACATATAATCACCAGCTTGAGGAGGCGCGTTGGTGAATCCTTATAGATTTGATTGACTCAGCAAACAGGGAAATTATTCCTCTTTGAATTAAGATTTTACAATCTGTAAAATCTATATATTTTCCTTCCTTATCCGTGATGATTAAGCCCTAACTTCTAGGGATTGTTTCCAAATTTTATGTAGAATTAGTTTCCTTAAATAGAGACATTTGTACTCTATATATTCTGTATTTTTTCTGAAGGTAATATAAGAGATTCCGCCTAGAATAGTATAACCTTCTTTAATGAAATCTGATACTAGCAAGAGACTGAATATTAGGAACTTAATCCATGAGAAATATGAATGTATTTATCGCTCTGAACAAGCAACATTTTCAAAATTTAATTTGAAGTACCCGTCCTCTACTCAATGCAGGTTTGAATTGTTTTTCCCTCATATGTTTGCAGATTGAATGTAATACATGGAACTCTAGGTGGACAACATGTTAGGTCAGCAAGTCACAGAATTTCAGACATGGCTGTCATCATAGCTTTTCTTGCTGGTTGGCGTATTAGGCTTAGGCACCAAAGCTTTTACAATAAAATCTGTCACCCTTCATTTGCTAGGGGAAAGAAGACCACTAAAAGTAGAACATTTATTAATAAAAAAATAAAAACCCCTCACCAAGTGCATATATGTTATTTCAGCTATAGCTTGAAAGCATGTAGCTCATCGAAGTTCAGAAATGTCTTTTTGTTGATAGGCAATAAGAAATTAGGTTTCACATATATATTATTAACGAAGGAATCATTAAAATACCTCAAGCACTGAAGAAAGAAAAGGCAGGTATGGATCAAATGGCTGTATGAAATGCAAGGAAGCAACAAAGTCCTCAGTATAGGTTGCAATCCAGTCGTTACCATATATGTGTTCACGAGAAACTGACTTCTCAAAGCAAATGACACTTTCCTCACCTGATCCAACCAAATTCAATGAATTTAACTTTCTGAGTATCGCAATAAGAATTCGACCTTTTTCCAGCAGATATTCTTGGCAATCAACCATGTTCAAGGCAAGCATACAACATCTTAGCAGCAGATTCATTTTTTCAATCATAGCCCACATATCCAAGTGCATTCCAGCTTCTCCAGAATCACTCTTTCTAAATAAGTCATGTAAAGTAGAGAGTAGCTGACTGAAACTCTCAGGAAGTGCTCTGAACAACACATCAGACAGCATTCGCACATCTTTAAATTTTACTCTGATTCCGCAAAAACTATGTTTTATATCCAAGTCAATTAATGCAGCTCCCTTCTTTGCAGTACATTGTGGGTGTGAAGACAACTCGATGAGCAGATAATATAAGGTTTTTAATAATGCTGGGTTCAGAACCTGAGATTTAAGATAGTTAAAAATTATACAAGATTAGCAACAGTGCAAGGAATATAATCAAAAAAAAAAATGAGAGAATGCACAAATTCATAGATTAATTTGGAATTTTTCATTCTACAGTTCAGGGAAAAAAAATGAATTGCACTTTGATGGGATTATCCTCTTTTCGCTACTAGTTTAATGTGTTCTTAATTTTAGGTCATTCTTTCGATGTGCTGATTGCTGTGGCTACCAGAAAGTTAGGTGTGGCGGAGTTGACAAATAGATTTCTACAGCACCCAACCACCATAACCAACCTTCCCTACATTGTTTATGATAGAAATGGAACATCAAAATTCAATTTCATATCAAGTGACAACTTGTTTGCAAAAGTCCATTTGAGTATGTAGAATTGAATAGCATAATCAGAATGGTTTGAAAGGAAATTGTCAATAAACCTTTTTTCTATACTGTATTGCAGAAATTCAAAACAAGTTGCAAAATGATCCAGGAGACATTCCTTGGTATATTCAACCATCAAATGTCAATCTTGAGAAAACAACATCAAATAAGAAAGGTTTTAGCACATAAAAATCTCGACCAAACAGCTATAATTTACTAGATGTAAATCTAGAATAGCCAATTTTGTTATCTATCAATAAATCAGGACTCTTTTTTTTTTTCTTTTTTTTTTAAAATCTCTTTTCATTAAGAGACTAGATTAATTTGAGGAAAATGGATGGTTGTAGTTGATGAAATATTTCGGAGAAAAAAATTCCGCCTAAAAATTTCACACCCCCACTTTCAAAGCTATTGCGTTAAATTATATTTTGGACCCTTTAAGCTACATATATGCACTTTATTAGCCATTTTTTATTATTTATTATTTTCTTTACACCCATATAGTGCCTTTAGGCACAAATATAGTGCCTTTAGGCAAGGGAAATCCCTAGTCATATAACATATTAGGCCTACATTGCGTCTACCCTAAACACCAAACAAAGAAGCAAAAGTGACACAAATCAAAGTGGGTAATGTTCCTTCCTTTTTTCCATATTGTATTGGAGAAATTCAAAATAAGTGCAAGAATGACACAGAAGGAGGCATTCCTTTAGTATATTCAACCATCAAATGTCAATCTTGAGGAAACATGAAATAAGAGAGGTTTTAGCACCAAAACATCTCAATAAGACAGCTATGATAGACTAAATGTAAATCTGGAATAGCCAATTGTGTCATCTACTAATAAACGAGGACTGTTTTTTTAAAATGTCTTTTCATTAATGGCTTCAATTATTTTGAGGGGAATGGATAGTTGGGATGAGTTGATGAAATATTTAGGTAGGGAAATTCCCGCTTAAAAATTTCACACCCCCACTTCCAAAACAATAAATTCTATTTTGTACCCTTTAAGATACATATATGTACTTTATTAGCCTTTTAATTTTTTATTTTTTATTTTTTATTTTTACACTTCTAGAGTTGAAAATCGATATAGAGCCTTTAGGCATGGGAAGTCCCTAGTCATATAACATAAAAGTTCTATATTGTGTCTACCCTAAATACCAAATAAAGAAGCAGAAAGTGACACAAACCAAAGTGGGTTATTGTCCTTCCTTTTTTCCATATTGTATTGCAGAAATTCAAAATAAGTGCAGAATGATCCAGAAGGAGGCATTCCTTAGTGGATTCAACCATCAAATGTCAATCTTGAGAAAACAACATCACATAAGGTTTTAGCACATAAAAATCTCAACTAAACAGCTATTTATTATATTCTATATGTAAATCTGGAATAGCCAATTCTGTCATCTATTAATAAATCAGGATTGTTTTTTTTCAAATGTCTTTTTATTGAGGGCTTGGATTAATTTATGGGGAATGACTCTAGGGATGAGTTGATGAAACATTTAGGAAGGAAAATTGCCCCCTAAAAATTTCACACCTCCACTTCCATTTTCAGTTGAATTAAATTATATTTTGTAACCTATAAGTTATAGATATGTACTTTATTAGCTATTTTTTTTATTATTTATTATTTTTTTACAATTATAATTTTGAAAATCAATATAGCGCCTTTAGACATGGGAAATCCCTAATCATATAACATATTAGGTCTATATTGTGTCTACCCTAAACACCAAACGAAGAAGCAAAAAGTGACACAGACCAAAGTGGGTGATGGTCCTTCCTTTTCTCCTACCCGACTGAAATTAGTTTCCAAGGTTTCATTTTATATTTTTCCGCGGTAAATGACAGTTTATGAAACAGACCATACTTCTTTTGATATTTATTTTTAAAATATGATAATCTTATGTTGTTCTTGTGCAAAATGTCTAATGGCTTACTCTTTCCATCGATCAAGTAAGCAATAAAAAAAGATGACGATTAAACATTCCCAAATTCTAGACACATATAGCCAAATAAGGATTTTAGGGACGGCGTGCCCATCGTTCATGTTGTTTAAGAAAATCCATAGAGGTACCCTTCAATTTGCAAAGAGTCTAAAACAAATTTCTGATGAAATATGGACTCGCCAGCTCCTTCGCTAACTCATACTTGGAATTCAAAATACAGTCCTAAAGCTTTTGTTTTCCCTAATCAACATGAAAAATCAACCCATCAGCCTCCTTTTTCTCCTCCAAGAACTCTTCAATTTGGAAAGAGTTTACAGCAGGAACACCATAAGAGAGAGTTGAGAAACTGCCATTTCCTAACCACTACCAACAGTAAATCATGAGATTTTTGTACAAAAGTTGCAACAAATAGAACAATTAAGAATAAACGTACCTCAATTTTCATTGCGCAAATTAAACAACGGAAAATAGTCTTGAAGAAATACTGGAAATCCTGAAACTCCTTCGGCTTAAAGCTACATTTAAGCTCAAATCGTTCGCCCAGCCTCTCCTCTGTTGGTGTGCGATTCTCTTAGGTTGTGTTTGGATGAAGGATTTGTAGGAAAAATTTCAATTGGTTAGAGAATTTTGAAATTCACTTTTTGACAAATCTGGCAATAGGAGAAAAGATGTGTGAAATTCTTTTTTGGGTGGATGGAGGGATTTACAAATACATTTGGGAGAGGTAGAATTTGAAAAATCCACTCATGCAAAGGATTTACAAAATCAATCGACAGCCTTAGGATTCGCGAAGAACAGACCTGCCACCCCACGTTCGGCGATTCGCGACGACCACCGGCGCTCGAGACGACCACCGGCGTTGACGACGACCACCAGCGCTCGAGACGACGACCGTCGTGATTTCCTTCTTCGGCGATTTCGTGATTTCCTTCTTCGTCGTGCTTCTTCGCGATTTCCTTCTTCGTCGATTTTGTGATTTCCTTCTTTGTCGTGCTTCTTCGCGATTTCCTTCTTCGTCGATTTTGTGATTTCCTTCTTTGTCGTGCTTCTTCGCGATTCCTTCTTCGTCGTGCTTCTTCGTCGATTGCGTGATTTCCTTCTTCGTATTGCTTCTTCGTGATTTCCTTCTTCGTCGATTTCGTTTGATTCCGATTAGGGTTCGCAATGACGTTTTGATTCCAATTCCTGGGTAAGGGTTCGCAATCGACGATTAGGTTCGCGATTAGGGTTCACAATGGGGCTTCGCGACTGCTGGATCTACTTCTTCGTCGTGCGTCTTCATGATTTCCTTCTTCAAGCTCTGTTTCTGTTTGTTTGTTTTTTGTTTTTATTATTATTATTATTACTATTATTTTAATGTGCCTAGAAGTGAGAAAAACAAAACCATGGAGATATTTGTATATTGTTTGTTTTTGAGGTTTGTATTTTAGTTTTAATAAAATTATTCTAATAATTCTATTTTATTTCTATAAATTTGTTGTTAAAATTTAGGATTAGAATAAATATTGCTTATAAATATTTTACCTATCCAAACAAGAAAATTATAAATTACACGTTCAAATATTTCAGTTCAAATAGTTATCCAAATAAGAGATTTCAAAATTCAGGATTTTAAAATTACTTCATTTCACAAATTCTTTGAATTTGTCAAATCCCTTTTCCAAACACAACCTTAATTACAATTTAGCATAAAGGGAGTGTCGGCCTTAGTGTTTGGTTGCAATCGGTCAGTCGTCATTTTGCAGGCTAGATCACGTTGGGCCTAATTTATTGGGCCAACGTGTGCAAAAAGCAAACAATATAGGCTCAAGATCACATCTTATCAGGCCTACAATACTCTCAACTGACCACAAGGTTAACGTGGAGACCTTCTAGGAAAACATTGGATCGATTATGGTCATGGTGAAATTCGTGGGAAGACATGTATTCTTACTCTATAAATACTATTTCTTTTATGCAAGATTTTACTATGATAAACTTGTTTAATTTATTCTCACGCTGGATGATATTTGGTCGATATCACAAGTACTCATCCCAAGTGTTGCATATGTTATTCAAGGCTAAGGAGTGGATAGCTAACAAAATCGTGTAATATCATCTGGCATTGTCTATGGGAAGAAAATGAGAAGTTATAGTAATGTCGCAGTTAAGATCAGGATGTGGTACCATCGGTGAAGTACCACATGGAAGTGCAGTTGCTGGAGGAGATCAAGTTGGTGGAGTAGACACTGATCAGGTCACTGAGATCACTGTTATCCATCTGCAAATAGAAGAAATGAGAAATTAGTTAGTTACGCTGGAAGAAGGCATACAAGTCCAAAAAGATCAAGCGAACGAGCAAACTAAGGAACGAGGAGTGGAGCTACTAGATGCACTGCATATCTCGCGAGAAGAGGAAGATTGAGTGTTTATCCAAAGTAAGAAGATGCTCCATCTTAGCATGGTCAATCATGGAGAAGAATCCATCAACTCGGATTGGAAGGAAGTGAATAGGAGATGAGAAGAAGTTCGTAGAAAGGATGAGTTAAAAGATCTGTTAGGGGCCACTGAGACTCCCTTATAATGAAAGTTCCATTCCCAAGGAAGTTTGACCCAACAAGGTTGGACAAGTATGAAAGAAAGACGGATCCAACATACCATCTCAAACATTTTAGGCATATGATGTCATTGTACGAAACAGATAATTCAATCTTGTATTGTGTATTTGCAACGACGTTAAAGAGCTCAGTGCTAGATTGGTTCCATTCCCCTCTGCTAATATCTATTGGTTTGTTTATGGAGCTGGGTAAGCGGTTCATTAACTGTTTCATCACCTACCAAAGGCTAAAAAAAGTAGTAGAGTACTTGCTGACATTAGAGCAATATCACCAATTCATGACTCGTTTTAATGAGAAGCTGACCTCAATAGAGGGGTATGAAATCAACTTAATTGTAAATGCTTTCCGGACTGGGTTGCGACCATGGCATTTCCATGACTCCTTTACCAAGTGCCCACCGGAGGATATAGCAGAGTTGATTGAAAGAGCAAAGCCACAAATAAAACTGGAAGACACACGGAAGGTCAGGAAAGAAAAACCACAGGCAAAGAAAGTGCACCCAAAGAGCGGAAAAATGAGCCATCCAAGAAACGGAAAGAGTGAAAACAGGAAGGAGCGAAGATCTAGAAATAGAGACTTGGAGGAATCAACCCATCCAAGGCTAAAGGTATAAATTTCAAAGATTCTACATAAAATCAAAACTTCCGATAAGCTAGTATTACCTAGGAAAATAACTACTCCCCCGTAAATAAGAATGAAATGTAGGTTCTACCAGTTCTATCAAGATTATGGTCATGATACAGATGAATGCATCAACTTGAAGAAAGAAATTTCACATCTGATAGAGATGAGGCATTTAAAGAGTTACCTCCAGAATAGGAAAAATGATAAATGAATGGGAGAAAGAGAGCCCAAAAAGGAGGATGAGGAGAATAAGAAGAAAAATTACGAGCATAAGCGCGACGTTATCTATATGATTAACTGTAGTTCGGCTTCAACTAGAGAATCTAGTAGAACAAGGGAGAGAAAAGTGAATGAAGCAGCCTTAGAGAAAGCATATGGTGAAATGTTAGCAATTCAGCCAAGGAAAAGTTAAGATCAACAAATCTATTTTTTTGAAGGAGACCTCGGTGGAATAGTTCAACCATATAATGATGCGCTTGTAGTTATGCTTTAGATCTCCAATTACCAAGTAAGGCGAACTCTAAGAGATAGGTAGTTCAGTAAACATTATTTTCTATAGTATTTTGCGTCAAATGGGAGTACCAGAATCAAATATGAAGTCAACTCAGACTATCATGGTCGGATTCAATGGTGAACTGAGCTCCCCCAGCAGGAAAGGTGATGTTAATTGTATCTGTTGGTGAAGGGGGGCAAGAATTACTCAGGCAACAGAGTTTATGGTGATGATGTGCAACTCTCCATATAACGCAATTCTGGGAAAACCCTGGCTCCAAGTAATGAAGGTTGTGGCCTTAACTTTCCATAAATGCCTTAAGTTCCCAAGTCCTAAGAGAATTGAGGTCATCCAAGGCGATCAAGTAGTTTCCCGAGACTATTTTGTGATCGAAAGGGAAATCAAAGGCCAAATAACAATCAATTAATGGAGTCAATGCTCCAGTAGAGCCCAGCATTGACCCTGAAGTTTACGATTTTAGAGAAAATGTAGAAATAGCTCACCCTACTGAGCTGATAGAGGAAATATGCCTGGACGAGGCAGCTCAAAAGAAGGTTAGGATTAGAGTGACTTTACAATCAGAGGAAAGGCGACAAATCATCCAGTTACTAAAGGAGTACCAACAAGAATTTTCTTGGACCTCAAGCGATATAGAAGGAATTGACACATCAGTGGCAGCTCATTGGCTAGATGCAGTTAACTTACATCCTCTAGTGTATTAGAAGCAAAGAATTTTCAGCATTGAGAAGATGTGTGTTATTGGGGAAGAAGTAGATCGGTTGTTGAGCATTGGTTATATTAGGGAAATGACATACCCAAAGTGGCTAGCAAATCCAGCGCTAGTTAAGAAGAAAAATGGAAAGTGGAGAATGTGCGTAGACTTCACAGACCTCAACAAAGCATGCTACCCAATGCCTCACATTGATCAATTGGTCAACTCAACTTTTGGGCACGAGATCATAAGTTTCATGGACGCTTACACTGGTTATAAGCAGATCAGGATGAATCCTCTAGATAAATACAAGACGACATTCATCACTCTTAGGGGGACTTACTATTATAAGGTTATGCCTTTTGGGCTGAGAAATGTTGGAGGCACATACTAACGTCTAGCGAACTAAATGTTCCAAGAGCAAATCAGAGATACAATGGAGGTGTACATTGATGATATGCTGGTGAAAAGAAAAAAGAGAGTTGACTATGTGGAATATCTAAGGAAGGCACTAGAAGTACTCCAAAAATACCACATGAAGCTTAACCTTGTAAAGTGTGTCTTCGGAGTGTCTTATGGTAAATTCCTAGGCTACATTATGGATCAATTCGGAATCAAATTTGACCTAGAGTAAGTAGATGTAATAACTAAGATGACGTCCCCAACAAATGTGAAAGAGGTGCAAATGCTAAACGGAAGGCTAGCATTGCTACATCGATTCATTTCAAAGTTCACAAACAAGTTCCATCATTTCTTGAAAATTTTGAAAGGCCACAAGTATTTTGAGTGCATTGATGAGTGTGAGTAAGCTTTCTAATCTCTAAAGGAACATTTGGGAAAGATTGAGCTACTGATATTGGTAGAGCCTAAAGATGAGCTCTACCTATATTTAGTAGTATCCAGTTAAGCAATCAGTGTAGTCCTAATAAAGGAGGAAAGCAAGGTGCAATAATCAGTGTAGTACATCAACAAATAACGTTTTCTACCGGAGTTCAGATATACCGATCTAGAAAAGTTGGCCTTGGCACTAATCATAGTTGCAAAGAAGAAGATAAAGAGTTAAAGTTATAGACCAAATTACCAATGGCCATCAATTGTTCAAAAATCCCACAAATGGGATAATATAAAACCAAAACCAGAAAGAAACCGAAAGAATATCATTCTTCTTCAGAGGACCAGTGAGAATTTGTGACATGTGTGTACTTCCTCAGCTCCATAGTAAGCTCTTGTATACGCAATTATATTGTCTTTTTCTTTTTGGCTTCTAAATCCCTCTGGTCAACCATCTCTCTTTTCTCAATTATAAGAAGCCTACACTTTTCCCCAAACTTATCTAGCTTATCTCTCTTGGAGTTTAGTTGGGAACGAAGCTCCACCAACTTTGAAGTGATAATGTAATGAGCAGCATCGAGAGTATTGTAGTATGAATGAAGCCTCTCCAATTTATACATGATACAATGGTTAGGCATCACGGAACGAATCTTCACGATTAGGTTGTCTACCTTACTTCTAGTATTGAAGAATTTAACCCTCATGCATTTAACTTCATAAGAAATTGTTGGATCCTAAAATAAAATTGAGAAAAAAAAGTAAAAAAGAAAAGGGCTAAACGAAAATGCAACAAAGGGAGAATTAATTTTTTACCTCATTCGAAAAATGTGCTATTGTGAGATAGGATAACAAACAAGGGGATTGGGAGGTTCAATATAACACGGGGAGAAAGACAGTTAGGGATTAAAGGAATTTATAAACGAAGAGTACGCATTATGTTAATGACAAGACTATTCTCTCAGAAAATTAAAGGGCAAACACGCAAAAGATTTACATGGGAAAGGTAAATACATGGGGAAAAGAGACAGACGGATAAACATTAAATAAAGACAAATTAGTATTTAATACTAATAAATTATTCAGTTACAAATCCAAAAAAAAAAACTAAGTATAAAAAATTCAAGAAAAGGGATCAACAGAAGAGGAATTAACAAGAGATGGATTAGTAGTAGGGTTATTTGTGGGCTCAGCAAGGTCTGCAGGCTCTACAAGGTCAACATCATCAACTTCAGCATCTTCTTCCACCTCAGCGTTGTCAGCCTTAACATGTGCCTTGCATTCAACATTGCTGGGACCAACTGTTATTGCTTCATCTAAGAAACGAAGGACCTTATAAAAAAAAATGCTCATCGTACAACTACTGGCAGATCTGGTACCATTTTATCTGGATTGTTCTAGCCATGTTCATAAATTCTTTTCCTCGTGTGTCCTTCTTTTGCTTGTACCCCACCTCAGCCAATCAAAGTATTTTCTCTGAGTCATTTTTATGTTGAGCTAATTCAACAATTTCAAGTCCACCTCAATGGATTTGATTTGAAGCTTAGAATTTTTTTCTTGAAACTTAAATTGAAGCGAAGACATGGCAGAACTGAGCTTAGCCTTTTCAGCCTTATACTTCATCCTCAGATCGAATAGTTCAAAAGAGAATTTCTTGATCAACTCAGCATCCCTGGCTTGGAGTTCGAACCTCAGCCTAGGTAGCTCATCAGCATGCATCTGATTCAACTTAGTCTTTTTCTAGGTAATCACCTGATTATGATTGAACTCTTCCAAGATGAGGCATTCCATTAGAACTGCTTTTTGATGAACCATCCCATAAAGCCTGCCGGACAAAGTTTTTAACTTAATATTGGCACTCTCCTTCATTGACCTTGCAATAACCAGATTAGTTTGAAGGGCTACTGCTTCATTTTTTATTTACCTAAGCTCCTCATCTAGCTTCACAGATTCACTAACCTGGGAGTCCAGGTAATTCTCCATCTCTTTCATATCATCAGTACTCCCAGCCATTGCTGCAATCTCATAGGCAGTCTGAAAAGTAACATAAAGTTAGGAAAAATATTCCAAACGAAGAACGGATGCCTAAAAAGAGAACACAAGACCTGCAAAGTTATGCAGACGCCAAGACAAAATAGTTTCGTTCTGTTTCGATCTCTTATCAAAAGGTGATACATGTTCCAAGATTGATGCTAGAGAACTTGGAGAGCTTCGTCAATCTTCTCCAGAGCTGCAACAAGTGTAGGGGATGGTTTAGAAAGGAATTGGAGCATCTTTTTCCTAGAGAAAATGTAAGATCTCTTACTAGATAAATCCAAAAAGAAGGGAGGTTTCGTTGTCTCAGTAGAACTTTCAACCTTAGGGGATTTAGAGGTAGAAGTAAAAAAGCATGTCATTTCCCTCGGGAGGTAGGACAATTAGTAGGTAAATGAGATGGTGGCAGATGTTCAGTACTTGTTAAATTGGTATGAAGAGGACAATACGACTATGTTATATAGGATTCTCTCATTACAACACCAGATGAAATGGGAGGTAAAGGTGATGGTGCCAGAGGGATGTCTGGAGACGATGATAATAACAATTCAGTGGCGATAGTGAGGGGAAAATGAAGGAACATTCACATAAATACATATATGCCTAAAAAGTAGTTTAGACTGATAAGAAGACTCTTGTGATGAAGAATGAGCACTAACTTGGACTTTAGCTTGCTTTGAACTATCAGAGGTCAAAATTACTACCGTTCTCTACTTTGGAAGATTGGAACGGTTGGAAGTGTTGGCCCTGCTTTTCTTTTCTAGCACATGCATGTTATCCAAAAACTTGTCTTAGAGATCCATTAGAACCGGTCTCAGGATGAGCTCGACAAGCGTTGTGTCAGAATATTTATGGAAAGAATGTTTTGTGGCAATGTTTGGCGAGAGTCAAAATTATTCAAAGTTCGGCTGCCTCTTCCTCTAATATAGTATACTGGTTATGAAGAAAATGATCTACAAAAGGTCCAAGTATGGTTAGAATGAAACTCGTAAAATCGCCATGCAAGTTATGGCGAAGAGATCAGATTACTTAGAGGTCCAAAGAGGTAGGAAACTTTCAATTCTCTATCTATTTTAGTTGAGGAAAACTCTTAATTTCCATTGAAGAACAAGTAGCATTTTTTTCCAATTTTTGTAGGAAGTTGGGAGATCTGTGAGAAATTGGTTGGTAGTAGCAAGTGAGAAGTAACAGATGTTTGATTGGGTAATATATTTGAGGTCTCCAAGCCTTTTAACCATACAGATTTTAAGAGGGACCTCATTTTTAGAGAGGTAATTACCTATGAGAAGTTGATGCCAACTATTTGGGGCCAACTAAGCAGGGCGTATTCTGTAAGAATGAAAAAAATTACGGATTAGATCAGGAAAAGGAAGATGGAGGCCAAAATCAAACATCTCATAGTAAAGACAAACCCCTTTCTCACGAGTGATATGAGAACGATCCTAGGGTTCAAGAACCCTAATTGTAACATAAGAGATGATTTCAAACATCTCGCAAAAAAATTGGTTTTGGTCTAGGGAAAATATGGAAGGGCCATGATTTACAAAGTTCAAAGAAAGGTCTTTCGAGACGGTCCAAAATCGGTTGAGGTAGTACTAGAAGTGAGAGTTAATTGGTTCTATGGTTCAACTATTTAATATAGAATAAATAAAGGACTGGTGACAAAGAATGTATGATGAACAGAAGCGGTAAATCAGAATCGTAAGACCTTTATAAAAGAAGATGAAGATCACTTACAATGATAGTACTAAAATGACTCATTGGCTTCCTACGCAACCCAAGAAGACAAGGGGGAACTGATACGGGAGGTTTTACCCACGATACGACACACGTTTTAAGTAGTTGGGAAGAGGCCAGTTAAACCAGGGCCCATCATCATTCTGCAGGCTAGATCCTATTGGGCCTAATTTTTTAGGCCCAACGTATGCAAAAAGCAAACAATATAGGCTCGTGATAAAATTACCCATAAAGATCTAATCTCACCAGTCCCTACAATACTCTCAACTGACCACAACGTTAATGCGGAGACTTTCTAGATGAACGTTGGATTAGTTATGGTCATAGAAAAATTTGTGGCAAGGCAGGTATTCTTACTCTATAAATACTATTTCATTTAGGCCAAAATGACTATGTAAGATTTTACTCTGATAGATCTATTTAACTTATTCTCATGCTAGAGAGTATTTGACTGATACCACATGGTATCCCAAGTACTAATCCGAAGTGTTGTAGGTATTATTCAGGGCTGAGAAATGGATAGCTAACAAAATAGTGCAATATCAAAAAACAAATATGAACCTTTAAAAAATTGTAGATCTACATGAAGATATCGTAGCTAATTGCTGACACAAAGAATCTAAAGCAGTGTAGATTTGAAAGTCTAGAAACACTAAACAAAATAAGAAGAAAGCAAAACTCACTAAAGAGAGAGAGAGAGAGAGAGAGAGAGAGAGAGAGAAAGACAACAATGATGTACGACGATGATGGAAACGATAGATAGAAAGACACCAATGAAGGTTCAATAATGTAGAAACGAGAGAGAAAGACGACGAGTAGGATATTCACCGGCGACGAGATAAACACGGCTGATCATTGGAGGCGAGATGAACACTTCATTGGCGACACAAAACAACAAGATAAAGGACAGAGGGTTAAGAAAGTGAGAGGAAAAGAGATGATAGCTGTTTGCTGCTTGAGAAGGATGGAATGAAAAGACAAATATGATAAGTCTTCGAAGAATTAAGGGGATGTTTGGTAAGGTTAATGGTTTTGAGGGATAGTGTTTAGTAAAATCTATAACAAGTAATTGAGGTTCTGGTGGGTTCAGGTAATTGGTTGTGGATATTGGGTTATCCGATTTTATTAGGATCGGGTTTTGAATGGTTTGGGTTCAGGTTATGTTGGAAAAATAAAACTAGAATCGATCGAATCGGTATGGTTTAGGTGGGTTATTTAGGGCGGGACGATTTTTTAGGTATAACTTACACCCCTGGGCCTCATAGTGTAAGGCCGACAACTCGACTAACCATTTTCCCAAGTGTGATATTAACAATGCACTCTTTCGATCTAATGTATTTAAGATTTTACTATTAGAGTAATCTTCAAGATAATTGAAATTTGGTTAACAAGGAAAGAGACATCCCTCCTTACCAACCGGACTAACCCTTTTGGGCATTATCGGGTGCTTTTATTGGAAGTTAAGTGAATTTAAAAAAACAATTGCATTTGGATAAGGTATTTGAGGAAGCAATTAGATTTGGAGAGAGATTTGTGAAAAAAAATAACAAATTCTTTTAAGTAAGTTTTATAAAAAAAAAATTGCAAAATTAAATATTTTCTTCAAATCCCTCACCCAATGTATGCCCAAGTATTTTTGCTCCTTAGTTCTTTATAATTTGACAAATAAGCACAAGATCTATCTCATTCTATAATGTTATGGTACTTATTTGCCAGAGTTTTTTAATAATAAATATCCCAAATACACTTATTCTTTTAATCAAGTTTGACTAATTTAAAAGATAAAAATAATAAATATTGTAACTAACAATCTTATCCATCTTTTTTATTTATTTTTATTTTTATTTTTTTATATACCACTTCATCAATTCTCTTATATATTATTAGCAAAGAAGGTCCCAATATATGCAATGCCCTGCCACACCTATACTATTGTGCCAATTATCACTACCACGAATGATGATCACTTCAACAATGCGATCAACACCGACCTTGCTATCGCCACTGTCACCTTTTATCTTCATTTTCAACTTTGAGACCCAACAAGAGTCGTCACCGCCACTACCATCTTTGGTTCGTTTCCATGTACACTTTCGTACTTGGCTTACTCTCTCGTTCTCCGCCCCCTTTCTCTTAATTTTTGGATTGCGATTAATTTTTTATTTTGGAATTTGATTTTAGGGGTGATGTTTTTTCCGCATCTAAGATAATTGCTTTGGATTTGGTCAAAGTAAAAGAGGATATGTAAATAATGAAACAGTTTAAGCCTAATAGTCAGATGCTCCCTCTATTTATAATAAAATATGAATTGTAAATAAAATCCCTAATACAAATGTATTTTATCTGAGAATCCTCAAGCGGTTTAGTAAATTAATTTCCTAACTGATCAAGAGAGTTAACATGTCGAGTTTGGATCAATTTCGCTTGCTCATAAAAAAACTGTATTTGATGTTACATGCGCTATTTCTTTATTATTACACACTAGACTTTTGGGAGGATAATGGTTAAACCCAAGTTTTGTTAGCATGTGTTTCAATCAAATCAACTCACACGTGATGTAAGCCATAGTTTGATATTCTGATTCGACACTTGATCAAGTTAACACAACTGGTAGCACGTAGATACGTTGCTACTTTCACCGCAAGTGTACGGGTCACGTTTTAGTATAGATTCGGAAGAGTAAGGGTTGTCCTATCCACAGGGATTGGTTGAGATTATCATTGAGTGTCGTAATTGTCATAACCTAACTTTATCTAGACGATAGAAAATGTAGTTTTTATAATAAATATACTAATACTAAGTTAATTGATCTAATTATACTAATATAGTGGTATGATGTTCATGGGAAATTATTGTCTAGAGATTAACTTTGTCCACTTAAACGTGTTCGCTAGTTTACATTAATGGCGTTCATCCTATCCGATAATCTCTGTATCGAAATCTCATTCACTACCTCTCCCGAGAGTAAAGTGAATGAATATGTGATTTCGCTTCAACGTCGAAGTCCTCCTTGAGCGTCTATACGACACTTGGTCACATGAGTCTTGCCCCAATATCACGGATTGCACACTTTCTAAATCCCTACCGGGTTATTAGATCGTCGTGTTGTGTTTAAACCCTAGTTCGAATTCGGGGTTACCTCTCCCGAGTCTCAAACCCCAATTTCTCAATATATCTAAACAAGCATATAATGGAAATACAAGAACGGTAAACACAACCGAATAGCGAAGAACAACCGTTAAAGAAACACAAATTAAACAAACTACATATTCATAAATCATATTAATCCCTAGACAATATCTGTTTAGCTATCGGCCATAACCGTATATACAATAATAAACGAGCTAAACATGCTCTAACTACCAAAGTTAAGAAAATAAATAAAGAAAAGAAGGAACTTAACCGTATTCCAAAAATCAACCGCTAAAATCGCTCCGAGATCGTTTCTCCTTCTTCGCTTTGGTTGAGCACTCCCCCAAACTCTCTCTAATCTATTCTAAGTGTCTAGGAGCTCTAATGGCCGAAGATGGAGGAAATGAGATGATAAGGTGGGAACAAAATATCTAAAAATATCTAAAATTGCACTTTACAGCTGCAGGGGTCACCGCAGTAGCGGTGAAGTTCACCACTACGGCGGTGGGAATGTCAACAGGGTCACCATTGCGGTGGTGGCTTATCACTGCGGTGGTGCATGCAGGCTTCTGAATAATGCCTTTTTGTTTGTTTTTCCACCGTTCTTCCACCGACTTGCTCCGATTAGCTTGATTTTCATCGTTTTAGCTCATTTTCACCCCAAATACCTGTTTTGTACAAAAACAAATAAAAGTTAATTAAAACATAATAAAAGACAATAAAAATACTCGAAAACTACCAAAACTAACTTGGGAATATATAGACAAATTACCCCTATCAAATACTCCTAAACTTAGAATTTTGCTAATCCTCGAGCGAAACACCCATACAGTATGAGAAAATACAATAACTAATTACGAAATTAAAAACAAAAAACGAAAAACACTAAAAACAATAATGTGTAAGTTTTGCATATCATCTACCAGCCAAACAATTTTTCCCTCATCGGCCCCCAACCTTATCAAGTTTAAGAATAAAACACACCATGTAGTGTTCTAGAATTTCAACATTCAATGATAGTAAGCACCATTCTAGATCCTATCAACGTATCTGTGATAAAACTCAATTATACAACTATTCGTCGATCGGATTGGATTATCCACCAAATACGCTCATGACTAAAACCAAAAAGGTATAGGGAATCCATAAGCCTGATTGGGTTCTATTATCCACTAATGTAGGCTAAGCAATTCAAAAAGATCAGTAGGACTTGGTTCGATTTTGGAAAATGGCCAAGGGTATATCAGAAATAGAAAATTGGTTAACGTCGTTAACTTGACGATACCCGAGGCACATGATTGGCACTCAATCACTCTCGAACCCTAAACGTTAAAAACACAATCCTGAACAAACATTAAAGAACTTTGTACTCACTTGTCAAAAGGAACTAGAATAAAACTATATTTACATAGTTTTTTTTTTATCAAGAGATCACACCCTCAAACTTATTCATTTTGTACAATTAAAGGGGTGTGTGAATACAATAGAAAAATGACAAGTGAATACACTAATACCGAACCAATACAAAGTTTGTCCCAAACCTAACCGCTCACTTCAAGTCGCATAAACAAATGCTAACTTGATTTCGCTCAATTTGTGCCTCAGGCTCAGTGACAATGGTTTGGAAAAAAATTTAATTGGCTAGGGTATTTGTTACGTGTTCAGAATTGAAACGGCTATCAGGCTTCAACAGGGTAACGAGGAATAAATGATATTATAAGGTAGGCTTAAAAGGCTCAAGCGATCAAAATAAATGCCTAAATCATATCTCATGAACTCTTCGCCTAGGATTTCGCCTCAAATTTCCCCCAAATCAGGTTCTAAAATCCCTATTGTCATGAACTTGGCTAATGGATAATCGGCATCGAATCAATTGGATAGTTATATATTGAGTTTATGTGCTTGTGCAAGTAGGATCTACAATAACTTTTACTAAAATGATACGTCAAGCACACAGAACACACATGAATGAGCTTTACGTTTGACCTCAATAAACAATCAGGGGACAGACTCATCATCGGGTAATGACCCAGATAAAGTACAAAACTCAGCACAAAACAACAATTAACCTAAACAAACTAATCCTAAACAAACATGCATACATAGAAAATAATAAAACATAACTAACAACAATAATCCATAATAAACATACTACACATCACCCCTGACTTAAAACGGACAATGTCCACAATGACCCATCAGTGATTCCAATGACAACATAAAGCATTATAATGAAAACGGGGTTTAGAACACATACCTGGGAGGTGAGATTCGGCGGAGATGGATCTAACTTATTTTTTACCTTGGGTTGCTTCCCAAGAAGCGCCTGATTTAAGGTCGTCGGCTTAACACAGTGAAGGGCTCGTCAAAGAGCGGCTTCTACCCATAGTACGTGTCAAACAACACCACATACGGGTCTTGAATTTGTACGCCCTCAAGACTGGTGAGATATGACATTGAATGGCTTGAGCTTTTAACTCGACTCTTCTCCATCTCTTGTGCTTGGGAAACATAAATGTACTGAGCTAAAAACGGGGTAGAATAGGTGAGCCATATCGGATCCTTGTAGATGTGATCGTCATGGCTCGGGGGTGGCATCACCAATTGGAATTCGAACGATGAAAAATCACAACTATTAACATGTGATTTTTCATCACCAATCTACACTTGGGTTGTTGCATCTTCATGATCGTCTTTGATCTCACCCAAGTACATTCCGCTTGCTTTTAGTTCCTCACGGTGACTTTTACATTTGGATGTAATTTGTTCTCCTCTCAGTGTCACAGCTTCTGACTCGGCCTCAACATAGTAGATAAGCTGATCGATTTGCATCTAAAGAGACGTTATGGTCACATCAATTTCAGAGCAGACCGTCTCAATATTATCAAGACGATCCTCATGCTCGTTGAGTCGATCATGCATTTTCCTCAAGAATATTTGAGTCTCCCCTATAATGATAGCGAGTATTTCCTCCAAGGCGGTAGAAGACTCCACATCTTGAATCAGAGTGTCAATCCATGGCGCCATGGTAGTGAAATTATCTCCCAAGCTTTGGTAGCTTATTGAATAATTGGTAGGACGTGAAATACGCCGCTACTTACACTCGCAAGTATACGAGGTCTAAGTTTTAGTATAGTGTGATCGTTAAGATCGGGTTATCATATCCACAGGGATTGGTGTCGTATAGTAATACCGCGTTTGTCGTGACCTAATTTTTTCTAGGCAGAAAAAAAATGTATTTAATTAATTAAACTAATACTAATATATCCCAAATTAACTACACTAATATGCTAATATGTTTTAGGGTCAAGAATTTTCTAGGGATTAACGTGTTTACAAATACGTGTTCGATCTCGATTTACTTACGTTTACGGTGTTCGACCTATTTGACAACCTCGGTATGTAAACTCCACCGCCACTTCTCCCGAGTGTAAGACGGGGAAAAACATAACTTCGAGTCAACGAAGAAGTCCCCCTCAACATCTTAACGACCCTAGGTCACATGAGTCTCGCCCAGCGTCATTGATTGCACACAATCCAACTCCCCCTCGGGTTATTGGATCGTCGCATTGTATTTACTCTATCGCCAATCTCCGTTTTAAAACTCTCTCGCCATGTCTCGCGAGTGTAATACAAGGGATATAACACAACTTCAAGCCAATAAAAAGTTCCCCTCAACGTCTTAACAATCCTAGGTCGCGTGTGTCTTGCCCCACGTCATGGATTGTCCACAATTTAAACCCCGATCGGGTTATAGAATCGTGGCGTTTGTTTACCCTAATCCGAATCTGGGGTTTGTCAAAACCCTGTGTTCTCCATTTACCATTCTAAGTATAATAAACAAACAATATGATAAACACAATCAAACTACGAAGAACAAACATAAACGCAACACCGAAATCATCCAAACAAACATATTTATAAAGATACCGTTAATCCTTACTACAATCCATATTTAACTCATGGCCATGGCCTCATAAACATATAAATCGAGCTAAACATTCTCACATGATCCTAAGATAAAGAAATAAGGAAAAACAATTAAAGAACTTAGCCTCGTCCGAAGATAAACCGCTAAGAACACTCAATGATCGATTCGCCTTCTTCTCCACTTTGGGATGTCAGCTCCACCTCTAAAACTCCTAAATATACCCTTAGATATAGTCTAAGGGGATAAAAAAATGCAAGAGAGAAAGAGAGCAAGAGAGAGTCCGGATAAGGGGGAGGTGAGGCAGTATTTATAACCAAAATATCCTAAAAATATATCAAGACTGTGCAGGGGAAATCCGCCTAGGCAAAGAAAACTTAGCCTAGGCAAAATTAGGTTAGTTCGGCTGATCACCTAGGTGGTGAAGTAGGCGGTTGACTGGGAGAACATTCTGTTGGATTTTCGCCTAGGCGAAGAAAACTCGCCTAGGCGAGCGGCTGTTAGTAGCCCATCTTCGTTTTCTGCTGGATTTCTGCCTAGGCGAAGGAATCTTCATCTTGGTGATCGTCCGTTAGTAACATTTTGCTCTTTTCTCAGCTTCTTCACCGCCTAGGCAGTGGTTTGGACGCCTAGGCGGTGGACCTATTTCATCTTTTAGCCTTCGAGCTTGTTTATCCACCGTAACTTCGAACTGCTTTGGTTCAATCTCATCGTTTTCGCTCCAGTTTCCTATCTTTTTGCCCTACACACCTTATTTATACAAAAAGAATAAAAATATATTAAAACATATAAAAATAACTATAAACGTACTCGAAAACTAACAAATTTGGATTGGAAATACGTAGGTAATTTACACCTATCAATAATTTCAATAGTGATAATCATAACTAGTCATGTCTTCCAACAACCAATAGGCTTCATCTGGGGTTAGTTAGTTGAAAGAGGTGGTACCATTTTCTCTTTCCACCCATGTTCTGGTTGCGGCTAATAACTCGTCGAGAAAGTTCAGTAGTTGACTCTCTCTCGGGAAACGATGATTTAGGAACCAGAGTAACAACTCCTTGTAAAGATCCCAAGCACAATAAAATGGCTCGGAGTCTCGTTGAAAGAATGGCAAAAATACTTGTTGATTTAGCATCTTCAAGTACTCTGCAAGAAAAAACTAAAAAACAAAACTACAAACAAAAGTTATAAACAAAATAAATGCTCAAATTAAAATTAAGTTATTTACTCACAATATCAATAATAATCTAAAACACAATCCCTGGCAACGGCACCAAAAACTTGGTAGTGCGTAAATACATCGTTACTTTTACCGCAAGTGTATGGATCAAATTTTAGTATAGATTCGAAAGATTAAGGGTTGTCAAACCCACAAGGATTGGTTGAGATTATCATTAAGTATCGTAATTGTCATAATCTAACTTTATCTAGGCAATAAAAAATGTAGTTTTTATAATAAATATACTAATACTGAGTTAATTAATCTAATTATACTAATATAGTGGTAGGACGTTTATGGAAAATTATTTTCTAGGGATTAACTTTATTCACTTAAACGTGTTCATTTCAGTCTAGTTTACATTAACGACGTTTATCCTATCCGACAATCTCTGTATCGAAATCTCATTCACTACCTCTCCCAAGTGTAAAGTGAATGAATATGTGACTTCGCGTCAACGCCGAAGTCCCCCTCGACCGTTTATACGATAATTGGTCACATGTGCCTTGCCCCAATATCACAGATTGCACACTTTCTAACTCCTTCCCGGGTTATTAGATCGTCGTGTTGTCTTTAAACCCTAGTCCAAATTCGAGGTTACTTCTCTCGAGTGTCAAATCCCGATTTCTCAATACATCTAAATAAGCATATCATAGAAATACAAGAACAGTAAACACAATCGAATAGCGAAGAACAACCATTAAAGAAACACAATTCAAACAAACCACATATTCATAAATTATATAAATCCCCATACAATATCCGTTTAGCTATCGGCCATAACCATATATACAATAATAAATGAGCTAAACATGCTCAAACCAACTACCAAAGTTAAGAAAATAAAGAAAAAAACAAAGGAACTTAGCCATATTCCGAAGATCTGCCGCTAAAACCGCTCCGAGATCATTTCTCCTTCTTCGATTTGTGTTCTTCTCCTTCGAATTTGGTTAAGCGCTCCCCAAAACTCTCTCTATTATATTCTAAGTGTCTAGGAGCTCTAATGGCCAAAGATGGAGGAGATGAGAGGATAAGATGGGAACAAAATATCTAAAAATATCTAAAATTGCACTTTATAGCTACAGGGGTTACCGCCACAGCGGTGGGCACGTTGGCAGGGTCACCGCTGTGGCAATGGAATAGTAGGCAAACTTTCTGGACTTTCACTGCCGCGGCGGTGAGATTTCTGTATTCCAGCTTTTTCACCGTCGCGGCGGCGGTGGATGCAGACTTCTGAATAATGCTTTTTTGCTCGTTTTCCTACCGTTCTTCCACCGACTTGTCTGATTAGCTTGATTTTCAATCGTTTTAGCTCATTTTCACCCCAAACATATGTTTTGTACAAAAACAAATAAAAGCTAATTAAAACATAATAAAACACAATAAAAATACTCAAAAACTATCAAAACGGGCTTGGAAATATATAGACAAATTACCTTTATCAACAACTTGTTTCTTACTATTCCAAGAGATCATATTACCTCAAACAAATACAAAATAGCCTATTGTGGATTTCTTGTCTAAAGGAGATGCAACCCCAATTAGCATTTATATATCCCTCTACATGAGTATTTCGATGATTCTTATACAATGTTGTTGTCATCGTCTTATATAATCATAATGTCATCAACATACACAATCAATATTATTCACGTTATGCTATGATAGGTGTGAAAAACCTATCTATTTCCAATCCGAATTTGTTAGTTTTCGAATATGTTTATATAGTATTTTATTCTGTTTTAACTAGTTTTCATATTTTTTTGCATAAATCAGGTGTGTAGGGAAAAATGATAGGAAACTGGAGCTAAAACGATAAGATCGAACCAAAGCGGTTCGAAGTTATGGTGGACAAATAAGCTCGGAGGCTAAAATATGAAACAGGCCCACCGCTTAGGCGTCCAGACCACTGCCTAAGCGGTGAAGATGCTGAGAAGAGAAAAATGTTACTGACGGACGACCGCCTAGGCAAAAATTCTATTGCCTAGGCGAAAATCCAGCAGAGGACGCAGATGGGCTACTGACAGCCACTCGGCTAGGAGGAAATCCAACAGAATGTTCTCCCAGTCCACCGCCTAGGTGATCAGACCAAACTGACCTAACTCCACCTAGGAACAATTTCCACCGCCTAGGCGGATTAGCCCTGCACAGTCTTGAGATATTTTTAGATATTTTTGAGATATTTTTGCTATAAATACCCCCTCCTCCCCTTTGTGTAACTCTCTTGCCCCATGGATTTTTAAGCCCCTTAGGCTATATCTAAGGGTATAGTTAGGGAGTTTAGTGGTGGAGCTCACATCCCGAAGTGGTGAAGACGGCGAATCGATCGGAGAGCGTTCTTAGTGGTTTATCTTCAGACGAGGCTAAGTTCTTCGATAGTTTTTCATTATTTATTTATTTTAGGATCATGTGAGCATGTTTAGCTCATTTTTTTCTTGTATATGCGGCTATGGCCTCGAGTTAAATATGAATTGTAGTAGGGATTAACAATAAATTTATAAATACGTTGTTTGGATGATTTCGGTGTTTCGTTTGTGATTGTTCTTCGTAGTTTGATTGTATTTATCATATTGTTTGTTTATTATGCTTGGATTGATAAATGGAGAATACGGGGTTTTGACAAACCCCGGATTCGGATTAGGGTAAACAAACGCCACGATTCTATAATCCGGTCAGGGTTTGAATTGTGGATAATTGATGACATGGGGCAAGACACACGCTACCTAGGGTCGTTAAGACGTTGAGGGGAACTTCTTCGTTGACTCGAAGTTGCATTTTATCCCTCGTCTTACACTTGGAAGAGGTGGCGAGGGGGTTTTAGAACAGAGATTGTTGATAGGATAAATACAACGCGACAATCCAATAACCCGGGAGGGAGTTGGATTGTGTGTAATCATGCTACATTTTTTGTAGAACACTGAATGATCGAATCCACATGGTTGAAGACTAAACTTAATGACCATGTCATTAAATCTCTCAAACCATACTGGACGAGACCATACATGGATATAAATCAATTTCTTTAACTAACATACCAATCATAACTCTCCCTGAGCAACAAACTCTAGAGGTTGCTCTATATACACCTCTTCAAGTTGATCGTTAATAAGGAACATATTTTTGACGTCTAATAGATGTAACGGCCAACAAAAGGTGATTGTATAAGAGATGAATAGGCGATCAGATGCAAGTTTGGAAACATGAGAAAAAGCGTCCAAGTAATCAATACTATGTACTTAAGTGTAATCTTCAGTAACTAAGTGTGTCTTGAGTTTATCATTGGTACTACCCAGATGAACTTTAACGGTATACACCCACTTACAACCTACAATTGTCTTGCTAGGTGGAGAGAAATGAGATCCCAAGTACCATTATAGTGGAAGGCCTCAGAAATGGAATTAGAAAGAAATAAAAGAAAAAGAAACAACAAAAGTATAATAAAAAGGGGAAAGATGTGCATATGAAACAAAATTAGATACAAGATGTGAAGTACAAGAATGCTTACTCTTCTTGAAAACAATGGGTATGTCCAAATCACACAGTGGTTAAAACAGATAAAGAAGAATTTAGGAAAACAAGGATTCAAAGAAGATAACATCAACACACACACAAGAACGATGCAAATAGGGACAATTGCAATGATACATGTTTGAGTACAGGAGTATCCAAGGAAGACATAGTTCTGAGTACATGGTTCTAACTTATCTTGACCATGAGTAAGTTGATGAACAAAGTAGGAATAAACTAGAAAATACTAGGAGGTAAGAAAAATGAGTGACAACGAGAAAAAAGAAACAGTATGTAGAATTTTTCCATTCAGGGTAGAGGAAGGCATTTGATTAATCAGGTAACAACCAGTAAGCCTCACCCTATAAGTGCTTGGGAAATTTCAATCGAACAAAAAAGTATGGACGACCTAAAGGATGTACTATCGGATTCTTCTATATCATATATAATGTTTGTTTCGTATCGCAATCTTATTTATCATATATATGTATTTCCAAAGTCCAAGGCCTTTTTTGTATATCACATATATTCATTCACGTTATAGCTTATGTATCTTATACATATAGGCTTCCCATCAACTTTTCATGTGACCTAAATGTAAAACCAAAATCCGTCCTATTTAGATATGAAATATTTTTAAAGTAATATTTTAATCGTAGAATTTGGTATAAGACTAATAAGACACCATCTTAGACAGACGTCTTGGGGTGCCTAACACCTTCCCCAAATATAACTGACCTCTGAACCCTTATGAATCACATGAACAATAGTTTTTCAAGAAAGAGTCATTTTTTTTTACTTTAAGGGATCATTACTAAAAATTGTTTTCCATCCAAACCCGATGACCTATCACACAATTGAAATCTAATTCTTGGTGGTAATTCCAAAAATTTTCAAAACCTAACACGTAGCGAATCCCCTTTTCCAAAACATCAAATGTTTTTTTTAAAAATATTTTCAATTTTTTTTTTTTAATAATGCTTTTCAATTTAAAAAACCCTCAATAGATTTAACTTTTCAAAATCTGGGGTGCATTAGCTAACGACTGTAGTGGGGACGAATGTTTAAAAAAGAACACATGGTCCAACCTTAATTATCAAACTTATTCCAAATAATTTTAAATATAATTTATTAATTTTATTTGTCTATTTATTATTTTTTTAACCTTAAATGGTTCAATTCATAATTTGATGGTTTTGATAATTCAATTAACTTGAATGTTTGTTTGAACTAATATCGTGTTGAGATGTGGTGACAGTGTTAAAAAGATATTAGTTAGAATTATATGGACCAAGATGATGATTTATCAAAAAATAAAGCATTGAAGGAGATATGAATTATCAAGATGATTCAGGACAATGACATGATGAAAAAGCCTCTGAAAGCAAGCATGGATGTATCCTCACTATCTGACTCTTCCAAGCTACTTGAATCGGTATCATCCCAAGTAGCCTTCATCGATTTATTCTTACTCTTCTTTGCTTTCTTCTTCTTCTTCTTCTCCTTTTCTTTATCCTTCTTCAGTTCGGGACAATAATTTTGAAAATAACCGATTTTACCACAGTTGTAACATTCCACTTTGGACATGTTGAGATTTCTTTTCCCACGGAATGTGCGCTTAGTCATTCTTCTAAAGTTGTTTATGAGAAGTAATACATTCTTATCTTGCTAACTATCAAGGCTTTCATTATTACTGTCATCCACTTCTTCAATTTTTTGAACTTTTAGTGCCAAGGATTTTCTCTTGCTATTTCCGGTATCATCCTCGTAGCCTTTGATTGCCGACTCATGAGTCATCAAATTACCGATTAGATCATCGATGTCGTATTTTCCCAGATCCTTGGCTTCCTCGATTGCTGTCACTTTTGACTCCCATATTTTCGTCAAGGACCTTAAGACCTTTCGTACTCTATCCTTCATGGAGTATGGCATTCCGAGTTGGTTCATACTATTACATATGTTGTTGAAGCGAGTGTACATCTCATGAATCGATTCATTCTCTTCCATCCTGAACAACTCAAATTTTCTCATGAGTGCATTGATCTTTGACTGCTTCACTTGACTTGTCCCTTCATGGGTAACTTGTAGCTTATCCCACATCTCTTTTGCAGATTTACAACTTGAAACTCTAGAATACTCATTAGCATCTAAAGAACAAAAGAGAATATTGATAACTTGAGAATTAATAGAGAGTTTCTACTTATCGGAAGTAGTGAGTTATTCCTTCTTCTTTTCAACTCTGTTTTCCATTGGAATGAATGGACCATCCTCAATTGTTAGCCACAAGTCATAATTTGTAGCCTGAAGAAAGGCTATCATCCTGTCTTTCCAAAACGAGTAACTTTCACCTGGTCAGTACATAGATTGCCCCTCACTAAGTGTGCCTACTATGTATGCCATGTGATCTTTGTTA
The DNA here is from genome assembly GCA_016647705.1 of Eucommia ulmoides. Lineage (NCBI taxonomy): Eukaryota > Viridiplantae > Streptophyta > Magnoliopsida > Garryales > Eucommiaceae > Eucommia > Eucommia ulmoides. The sequence continues at coordinate 21,964,793 of CM028337.1, forward strand.
GCAAAATAGATTCGAGCTAAATCAACTCTGATGCCAATTGTTGGCCCAGTAGAATACCCAAGAGGGGGTGAATTGGGTAATTAAAAAATAATCAGAATAAAAATCAATAAATCATATAATTAATTTTATGCCTAAATTAATTATTATCTTTATAACATAGTAGAATTAATCAATCAAGTAGGTGCACACACAAACAGCAAAAATAGACAAATTAAGAAAGCAACACACTAGAGATTTATACTGGTTCACCAAGCTATTTTTGGCTAATCCAGTCCCCCAAGCTCCACGGAGGTCGCACCCACTAAAACCAAGATTCCTTTAAAGGTAGGAACCAAACCCGCACACCGATTCTTTTACAAGCTCAGAATCAACCTTTACAATTTCCTTTTCAAAGGCTAAGGAATAACCTCTACTTTTTACAGACTAAAGAATAACCTAATTCTTTTTAACACTTAGGTTCAAGAATCAAAACCTCACCAAAATACTCCAAATATTCTTTTACCAAATAAGGATTGAACCATTACAAAATCACTCACAAAACGCAATTCTTATCCAGGAAGAATCACTACCTCAATTTCTTTACAGGAAGAGACTGAAACTCAGCTACCTTTGATTAAATATCCCCAATGATATTTAACCCGTCACAACTCACCAATACAAAAATTGATAAGTAAATTTCACTCGGAGCTTCTACCACCCCAAATATATAAAAACTCAATTAATATCCCAACTAGTGATAAAATTATGTGAGATGCAGAAATCTGATTTTAACAATATATAGGTAGCAAATTGGAGCACGTAAGCAGATTCAAGAAATTGTTTGAAAGAATATTTTTCTTTAAAAATCAAAAATAATTTTTAAGATCAATTTTTAAAATACAATAATAGATAATAAATAATATGGAAAGATCTCACCCAGAATCCATAAAATTAATTATTAGAACAATGTAGCTTCAATTCCGGTATCAACAAAAATTGATCGCAGTTGATTATCAGAATCACTCTTAGAACAACTCACAGTATCATAGAATGATAACTCTTATAAACGCTATCTCAAAATGATATAGACTAATTTTATCTCTTAGAATGATTAGCTCTTTTAGAAAATTCGTAGGTCTATATAAAGGCACATGTAATCAGCCTCCTAACGGTTCGTTTACAAGTGTCATGATAAGAAAATACTCTTATAGACCCTTTATAACATGAGAACTTCATTTAGATTCAATTTCACTTAATAACAACTTTTAAAACTCTCAATTAAATCTCCAAAATATTTCTCAATCAAAATAAATAAGTGTAGAATCCATTTTAATTACCAAATTAATAAACATTAATATTTAATGAACCATATTGAAAGGATTTAATTAGTATATAAACCATATCTCAAATATTAAGAATATCCCCGAAATCTCTCTCAAATCTTAACAAAAACTGGCTACTTTTGGATTTAAAATCGGATCAGCCAATATCCTGAAACTGCGCGTTCAGTCGACTGCCCAGTTGACTGAAGGATACTGGAAGTAGCTCATGCACTTGATCGGTCGACTCGCAAATTCAGAGAGTTTGTCAAGCTTCCACCGGTCGACCGCTCGGTCGACTCGCAGATTCAGAAAGTTCAGATGTTTTTATAGGTCGACCGGTCAATTAACTCTTCGATTCAGGATGTTTTATCTTCTTTCTCCGATCGACTTCTCAGTCGACTACCTCCTTCTGAATCACTTCTCTGATCTCGTTTTTAATATACTTTGTTTTACAATTTCCCCCTTTTATCCATTTTTATATTTAAATAAGCTCCACTAAATTCTATTTTAGTCATTCAAAAATATTTTTCTTTAATTTACATAGGAGCAAATAAATATACTCAACCAAAACACACATAAAATATAAAATTCATTTTGTGCCATATGTGTATTCCTAAATGGGATATTAAGAGTTAATATTTACCTCGATTTTTTTTTAATGTCTTTAAACTCTTAATCGTTCTTCATCCATTCACTTTGACATCTTCATTACTGGAACTTTAAATCACTGAAACACTTGATCAAATATTAGTTCCACCAAAACATCAATACTTAATTGTTCATCAAAATCTTGAGATCAACAAAAATATTTTTAAATATATTTTTATGAGAAACATTTTATGAAATTTTGGATTTTATCAAAAGTTGATTTTGATCATCAAGTTTTCTAATTTCGTGTTTCATTTGGTAAAACCTCTTAACCTATATTTTTGGCCAGGCATTTGAATTGAGTTATAAATTGAATTTGGAATTAAAATTGGTTGGATTTACAGTCAAAAGAGTTAAAAATAATAGGGTCAAAGGGGTTAGGGTTTAAGGGAGAGAATCCGGATAAATCCGGGTTTCATTCCCACTTGGAAAGAGAATAAGATTTTAATGAATGACTTCTCTGCGAGAGCTTAAGGGAGTAGATGTAGGTAAGAGTAGCCTGCAAAACTATTGTAAATTACAGTTGTCAAGTATCTCTATCCCTATCCGTTTGTGTGTACCTAGACAAATGCTTCCGTGTTAAATTAGATAAAATTGATTAGGTATTAATTATTTGATTAAATTTTTAAAACTATCCAATTCACCTCATTCGTGGCTTGACCTTTGGACTAAAAATATTCATTTTCAATATGTGAATAATGTCTGTCATAAGTGTTTACGATTATTTTTATTTACTATACATATTGTTAGACTATAGATCTACCCAAAAAGTGAGGTGAATTGGGTAATCTAAAAATATTTAAACAAATAATTTAGTAATAAATCAAATCCTTAATTTTCCTAACCAGTTGTCATCTTGAGTTAAAGTCGAAGTGTGTTTATCTCAGTGCACAACCAAATATAAAGGGATAAAGAAATTAAACACACAGATTTATCCTGGTTCGGCAAACTACCATTGCCTACGTCCAGTCCCTTGAGCACACGCAGGGATTTCGCAATCCATTAAAACAGATCCATTTTTCAGGTAGAAACCAAACATTTACAATCTTTTTTACAAGCGCAATATTAACCTAATTATTTTCATAGGCTCATAATCAAACATTTACAATCTTTTTACCAGGCTAAAGACTACCTAATTCTTTTGTAGGTTCAGAATCAAACCTATCGTTTTCCCAAGCTAAAGACAAACCCTATATTTTCACAGGTTAAAGAGTAACCCCATTTTTTCCTAGGATGAAAATTAACCCTTGATTAGGCAACGTTCCCTTATTCCTAATCTACTATCACTTAGACTAAGTACATTTAGGTCTAAGTTACAACTCACAAATACAAACAAATATAATTTCTTCTCGCAGGAGTTTCTACAACCTTAAATAAAAATAAACTCAATTAATGTCCCAATACTACATGATAGAAATATGTGTGAGAATACAAATCTGATTATAAACAATTATAGCAGAAAGATTATACAAATTAGATTTTCAAGAAAAAATCGTTTCATAAGATTTTCAGAATATTCAAAAATGAAAATGATTTTTCAAACCAAAATATTACAAGCTCAAACAATAGGTATTAATAAATTAAAATACAATTAATTTGAGCAAGTAAATAAGAAAATCTCACCGGGATGTCCTTAGGAAGATCAAACGTAAGACTCAAACCTAGTATAACGAACTTAGTACTTTCTTTAATCAAGAATATTTTGTAAAACTTTTCTCTCAAAAAATATTTTAGAATATGATACTGTTGGCCTAGTGAGCTACCCAAGAGGGGGTGAATTGGGTAGATAAAAAATTTAATCCAAATAATAATACTTAAAAAATCAAATAATTAATTTTACCATAAATTAATTATTATCTTTATAGCAGTGGATAAGTATTATCAATTAGATGCACACCAAATAACAAAATATAAATAAAGTAAATAAAGTAGCATACCAAAAATTTATACTGGTTCACCAAACTATTTTTGGCTAATCCAATCCCCTTAGCTCCACGGAGAGTCGCACCCACTAATCACTATGATTTCTTTAACCAGGTAGGAACTAAACCCTTGCAAAATGATTCTTTTCGCAGGCTCATAATCAACCTTTACAATTCTTTTTCACAGGTTCGGAAATAATCCTATCTTTTTCATAGGCCAAAGATTAACCTAATTATTTTATACTTTGGCTAAGAATTAAACCTCACATAAAAACACTTCAAATATCCTTGTATCCGGTAAAAATTGAACTGTTACAAATTCACTTACAAATTAATTCTATTAAGGAAGAATTAACACCTAATCTTTTTATATTCTAGGCAAAGATTAAAACCTCAATATCTTTACTAGAAGAGATTGAAACCAGCTACCCCTTGATTAGATACTCCCAATAGTATCTAATCCGATACTCAACCCATCAATTATAAAATTGATAAGTGATTTTTCCACTCGGAGCTTCTACCAGCTCAAATAAATTTGAACTCAATTAATGTCCTGAAACTAGTGATAGAAATTGTTGGTGCATAAAACTGGTACACACCTCGAGTATGGTCCAATCGGATAGTAGGTGGGTCCTCTTGCTGAGGTGGAGTCATCGATTGAAAAGTCCTCGAGCGAGCTGTGCTAGATCCTGGGGGGACTGACCTGCTGTGTCCAGAGTCCTACTCCTCAGGGAGTGTACCTGCAGAAGGCTCAGATCGGGGTTTATCCCGGTGAAGCCCCTCCAGCGTGGTAATCAGTGCTCAGAGAGAAAATGTACAGAATATAGCAAGGAAACAAATGAACTTGCCCATAATGTAAGTCCTTCCAGCGTCCCTCTAGCTTACATAGCCCCCAATATGTATAAGCGTTGGAGATGATTAGTCGGGTCTAAACACGGTTAAGTAGTCGAAACCATGTGTTTAGCCGATAATCTGAGGCATTTAGGAGATGATCGTTGGGCTTGGGCTTTTGGGCCCATTTAGCGAAGCCCGCAGGCCTTTGTCAAGCCTGCGGCGATAAGATGGTGGAGGAGAGCGGAGATCCGTAGAGTCCTGGAGAAGAAATAAGGTGAAACGGGGAGCCGGTCAAGGTGAACGGCTGAGTCCCTGAAACTGACTACCCAGGGCACAGCGCAGAGCTCAGAGTGACACGTCCCAGTAGGGCTCCTCACTTCTCCTTGGATACAAATGAGGTTCTAGGGAGGAGCCGTGGTCAGCGTATGCTCCAGTGTGGCGTTTGTGGATTTCGGAATGCGTCCCTATCATTGCGAGGGTTGACACGTGGTTGGGTCTCAAGTGCTGACTCAGAGGTGCCCAAAAATACCCTTATCAGAAATAAAGTGAGAATTTCAAAATATGATTTTTAAAGAAAACGGGTAGCAAGCAATTTAGCACATAATCAGATTTTCTCAAAAAATTGTTTCAAAAGTAATTTAAAAATTCAGGAAAACAATTTCAAAGATCAAATTTTCAAGTAATAGATAATAATATCGAATAAAAATAAATAGCAAATAACTTGGAACAGTCTCACTAGGAATCTACCGAATAAATAATGATAAGCAATGAAACCTTTTCGTCGGCAATCAACAATAATCCACTCCAAAATTTCTCAAGAATAAATCTCAAGAAAATTCTCAAAATACTCTCAGTATAACTCAGAATAATCACTCTTAGAAAACACTAGAACTGAATAGCTTTTTAGAATTGAATGATTGGGATTATTAAAACCTCAAAAACGCATGTCTATTTATATGGGATTAGAACAAACTCTCTAACGGCTAGTTTCCATATTTCATGATAAATAATTACTCCAATAGACCTCTTATATCATGAAGACTCAATCCTAGTATAATTCACTCAATTATATCTTTTAAAATATTCAATTTAGTCCCTCAAACTTTTTCTCAATCTCAATTAGATAAGATAGAAAGAATTACATAAACCAAATTGAGAAATATCCAAAATACTTGAACTATATCTATAGGGATATCAAAATATTAACTATATATCTCAAAATCCATTAGATCCCTAAGATATATCTAAGATCCTAACCATAAAGCGGTTAGTAACGACTACTTTTTGGATTAAAAACACAAATTCTTCACTTCCTGAAACTGATCCTCGGTTGAATGACCAACACTTATCGGTCGACCGCCCGATTCAGGACGTAGCCTAAGCCAAAATCACTTCACCCATAGGTCGACCGCCACCTATCCATAAATCGACCAGACGCTTAAGAGAATTCCATAGGTCGACCTCCCTATCAACCTAACGATTTAGAGAGTTCATTCTTTGGCCATAGGTCGACCTATCTGTCGACCGAACAATTCAGAGAGTTCAACTATTTTCATAGGTCGACCGATACTACACCATAAATCGACCAAACAATGTTGGATAATTAATTTTTACTAAATTTTTTCGACATTTTTGTCCCATTTAATCGATTTCTTTTCTCGATTAACTCCACAAAATTCTTAAATTCAATTTTAATCAATTATATTTCTTAAATCAATGTTTCTTCTTCAATTACGAAAAAGGTGCAAATATGTTAGCTAATTAGAATCTTAAAACACACTTAATCGTAAAAATATTTTGTGTCGTGTGTGATCCTAATAGGGATACATTAAGAGTAAAAATTTAACTTAAGTTGTTTTTCCCTAGGTTCTTCAAAGTCTTCGAACTCTTAATGTCCATCATTTTTGTCAATCTCTTTGACATTCTTTCAGTATTTTTTCTCAACTTCTTCATGATAATATCTTCACTAGAACTAATAAATTGAAATACTCAACAAAACTGTTAGTTCCACAAAAAACATCAATATTTGATTGTCCATCAAAATCTTAAGATCAACAGATACGATATTTATTTCATTTAATAATTTTCCACTCTATTCAAGTCCATCAAAGTCTGATATGGAGTGCCCTCTAGATTTAACAAAAATCAACTTGAAGCAAAATCACAAAAATGACCCTCGAAAGAATTGATATGTCTTCCCTTATTTTTTTTCGACTTGTATGCACTAGCACTTTTTCTCAAGATTGGTGTTTTTTGGTCTTGTTACAATCCCCATAAACATTTTATGGTTCACTTTCAATTTTTTTCCCATGTTTAAATTGCACTTGCTTTATTTTTACCACATCCCCTTGTGGTTCAGAGTCGAAAATAATTTTATTTATTTATAGCATCTTTGGAAAACAATTCAATTTATCAGGAAAAGTATTTCATTACATAAACTGAGTTTATAGGCTCAAAAAATACATCACCATCTATCTCTTGAAGAATTAGTGTTCCAATGCTTAGGGCTTTGTGAACAACAAAAGTCCCCTCCTAGCTTGGGGTAAATTTTCCTTTGGCTTCATCTTGGAATAAGAACAACAATTTCAACACCAGCTCGCTAGGTTTGAAGACTCTAGGGTGGACCTTTTTGTTATGGGATAAAGCAATTCTCTATCTGTAGCATTACTTATTGCAAATCGTAGTAAGCTGTTTCTAATTCGATTAGGAAACAAAATACTCTAGATTATGTTGTACCCATTTGGTTTCATTAAGTTCGGCTTCCACGAATACTCACAAATATGGGTTTTCATATAACGACCCAGTTTCTCAGGACCGTCACTAGGTTTCTCCCCAAGGAGAAATAGAGCCAAAAGATAAACTATTCAACCAACACGCTTCCGCTACGCCACTCTGATAGAATTAATAATAGTATATTTTTTCCAATTTAAAACTTTAGCTTTTATACAAAACCATTTATTTTGTAACAAGATTAAAAAAAAAAAAAATTCAACCGCCCACTCTTAAAAATTATCCTAATAACCTCCAAAATAAAACTCACTACCTCATTTGACTATACCTAGTACCAGTAGTGGACCCGTTTCTAACTGCTGCACTTGAAACCAAATATTTTATTGGTGTACTGTCTTTATAAAATAAAAACAATTTATAAATCAAGTGCATTTATCAAATACCATATTTCCAAACGTAATATAAATATAACCACACACTAAACCAAAATAAAATTCCACGACCATCGTTGTAATAAGATAATGTATTTAAATCAACCAATCCAAACATTCAATATATAATAAAATACTGCACACATATTTTCCTACTAGCTATAAGATCGTTTCACCTCACGATCGGGAGTTACGATGGCACCGTAACCTATACGACTATGCCATCTAAGATGGCTATCAGTGTCAGGGCCATTTAATATCCCCAATGGTAGGGGTAGCCACCCGCATGATTTGCATTCCTGACAGGTTAACATATATTCACCCTGCAGGACTTGCCTGACCAGTAACAACAAATATCCATCATGCAAGACTTGCTTGACAGGTAACAACATATTCACATCTCGCAGGACATGTCTTCCTGATGAGAAAACAACTATGGCATTGTCGGATAATAAAAACCACTTTTAAAAATTTACTTGATTCACGTACGTTATAAAATAATCCATTTTTTTTTTTGCATTTTAGTACGGAAATATAATTTTGACAATTTATATAGAAGACAGTATACTCACCTTTATTTTTGCGCTACTATGAATACTATCGTCCAAATGCTACGTGGTCGGCGTTGCTTGTGAACCTAACAACCAAAGGGCCTAAATTAATAATTTATTTAAAATAACCTAATATGCAATGCGTGACCCTAAAATGCACCATTTCCCATTCCCAATTTTCTTAATTATATAAATTTATTTTTAAGATTAAACATTCTATTTTCTCAATCCAATATTAATTTTCAACTAAAAGATTATAGTTATATTTATAAAACTTATCCACTACTAATTTAACTACAGAGAAAAATATTAACAAATTATTAATAATATTAGTAGGCAATGAAACACCAAAATATAATAAAAAATTTTCAAATTATAATTTTTGTTTTAAATTATATTCATTTTTCACAATTTAAATAATTTTTATTTATTAATACACACACACACACACACACACACACACACATACCTGCTTTTATACATGTATATGATATACGTATATATTGATTAAACACAAAGAAAGCAACAACACAAAAAGGATAATAATAATAACAATTAACTTACCAAGAGAGATGGGAGCCAGTGAGAGAGTAATGAGAGAGTGAGAGAAAACCAAGTGGGTGGGTAAAGAAAACAAAATGCATATATGCCTAGGGAAGAAAAGAGGAGATGGAACACTCATTTTTCTCATTATTATTATTATTATTATTATTATCATTATCATCATCATCATCATCATTATTATTATTGTAATTACACGTGTTAACATATGTCATGACATTATGTATATAAATGTTAATATTTACAATTTATACTCTCAAGTTATTAATAATTGTACTTTAAATAACATGATAATCCCAAAATTTTTAAAAGTCAAAATTAATATTACCATATTAATCCCTAAAATTGTTAAAGTAAATATTACATAGCACACTGCACCTCATTATTTTTCTAAATGTTGTATAATCCAAATAAAAATATGCACATTCGAAATCGGGTCTTACATTTCAACCTCTGATGGTATCATTGCCTCTATTCCATAGACGAAAGAGTAAGAAGTTGCTCTCGCTGAAGTTTGGACTAAAGTCCGGTAGGCCATCAAAGCATAAGGCAACTTGTCCTACCATTCTTTATAATTGTAGATATTTTTTGGATTATCTTGTTGATGTTCTTGTTGGCGGGTTCCACTGCCTTTCTTTTATGGGCTATATGGTGCCGAATTATGATGGTCAATCTTAAATTGTTGACATATTTTATGTATATTTGATCTCTTAGAGTTCTTGGCATTGTTATTTATCAATGCCTGAAACAATCCGAATATTAACACAATATTATTTTGATAAAATTTAACAATTTTCTTTGGAGTCATCTTAGTTAAGGAAATAAGCTCTACCCACTTGGTAAAGTAGTCAATTTCTACTAGAATGAAGCAACAACCTCACATTTCTTAAGGGGTGATTTCTCCAATAATGTCCACCCCTACATTAAAAACAGCTAAGGGGATACTAAAAAATGAAGTTATGAAGAGGAAACATGGATATGATCACCATTGCTTTGACATTTAAGGCATCTTTGAAGGAATTGTATGCAGTCATTCTCCATAATTAGCTAGAATTGCCCTAAAGATTTTCTTAGCAAGCATGAAACCAATCACATGCGGCCCCATATCACCATAGACTTCTTTTATCAATAGGATAGCCTTTTATGCTTTGATGCATCTTAGTAGGCCCATATTAGGGAAGGGCTTGTATAGGGTCTCTCCACTTAGGAAACAATAACATGCAAAACTTCGAAGAGTTTTTTTGATAAACATTGGATGCTCTCATTGGGTATTCTCGATATTTCAGTAAGTTCTTGATATCATGATACCATGGGTCTATAGTAGGTTTGGCTTCAAGCAGGAAACAATGAGCTAGTTTGTATCGAACTCGAATTACCACTAGCATTATGTTTTCCTCTTCTCGGATAAGGGAAATCATGGATGCTAAGGCAGCCAAGTCATCTGCAAAGTCATTTTGGAGTATCAGAATGCTTTCAAATTCAATCATCTTGAAGTGTTCACATAGCTCCACGAGATGGTTGTTGTAAATTACTAACGTTAGATCTCTCGTTACATATATCTTCATCACTTGGGTTATTATCAGCTTTGAATTCTCATACACCAACAATTTATTTACCTTTATCCCGACACTACAAGGAAAAAACTTTTAGCGAGAAAAAAAAAATTCTCGCTAAAAGTATTAGATTTGTCACTAAAGCTTATTAGGGAGGAAATAGGCTCGTCGACATGATCGTTGCAGAAATCTTGTTGACAAATTTATTGACGAATTTTGAATTCCTCGCTTAAAACTATATATTTAGCAACAAATTATTTCGTCGCTAATTTTCTCACTAAATGAACTACTTGGTCACTAAAAATCACATTTTGTAACAAAATTTATTTGAATAATTTTGTCGCTAATAGTTAGCGACCAACTAAATTTCTCGCTAAAAGCAATAATTTGCAACAAATTTTATTTGAACAATTTTTTAGCTAATAATTCACATTTAGCGACCAACTAAATTTCTCACTGAAAGTAAGATTTTGCAACAAATTTTACAGACCTACGATTTTCAAATTAAAACAATCTAGAACATTCATTTTTTGGCTATTATAAGAGATAATTTTACGCTGAAATTTATAAAGGAGTTTTGTTAAAAAGAGTTTTTGATCGAAATGCAAAAAAATTTAGTCATCAGTCTATATTCTTCACTATGTTATCGTAATCATTTTCAAGAAATCCCAATGAGATCTTTCCAAGTTAATTAATTTGCTTTCTAGATTATATGTTTAATTACTTGGATTAAGTGTTCTAGAAAAATCGTTTTTAAATCTAATAACGTGAAAATATTTTAAAATGATTTTTATTTATGAAATCTGATTATTTACTGTTTGTGCATTAAATTGATTAAATCAAATTTGTGCCTCACATAGATCCTATCACGTAGTTTTCTGGATATTAATTGAGTATAATTGTATTGAGGTGGTAGAAACTCTTGTGGGAAGAAACTTGTGAAATTTTTGTACTTGCGAGTTTAAGTGAATTAGACATATTTGGGATGGTGTCTAATCTGGGTAGTTAGGGTTTAATATTTAGCTAGAGAAAAATATTAGGGTTTGACCTTTAGCCTGCGAAAAAATTAGATTAATCTTTAACCTCTGAAAAGATTAGGTTTTTATTCTTCCAAGTAATAGAATTAGAGTGAGATAAGGTTCTTCCTAAGTTTATTAAAAAAAAAAAAAAAAGTGTAATAGGGTGATAGTTTGAGAGTGTAAAGATTGATTTTGAGTCGCGAAAAGAATCGGGATTGTAAGGCTTTGGTTCCTATCTGAGAAATGAATAAAAGGTTTAGTGAATTGCGAAATCCCTGTGAAGCTTGGGGGACTTGACATAAGTAAGAGTAGCTTACTGAATTATGATAAATCTTTGTGTGATACATTGATATATTTTTTACTGTTTGGGTGTGCACTTATTTAAATACATTTTCGTTGCTTAATAAGATAATAATTAATTAGATAATAATTAACAGTCAAATTAACATTGTCGAATTGTCAGGAAAAATTCAAAAAATAGCGGTTTAAAAAAAAAGTAAGATCGCATGTCACGCACATTCATTCTGTATCATATAATATTGTGCTAAAATAAACACACCCAATTTTTTTATTATTATATTGAATTATTCGAAAAAGGATAAGATCTCATGTTACACACTTTCATTCTGTATATAACAATGTTGTGTTGAAATAACACACTCGCCAAATCATTAATACATTATATTATTTTTAAAGGGATAAGATCTTATGTTACACAAATTCATTCCATATCTTACAACATTGTGTTGAAATTAACATACCCGCAAAAATGTTAACAAATTGGATTAATTGATAAGAGATAAGATCTCATGTTACATATATTCATTCTGTATTATCCAACATTGTTTTGAAATTAACACATCCATAAAATTGTTAATAAATTGGATTATTTAAAAGTAATAAGATCTCATGTTACGCACATTCATTTTGTATCAAAACATTGTGTTAAAATTAATATATCCACAAAAGTGTTAATAAATTAGATTAATTGAAAAGAGATAAGATTCCATGTTAAATATATTCATTCTGTATCATCAAACATTGTTTTGAAATTAACACATTCATAAAATTATTAATAAATTGGATTATTTAAAAAGTAATAAGATCACATTCATTATGTATTAAACATTGTGTTAAAATTAATATATCCACAAAAGTGTTAATAAATTGAATTATTAGAAAAGTGATAAGATGTCATGCTACGAACATTCATTCTTTTTTCGATTTCCCAGGGTATCCCTCCGCACCACGGTCGGCGGAGACTAATTTCTCGAGGTACTGTCGGGCACTAGAAGCGGGCGGGACACCTCTCCCAACAAAGCACTTTTTCTTTCACAATCCCCTAAGGTTCGATCCCTGAAAGTGTTACTTAAGGAGTCCAAAGTCCTTCCACTTGGATCAACTTATGTCAGTACAAACATTCATTTTATATCATACAATACTGTGTTCAAATTTACACACTTGCAATTTTTTAAAATGTAAAAATATACAAAACATATATATTTTTGATCGGTTTTTAATGCACATCACGACTTTGCAATTGAAACCTACTAATTACGTAGTTGAAGTGTTCATAAATTGGATTATTTAATATATCAACACATTACCCTAAACAGCGCGGGTCAAATAATTATTATATTTAGAATGATTTTATTTTTTAATTGTGACTGAAGTTATTTTTTAAAAGTGACAATTTGATTGGTGGGATTATGTGTGGAGTGCCCTTATGTAAAATATCAAAACCTATTTAAACACCAATCTCAGATTCTGAATGAAACATATTGGTGCATTTTTCCAACCGGGTAAATAGCCCGAACACTTCCATTGACAAGGCAAATAGCCCGAAGTCTGTGATAGAATTTCACGAAGGAAGAAGGAAGCTGATTAATCAGTGTGCGTGGGATTGAGGGAGATAGAGATATCGGGAGACGGCCATAGTGAGAGATTCTACTTTACTGAGAGCGGGAGAACGACGGAGATGGAAGCAATGAGGGAACAGCATACCACCGGAGGAGAAGCTGCTGCTTAAAGGATTCAGGCATTCCGTGAAGGATTAGGGCTTGGTAGCTCTATTTTAGAGAAATTTCAATGTTTTCTTGAAGAATATTTTGATACTCCGCGGCCGAATTTGAGGTATATTTAAACCTAATATTGCATTTTTTAATAGTTCTAACTTCTGTGCCAAGATCTTATGATTTGCTTTCGATACTCCTTTGCCGTTGCAAAATCGAAAGTTAGTGAGCCAATGGTCTCTGTATTTCTACCCGATAATTTTGACCCTTCTTTCTCTCTCTTCGTATCAGTCGGAAATTCTGAAGTTAAAGCCAAATGCCTACTGGTATGCATCTTCTATTGATATGCTGTAAGATACTCATAACATTAAATGGAAATAAAAATTTGTAAGATTCGTAAAAATTTGTTGTTTTGGCATTCAAATTATATAATTTCTAAAATGGAGAAGGCATCATTTTGAATTCTCACTTCAAATTGTATGGAACGGTCATGCATTATTATGATTATAATGCACCTCCTTTCAGGTTGTCACTGGTGGGTTAGGTTCTCTTAGTACTCCTTTGGGAAAATTGGGCAATTGATAAAAAATGTAACCATGGATCTTTTCTGAATGACGACATAAAGCTGTGTTTATGGTAGATTTATGGCGGATAATTCTCTGAGAGCTGTACCGGATTCAACTCTAGTTATAGCAGACCATTCTTTGGTTATTGGGCAAGAATTCCCAGATGTTGAGACTTGTCGTAGAACTTTGAAAGACATTGCTATTGCATTGCATTTTGATCTTAGAATTGTGAAATCAGATCGTAGTAGGTTTATTGCCAAGTGTGCAAAAGAGGGTTGCCCATGGCGTGTCCATGTAGCAAAGTGTCCAGGAGTCCCAACATTTTCAATTAGAACCCTTCATGGAGAACATACATGTGAAGGAGTTACGGACCTACACCATCAGCAGGCATCAGTTGGCTGGGTTGCAAGGTCTGTGGAGGCACGGATTCGGAATAATCCACAGTATAAACCAAAAGAAATTCTGCAGGATATTCGTGATCAGCATGGGGTTGCTGTGTCATATATGCAAGCTTGGCGTGGGAAGGAGCGTAGTATGGCTGCTCTACATGGAACATTTGAAGAAGGATATAGAATTCTTCCTGCATATTGTGAACAGATAAGGAAAACAAATCCGGGGAGCGTTGCTGCGGTTTTTGCCACTGGACCAGATAATTGCTTCCAGCGCCTTTTTATTTCTTACCGGGCATCAATATATGGGTTTCTGCATGCTTGTAGGCCACTTTTGGAACTGGACAGAACACATCTAAAAGGCAAATACTTGGGTTCATTACTTTGTGCTTCGGCTATTGATGCTGATGATGCGTTATTTCCACTGGCTATAGCTATGGTTGATGTGGAAAGTGATGAGAGTTGGATGTGGTTCATGTCCGAACTACGGAAACTTTTAGGAGTTAATACGGATAGCATGCCTAGATTGACAATACTGTCAGAGAGACATAAGGGCATGGTTGAGGCAGTTGAGACACACTTTCCAAGTGCATGTCATGGCTTTTGTCTGCGTTATATAAGTGAGAATTTCCGTGATACGTTTAAGAACTCAAAGCTGGTGAATATATTTTGGAATGCTGTTTATGCTCTTACAGCGGTTGAATTTGAAAGTAGGATCTCTGAGATGGTACAGATCTCACAAGATGTCATACCATGGTTTGAAGAATTTCCTCCACAACTATGGGCTTTAGCATATTTTGAAGGAGTGAGGTATGGGCATTTCTCTTTGGGGGTTACAGAATTGTTGTATAACTGGGCGCAGGAATGTCATGAGCTCCCTGTTGTACAGATGATGGAGCATATTCGCCAACATTTGACATCATGGTTCAACGACCGCCGTAGTATGGGCATGAGGTGGACGTCAATCCTTGTACCATCTGCTGAGAAGCGAATTTCTGAAGCCATTGCCGATGCTCATTGCTACCAAGTACTTCGTGCTAACGAAGTGGAATTTGAGATTGTGTCTACCGAGCGCACAAACATAGTGGACATAAGAAGGAGAGAATGTTCTTGTCGGCGTTGGCAACTGTATGGTCTGCCATGTGCTCATGCCGCTGCTGCACTCATCTCTTGTGGCCAAAATGCCCATCTGTTTGCGGATCATTGTTTCACAATTGATAGCTATCAGGTGACCTACTCACAGATGATATATCCAATCCCGGATAAAAGGGAATGGAAAGAAGCTGGTGAGGGAGCAGAGGGGAGTGGTGCCAAAGTTGACATCACCATTAAGCCACCCAAGGTTCGTCGACCTCCTGGTAGGCCCAAAAAGAAAGTCCTTCGTGTTGAGAGTCTAAAGCGCCCCAAGAGAGTTGTTCAATGTGGTCGCTGTCATATGTTGGGGCATTCTCAGAAAAAGTGCACAATGCAAATTGAGCCTTAGTTATTTGTCCAATCTTTTTTGTAAAACCCCCCCCCCCCCCCCCCCCCCCCCCCCTCTCTCCCTCCCTCTCTCCCCTTGAAACAGTGCAAAATGGGCACATATTGTTTGTAATATTAGTCTATGCTTCTTGCAATTTCATTAAGACCCCACCTTTCAAATTTTACTGCACTTGTTCTTTGGTGTTTTTTTATGGTTTATCATAAATTGGTAATCATTTATGTTCACAGAATTACAGTAGCTAAAATGTGTACATCATATGTTTTTGGGGAAGTCACCGTTTTGGCAAGACCTTTAATCTGTTTTTTGAATGATAACCATGTCAAACTATCTTTTTGTAAAAAAAACACTACATATAGGTCCGTTTTATTACACAATTTTACATATAGAGCAGTTATGAAATTAAGTTTATATGATAACAAATTAAAACATCACTTAAAAATTAGGGATAATTGGTTATTAGTCCCAAGCAGCGAGTGTAATCTGTGATTAGTCCCATTTAAAACATAAGTTTGATTTAGTCCCTAAAATTGAGTTTTGCTTGCATATTAGTCTCATATGTGTTCACGTATGTGTAATATTAGTTACATGTTACAAATTACATGTAACTATATTACATGTACTTGTATAATATTTTTTATATCTAATAAACATTTTACACACAAGTTATTGTAATTGCGAGAGTGTAACGCGTGTAATAGGCCTTCTACATTTTTTTGATGCGCATGAGTAAAACACAAGTGATAATTGCGTATGAGATTTATTTATTTATTTATTTTTTAAATTAAGGGTAAAATAAGGGACTTAGCCACATAAACAACCTAAAAATTATTTAAAATTTTAACTGATGTGTGACTTATTTATTTATTTTAGCGCCTCTCACTTAGAAATATCAAATATCTATTTGCCACAACCATCATTCAACATCATATTATAAAATCGTGGGAAAAAAAATTATATACAAACAACCAAAGATATTAAATTGAAAAAAAAAATAGAGAGAAAAAATTGTAGAGTAAGAATATTTTCAAAAAGAAAGGATATAAAAATTAGTTTAGGGATAAACATGTGTACAAGGATAATTTTTTTTTTTTTTGAATTTGAAAGTATTAAAAAAGTAAATACTTATTACAACATTTATAAATTTCGAACACTTATAATCAATATCTTAAATTACATGATAACCTTTATAATTAAGACCTTGAAAATTGAGAATAAAAACAAAAATTAGAGAACATAAATTGAAATTAGAGAACAGAAAGTTGGGAATAGAAATAAAAAATTGAGAACAGAACTAGAAAATTGAGAACAGAAATTGAAAATTGAAATAGAAAATTGAGAATATAAACCGAAAATTGAGAACAAAAATAAAAAATTAGAGAACAAGAAATTGAGAACATAAACTAAAAATTGAGAACAAAAACATAAAATTAGATAACAGAAAATGAAGAACAAAAACAGAAAATTGAGAATATAAATTGAAAATTGAGAACAAAAATATAAAATTAGAGAACGAAAAATTGAGAACGAAAATTGAAAATTGAGAACAAAAACATAAAATTAGATAATAGAAACAGAAAATTGAGAACAAAAACATAAAATTAGATAATAGAAAATTGAGAACGGAAACCAAAAATTGAGAATAAAAACAGAAAATTGAGAACAAAAATAAAAAATTGAGAACATAAACTGAAAATTGAGAACAAAAAATAGAAAATTAGAGAACGGAAAATTGAAAAAGGAAACTGAAAATTGAGAACAAAAACAGAAATTAAAGAATAGAAACTAAAAATTGAGAACAAAAATAGAAATTAGAGAACAAAAACTTAAAATTGAGTTGAATAGTGAAATATAATAAAATGAGGAAAGGAATAGAATAGTGAAATATAATAAAATTTTATTACAACCAATCAAGAAGAGAATGAAATAATAATTTTATAAGGGCAAAACGGAAATTTTACTATATTTCACTATTCCATTTTTTCTTTCATTCCATACCAACCAAACAAGATAATGGAATAGTGATTTCATTCACAATTTCATTCAATTCCTTCTCTCATTCCATTACTTCTTTCATTCCATTCCACCCTCATTCCATTCCGTCTAACCAAACATGCCGTAAGGGTCTGTTTAATATCCCATTCCATCCAATTTCATTCTAATGGAATCACAAAAGTGATTCCATTGGAGAACCAAATAACGGAATAGGAATCGAGGGCGGAATGCGATTTCATTCCGCCCTCGATTTCATCCAACCAAACATGCCATTAGAGTTTTACCCTGCATCTTAGCACATAGCGTGACATTTTTAGAGAGTGAGCATTGGGTACAATAGTAAGATTGTTCTATTATGATCTAGAGGTCCCAGTGTTTAAATTTTGGAAACAATCTCTCCGCATACAACGGTAGGATAGTGTACATTTGTCCTTCCTCAGACCCCACAATGAAAGCCTTCATACGTTAGGCTACCATTTTATATTGTGACATTTTTATCTACCCAAGGTTAGCAAAACAGTACAAACGATTTAATTTATGAATATAAAAACTGACTATTACAATATTATACTATTATTAAATTCTAAATCATAGGTTAGTAGTTAATGTCTGCGGATTTGTGATTTTTCATTTTAAACATGTATTGTTCCCATTTAAAAGAAATGAAACATTTTAATATAGTTGAGCGGGTGAAAACATATTTGTAATGTAATTGCACAATGTTCTGCAACATTGTGATTACATTTGGCTAAAATATAACTCAGTTCTAAAGATTGAGTTATAATGTAATTGCACGTTATTTTGAAAGATTTTAGATTTAAAATGTAACTTTAGGCAAAAACGTTTCTCACCATACTCAAATTTGACATCAATTAGATTGTTATATTTTATCCATAAATGATTTTCGACAAAAAATGATATTGTTATAACTAGAGATTCAATGTTGGAATTATATCATATTTTCTAACTGATGGCAACTAAAGAGATTCATCAACAATTGTTATATTGCGGTCTGTTTGATAAATCTGAAAATTAAGTGTTAAATATATTAAGTGCCTATTTAAAAAAAAAAAAATTGCCTAAAAAGATATCTATATACAATTTTTTGACCTAAAATAATCTTGGGTAATTTTTTTTTTGGTCCTTCATAGATACCTAAATAAGAAATTAGACCTTCTGACATGCTGAATTAAGTTTTCAGTCCCTAAGGAATCTTTAGGAAAAAGTCTTTCATTTTGGCTCCCCTTGTTAACGTTTATTTACGGATTGTGCCATTCAACGTCTGCAACCGCCGTTTTTGGTTGATGGAACGTGAACAACTCACTAATTAAACCCACCACCATACGTAATCCGACTATGTAGGTCTGAGTTTTGAACCAAATCATTAAAACTTGTGATAAAATTAAAGAGCTCATTGTGATCTTTGCAATGTCTTTTTTTTTTTTTTTTTTTTTTTAAAGTTTAACGATTGTGTTAACGTTAACGTTAACGCACGGTAAGTTGTTCGATTTTGTGACCACGTTCGTTCTGATTCCGATTTACGTGGTACATGGTACGCATTCCCGCTTCCTACTACCTGCTCCACTCCATAGATACAACCGTAATTCTCCATCTCCCTGAATCTCTACTTCCTGCATAACTCCCTAAACCCTAAAACTAAAGAGACAAAAATCACTAGGAATCTCCATCAAACACATTACGAAATGGCAAAACCGAACCCGCGACTTCGTTTGCCATCCAAAAACAAGGAAGCGGTGGTCCAGACGATATGTAAAACCCTAAAATCGATGTTAGTTTAATCCGCGAATTCCGTTTAGAAGTTGAAATCGTAAACGAGATCATGCATGTCCATCTATTTTCTCCAAGTTTGACATGTTTTGTTTTTCGATTTTGGGTTTTTGTTTGTTGTATGTTGTAGAATATGCGTTAATACTCTCATATCGTATTTATATTTTGTCTCTTGGTTTGCTATGTCTGAAAACCTTAACGTGTTTTCTTGATTTAAACAACGTGTTGTTTTGCCTTCCCCTCTATTTTTTTTTTTGCGTTAACGTTTACGTAGTTTGGTTGTTTGCATTTATGCAATGCTTGCATTAACGTTAACGCGTAATAGATTTGTGTCTGTTGTTGACGAATGCGTTAACGTTTATGAATTTTAGTGGTTGATATTTTTGAACATCAAAATACGTTAACGTTAACGCCAAAGAAATAAAAAATGGGAATGCTGAAAGAAATAAAAAATGGGAATGCTGGTAACCAATGCGTTAAAGTTTAGTGGTTGACGCATGTAATTGCGTTAACGTTAATGCAATAAATTTGGCTAGGGATAGGGTTAACATTAATGTTCGTGAATGTTGAAATTTGGTACATTTTTTCGGTTTGGGAAAAACACTTGATTGACTGCATTAACGTTAATGTGTGGTTTGTTACCATTTTCGGTTTGGAAAAAACACTTGATTGACTGCGTTAACGTTAATGTGTGGTTTGTAATTGCGTTAACATTAATGCAATAATTTTGGCTAAAAAAAGATAACGTTAATTTGCATGAATGTTGAAATTTGGTACCTTTTTTTGTCTGAGAAAATTTGACTGACTGTGTTAACGTTAACATGTGTTTTTTGACACAAAAACAATCTTTTAATGTGTATGAAAAGTATTTTTTTTGTTGCCATCGTCTTCGCAGTAAAAATACTGAAAAGACCGAAAAAGGAAAGGTGTAGCCAGAGGACATTTTTGTATTGCTGCAACCTCAAGCAGACGTATGAGCTGCTGAAAGAGTGCAAATTAAACGATTAGCACAAGAAACTTTTGGCGATGACCCCTTTCGCAAAATTGTTTGAGACATTGTATATGCAGATTGTGACTCTGGAAAACATCCACAAATACAATGACCACATAGAGATGATTATACAGTGCTATAACCCTATGTGTGGAGGTTTTAGGATTGGTGGCAAGCTCATTCGAATAACCCCGCTTGACATACAATTAAATTTCGGGATAACGACGGGCGAAGATCCTGTTGTTGTAAGTCAATACACGAAGTCCGACTCTCCGTACATGTCGAAGCTGACATTCAAAGACCACTAAGTTCAGTGTGGCGTACTTGAGATCATTGGTTGAAGCAAAGGTCAATGCCTCTAACGAAGAAACAATAAAAGATGTTGTGAGTATGATAACTCTGCACCTCATGACAACATGCTTCTTCGCAACCACTGGACAAGAGGTCCTGAAGTGGTTAGTTTGGTATGCTGAAATCATTGAAGACATGGCCAATTACAATTAGATGGCTGTGATATTCACAGAGTTGGAGACGAGTCTGAAGAAGTCTTACATGGAACCCCGGTCGGTCACAGGGTGCATACTTGCTCTCCAGGTATACATCTAACCATTAAGAATTGTTTTACTAAATAAAAATTCCCTATGTGTAAAAACTGCTTGACATCCTAATGTTAAATTTTTTGTTAATTAGTACTAGTTGTGCAAGCACACAACGTTGCTGGACTACATCGAGGGGATGGAATATAGCGTGTTGCGTCTGGAGAGATGGTGTCCCACCTTGGAGGTATGCCTATCAACCACCTTCCAGCTGATAAGGTAATAAAAAAACCGCGTTGAGCATTAACATCCATGTGTAGCACAAAAAAATAAATAAAAAATGAGTGAATGTTTACTGCTTGTTATTGTGTGTGAACGTTAATGTATTATTTCGATGTTACCCGTTGTTTTGTGCTCCCTTTTCTTCTCCTTGGTGTTGAGTTAACTTTCACGTATTCTAGGTGAAAGACGAATCGGTCGAGGAGACTTTGGCAGAGATGCAAATGGGGATTGCTTTGAAAGAAGAGAGCGATGACTTTATCAAGGAGACCCTGGACGATAAGGGTAAAGGTCCAGTTACTGATATTGATGAAGCGTATGATGCCATGATTGACGACATCATAGGGCGGTATATGATCCCTCTCGTGAATTAGCCTGATGCTCTCTCCACTGAAACCACAGCTGATCTAGGGGTTAATTCTACCTCGACTGAGAGTGCATATTGCACGCCTTCCAGGTCTACCTTTGCACCACCGTTTGAAAGAGAACCTACGCGTGATGACATCTACAAACAAATTGAACTCATGCAGGGTGAGTTTGCAGCACAAAAAATGGAAAAAGGCCATACCATTGTGGTGTTGCATAGGGTAATTGCAAGCATAACTGCCACCAACGTCGATAAAAAAAAAGAGATTGATCGTCTGAAAGCATCGTCCCTGCAACAAAGGGAAAGTTACGAGCTTTCTGCCTTCGACTTATCTACGCAATTAGCGAAATCAATAGGGGAGAAGACAGACATCCTAACAGAAATTAGCGTGCACGACGTCACACAGAGATATCGAGAGCTCCCAGTCGATTCGGAGAAAGATGACCTTAAACAGAGATATGACAAGCTCGCCTAGGAGGTGGAGTCGCTGAAAAAGACGATCGAAACGTTGAATCAACAACATCCTGATGATGCTAAGGAAATGAAGAAGAAATATATTGATCTTGCCCTTGACTTGAAAAGAGAACAATAAATCAACAATATATTGAGGGAGGAGAAGAAAGAGATAGCCAAACACGATGTTTCACTGCGCATGGCGCTTAATAAACAAATCCAAGACCTTGAGGCAAAATTAAAAGTTTGCTCAGAAAAGTTGAAAAAAGCACACCTACCACTCTCGCAGCCCTCGAGCATGAAATGCTTTTTATGGTTATGCCGACAGATGCCCCTGATGCTATATCACCGATCCCAATGCCCACGTTGCATAGGGGGACGCCGCCAAAAGTTAGCTCTATGGTTGGGCGAGTTAAGCAAAATGAAAGACAACCGAGAAAAAAAAGAAGTGATTTTGTGTATCCAAAAACGAAGGGGAAGGGGAAACAAAAAGAAAAAACCGAGGTAGTTAATGTCGATGAGCTCCCACCGACAACAATGTATGAAGATAATGCAAAAATGCCAACTCAAAACGCGACGACAGTCGGTATGATGCTTGATGATGATGACTGGGAGAAGTTGCGTATGATTTCCAAGGAGGGGCCTACGTAAAAAACACAAGTTAACTCATTGCCAAATTACTTTAAAAAATAGTTTGTCATAAAAATGTTTGTCAACCATGTGATATGTTATTTTTCATAATGTCTCAGGACATTCGTGTTTGGGAGGGGAAAACCCATGGCCATAGTTTCGTGTGGCGACATTATATGTATGCTTATGGAGAGACGCATCTCCAACAACGTATGAAACCAACTGTGTAAAGTTTACATTTTATGATTGCTTAAATGCTTACATCAACTTGTTTGCGTAAATGTTTTTGTTATACAAATTGCGTTAACATTAATGTTACTATATTCTCCTCCACCCACCCCCACCCCCATCCCACAGGTTATTGATTTGTTCGGAGATTTATTGGAAGATGAAGTCAGGGAACTCAATCAAATACGGGGGGCAACGTCAAACATGCTGTTGGACGAAGCGAGGTTTGTAACAGCATGCATATAGGTAAGACAAAAAAACTTAAGCACATATTACTTCTTTTTTTTCTCCAACCGCGCTAATATGTGTAACGTAAAACATGGTAGAATGTGATAAGAGACAACAACGAGAACCTCCTGAATGATGTCTATTACACGGTCAACACTGCGTTCGCCCAAAAAAATCGGTTCCTTATCTTCCCAATGAACACTCACGACCACCATGCGTCGCCAAATCACTGGACTGTGATGCTGCTGGACATACCTACAAAAAAATGAACGTTCTACAATTTCATCCATCCCAGGAAGAACACCATTGATCATTATTATAATTATGCGCATACAGTGGTATGGGATTTAGTATAAATGATTGGATTGTCTCAAACTACGCTATGTTTTATTAACTAACCTAAATTTTGAACAGAAAAAATTTATTGAGCGACATATAAACAAGGTAATACGGGCCGATTGGGGTGATACACCTATTGAACAATATCCCGATTCCCTATAGCAAAAGAGGGGTGTAAGTTCACCCATCCAAAACTCGTGCAAAAAAATCGTATGTCTGGGCAAATATATGATTCTCATTTGTTTACCCCCCTTTTGCAGGACCGATTGCGACTTTTTTGTGATGTACATCATGAAACAATACGCTTTGAATGAGCCAGTCATGAAAAAGTTGTTGGTTGTGGATGTACGAGGTGTCCGAAAATTCAGAATACATGCTCTACTGAACCATTCGTACTACAGTTGGTTCTCTCGCGGTTGCGATAATGTTGAAGAAACCCAACCTGATGCATGCACATCTTGTCTTGAAAAAAAAATGTTGATCCATGAAACAAGAACAAATCTGAATTGTATATATTTTTCAATTTTATTCATTTTTTTTGCATGCTGATGAATGTGTATCCTTGATGTTTGATGCGTTAACATTAACGTTAATGTCATGACATTAATACTGCGTTAACCTTAAACATAAACGTAATGCTTTGTCACTAACTTATGGCGTTAACGTTAATGTAAATGAGTATTGCCTTCATTAATTTAAATTATGTTAAAATTGCCTTAACGTTAAACGTAAACGCAATGCTTTATGATTAATTTATTACATTAACATTAATGTAAAAGAGTATTACTAACATTTACTCACTAAAACAAAATAAAAATGCTTACTCGCCATTTTAGGTGGTACGTCAATGTTTAACTTTGACGTTAATGTTAACGTTAATTTATTAATTTATTCCTTAGCTCTTACTTATTGCATTAACGTTAACGTTAACTTAAACGTTGATGTTAACTTTTTAATTTCCAAAATGTAATTTCACATCAAACATGCAATTCAGCCGGAGTGTTTTCACTGATGTTACTATTTTTTATCAGATATGCTACATAGGCAGTGGGTTATTTATGGCTTGTAATAATGCCTATGACATGATTGGCATCATCATCCTTCTATTTATAGTGTCTGTTTGGTGATTCACTTCGCTTATCATTCATTTTTAGTTTTGCATGCGATACAGGGGATTTGGAAAGAAAAAAAATGTCGAGCAAGGACTTCAATATCTCTAGGAAAGATGTCAAGAAGTAGGATGAAAATACTGATCAGCTTTGTGCCTTAGTTTATGAAATGAAACATCGAATGGGGAATGCCTTTTGGGTGTTCTCAGGTACAAACGAAAAGAACTTGTTACTGAAGGAACAGAATGCCTAGCTACTAGAACGGGTGGCAGCCCTCGAACATGAAGTCAAAATGTTGCTCTGAGAGATTGCACTAGTTAATGTCCAGCCTGCCCGGAGTGAATCATCGGTCAACAACAACTAGTAAGATGCGGGGGCTCGAATATGGGGTGTTTTTTTGTGCATCAACGTTGTTGCGTTTTGGTTTAGTTAAAGAAATGACGGGTATGGGTGTTTTGATTGTGCATAATTTTACGTTATCGTTAACTTAATATGCTGTACATTTAAAAACGTGTTTATTGGCGTGTTACTGAGCATACGCATGCTGTTTTTTGTTGTTATTTAACATTGATGCATATGTGGGCCCTTGTAAATGGAAACCAGACTTCATTTGCTTTTATTTTACTTATTTATTTATTTTTGATGTTAACTTGAACTGTTTGTGGTAGTGAATGAGCTTACAAATGTTAGCTTTAACATTCATGTAATAATAGCGTGTTAATGTTAACACATTGATTTTGTTAACGTTAAATATGTATCCTATGTTTTACACATTCTAAGTGTTACGCAAACAAAATTATTTTTCCTTTGCTCATCTTCCCTACCAAAAAAGGCTTAAACAAAAACAAAAACTTCATGTAACAAGATCACCACCGTAAAAAAAAAGAGGTCCCCCTAAACATCGAACACACAAAAGTGAATGTATCAAAACTACATAAAAATTTTTTTGATGATTACTACTTTAAATTGCAGCAGTGCATGTCTTTCTGTTGTGATGCCCATATCTTTTGCATCTATCGCATCTTATTTCTGCGATCTCACCTCTTGATGAGATGCGTTTCTTCCTTAACCGACCAAGTTATTATTATTATTTTTTTTTGTGATTGGGGGGGATGATTACAATTTTTGATGCATTCTATTCAGGCTCCTCGATCGTGGGCACGCCGTATATGCCTTCCGAATAGGTCATTCTGTAATATTCCACTGAGGAAAAACGGTTCAATGAAGGAATATATATTCTGGGTGCTTTTTTGTATTGTTGCTCAAGCATGAACACACGGGAATCTGTTCCCCTACCAGCTGAAACAAGAACACGTTTTTTTCTCCACGTCAACCAGTATAGGTGGGTTTGAGTTTACTTTATATACGTTGTTTTCGCACTCAACAATGTTCCACGTCCATCCATCACTAATCATCCGCGCAAGCATCTGATCCTGTATTGGGCATAGGAAACCTGTCATCGATAATGATCTGGAGTGTCTGACTGACAATTGGTTCATTACCTTGCACCTAATCTTGTCGACCATCAATATGATCGGGAGGTGCCAGTAATCACGAATCCATGCGTTAAATGACTTCGCTACGTTGAACGACATCTCCCCATATCTTTTCCCTTTGAAAAACATGTTGTAGAAGTTGTCAGGCAGTACATCATCTAGAAAATTCTCTAGTCGTCCCATGTCTTCTGCTCTTAATTCTTCCCTTAACTGATAGTATTTGTCAAGCGTTGTCGCATATACCATCATCAAATATTTATGCACGAGCTTCTTCTTCTATGCATGTTTCAATCCTACTAATTTATCCCTCAAGTTGTTCTTTAGGTGGTTTAAACAATATGAGTGAAAACAATCTGGGAACATCCTTCGGACGCCTTCAAAAAAGACACTATGTAGATTAGAAATGAACGTTAACACACGTTCGTTTGCCACAATTTTTGATAAATTAGTCAAGAACCAATACCAATTGTCGTCAAGAATAGTAAAATGTAAAAAATAAAAAATTAGTTAAATGCATATAATGCGTTAACGTTATGGGATTTATGTAATAAGGAATGAGACAATCAATTCAAAATTAAATGTTTTTTGGGGGTTCTTTAACATTAACCAACTAATTTAAGTAGTTACATGACGTACACGAGCTGACAAATTACCATTGTTTCTATTCTTTGCGTTGGCCCCCAACAAACTCCCATTGTATCTACTCCCGAGAAATGTCCCATCAAGGAACATCATTAGCCTGCAGTATTTGAACCCATGCACAGTTGCATGGAACGATACAAACAGTCTCTTGAAATGACCTGTTTCTTTGTTGTAATCCAACGCCAAATAGCTGCTTGGGTTCGTTTGCATGCATACATCCAAATACCAACACAATTGATCATAAGACTACTCGTGATCACCATACAAATCATCTTGAGCTTTCTCTATACCGTTCCATGCAGTGTGGTATTGGATCTTAATCTCATAGTCATTCTAAAAGATGTGAAAAAAATCAATTGGTCGAGTGGATAGGGTATTCCGAACTAAGTCTAAGAGGCATGACTTAACAACACTAGAATTCATTTTCTTATTCCTTGTCATCCTATAAGCAGCGCTGCAACTATGATTTCTCTGGAACTCCCAAATATAAAAAAACACGTTACTTTCATCTAATCTACCATGCATTCTCCATTCGCACCATCTCTCTTCCTTGAGTGAACATTCAGCTATCACTCTCTTCTTGTCATTCTTTAGGAACTGAAATGTGAAATCCATTTGTACAACGTATTTCCTTAGTGCTTCTCTAAATTTTGGTATTCCACCCTTAAATATTTGCCTGACTTCTTTAAGATCTTTAGCCCAGTGATCGGATAGTAAAACATTTTTAAGCAATGGGTAGAAAATCGATAACTCATCCTTCCCGTTCATGCCGTTTGCACCCCTCGTCCCCTTTGATATTCGATAAGCATCATGTCCCAGCTGCCACTTGATTCACTCTCGCTGTTGCACGTCTTTATCTCCAAACCTACATATTCAAGCTTCATTGTGTGTGCAAGACTAACCATCATCTCTACGTCTTCCTGACACGTTATTAGGCATCTATCAACACGTCCTACTTCGGCAACACATTTTGAATTAGCAACTCATGCTTGAAATCGTCATCAACTTTAACGTCTAACAAGTAACCATTAAACTTGCACATCAAAATTATACGCGTCACCATTGCCCCCCAAGTAAATCCACAAAAACCAATGGAATGCATCTAGGTGTGCGAATAAAAACAGTCTAAAAACATCGAGTGTCTATGTTAACGTTAATATCGGTATGTATTAATTCTGTGTTAATGTTTATGTGTTCTGCAAAATCAAAAAGTGGGTGCATTAACGTTAACATTAAAAAGGGTTGTTAACGTTAACTATAACCTTAAAAGAAAGATAATGAAACTATCATCACTACATACAAACCCCTCTGTTTTCCACCTCTCCGAGGCAAAAACAAACATCCGTGTTAGTGTTGACGTAAAAACATGTGTTAACATTAAAAAATTGTGTTAACGTTAACATGTACACACGTTGCTAAAAATAAAATGAACCGCCCCTCCCCAATTTCAAAATGAGTGTTAACATTAATTCCTTCCTCTTACTCCCATATCTACTACTGTGCCTATTTCCACAATGGCGTACGCATGAAAATGTTCATGTTAACGAAACCAAAAACCATGTTAACTCTACGACAATCGCCCCCTATACATGTTAAACTCTGAAAAAAAAAAATTGAAAAGATCTTTGTTTATATTCATATTATTTTTATGTTCATGATACAAGTTTAAAAACACATGTTAACATTAATGCAATGCTATCGTCTACCCCCCTCCCAAGAATAAAGAATTCATTCATCACGAAAAAACTTAGAAAACCCAAGTTGAAAACCTTATAGCAACATTGAAAAACAACGAAAAAGAGATTAAATACAATTATTTAATTTTTCATTGAATACGATCGACCAACCTGATCTTGCTTTATCTTAAAAACCTCTCCGATCACCGTTACCGAATATAGCTGCCGTCGCTATTGTTCTAGGTTCTTCTCCTCGTACCAGCTCCGCAACGCCTACAATTTTGAAAGGAATATTTTTGAAGATCCCCTCCCTGTGTAGGAAATGTCGTACATTTATTTGAATCAGCTCGAAAATCTCTATTTTGTCGCTTACCATAACCGAATCAGTCCAGCTGGCTCGCCGGGGTATTATCGTTCATCATCGCTCATCTTGGATCGTCGGAGGACTATAAACTAAACTCCATGTACAGAGAGGTCTGATCCCTAACACAATAATTAATTTTTTTTTTCAATGATCTCTCTAATAGGGACTAAATAATAAAAAAATCAATAATCTTTGCAACTTTCCCTCTTTAAAACATCTCTCTCTAGAACGTTCTCTCTCTATTTTTTCTCCATGTAGTACTTTCTCAGTGTACAATTGTTTCTATATAATATATTTTTAAATATTTTATGGTAATAATGTCTAATGGTGGTTGTAGTAGATAAATATTTACGCTACGTTTGGTATGCTGGATTGGAATGGAATGAGTGTGGTATTGGAATGAATGTGATATTGGAATAGAATGGTCATTACCATTCTTATGTTTAGTGACAAACGAGATTAAACATAGTATTGGAATGACCATTACCATTCCTAAGTTTGGTTACAAAATACATTAAACATAGTATTGGAATGACTAATAAATAAAAATGAAACAATATTCGAAAATTTTAGAAACACCAAACTCTACTTATTCCTCACTTGTTTAGTGTTTTTGTTCTCATAAAATTGGGAATACAAATAAACATATGGGGGAAAAGTTGTTTATTCCGAGTTTTATATCTATGTTCCAGGTTTTCTTGGAACAAAAAAAAAATCTGGGAACAAAAACAGAAATATGTTTCCAGATTTCTGTTTTTGTTTTTGTTCCCAGATTTCAGTTTTTGTTCCCATATTTCTGTTTTTTGTTTTGTTCCCAGATTTCTATTTTTGTTCCCAGATTTCAGTTTTTGTTTTGTTCCTATATTTCTGTTTTTGTTTCCATATTTTTGTTTTTATTTTTGTTCCCAAATTTCGTTCCCATATTTCTGTTTCTATTCCATGTTTTCTGGGAACAGAAACATGAAAGCAACATCACCATATATTTTTTTTCTGTTTTCAGAATTTTATTTTTTGTTGTGAAAAATACGTAAATAGAAGTATAGGTGCTAGGTGTAATTTATCTATTTATTCCCAAGCCGGTTTTGGTAGTTTTCGAGTTTTTTTATAGCGTTTTAATATGTTTTAATACGGTTTTAAGTGGTTTTGTACATATCAGGTGTTTGGGATATAAAAGAGCTAAAACGATTGAAAATCAAGCTAATCGGTGGAACAACGGTGGAAGAACAGTGAAAATTGAACAAAAAGGCCAAACTTGCAACTGCAGCCCATCGTTGCAGCGGTCAAGCCACCACTACAATGGTGAAAGTACTGGGAGTGCAGTGGTCATTCCACCGCTGCAGCGGTGAAACTGCAGAGAGTTGAGCAAAATGCTCACCACTGCAGCGGTGAAGTTAATTGACATACCCACCACTGCAGCAGTAACCCCTGCACCTGTAAAGTAGATTTTTAGATATTTTTTTCCCTTTAAATTCCTTCCTCCTCTCAATTTCGGCCATGAGAGCTCATATATAGATAGAATAGAGATTTAAGAGTGTTTTTTGGGAGAGCTCATCCAAACCCGAAGAAGAAAATCACGTTGCGAAGAAGGAGAAACACTCTTGGAGTAGTTTTAACGTTGAATCTTTGGATAGTGGCCAAGTTCTTTCATTTCTTTCTTCATTTCTTAACTTTTGTAATTTGTTTGAGCATGTTTAGCTCGTTTATCATTGTATATACGATTATAGCCGTTAGCTAAACATGGATTGTCCAAGGATTAATATAATTTAAATGAAATCGTTGTTTGTTTGAGTTTTGTTTCTTTAACGGTTGTTCTTCACTAATTCGATTGTGTTTACCATTTTGTCATGTTTATATGTTTGTTTAGATATATTGAGAAATCGGGGTTTGACAATCAGGAGAGGTAACCCCGAATTCGGACTAGGGTTAAACACAACGTGACGATCTAACGACCCCGGTGGGTGTTAGAAAGTGCGCAATCCATGACGTTGGAGCAAGACTCATGTGACTATCTGTTCTAAAAATCGCTTGAGAAATCGGGGTTTCACCGTTCTTCTACCGCCGTTCTGCCGATTACCTTGATTCTCAACCGTTTTAGCTCATGTTCGCCCCCAAACACCTGATTTATACAAAAACACATAAAAACGTATTAAAACATATTAAAACGATATAAAAATACTCGAAAACTACCAAAATTGGTTTGGGAATAAATAGATAAATTACACCTATCAATAGACCCTTCTTCTTAATTAATATCTCATTTCATTTGGGATTGACTAATCCCATGAGTTGTGGGATTAGTCATTATTTGGGAATAGGAATGAAAACCAATCCCACCAATCAATCGTAGGAATGAAATGGTCATTCCCAACATTATTCCAATTCCAAGATGAATCCCATGTACCAAACGTGACCTTATAGTATTAAGTGATAAGTGCCAAAAAAAAAAAAAAAAAAGTGATGCATCACTTGAAATTTTAAATTATTTTTAAGTGATACTTATACTTTAAGTGTTTGCTTCATCGTGTTATCAATTACCCTTAATTTGAGTAGTACTTTATGCATTATGTTTTAAATACTTAATAATGCTATCAAACGAGTCCTAAGTCTCATATAATTAAATAATTAGTTGTATTGTGGAATGGTATGTTTGAGTATTATATAATCAAAGGGTATAAAACCTCAAAAGTATAATGATCAACCGGGAGCAACTCTAAAGTTGTAAAACGGATAAATTTGAGGATGAAAAAATGACAACGTTAAATCTCTCTATATCGTGTATATTAAATCACATCAATTTCTGTTATAATTTTAAATTAAATGTTTGCGTAAACAAAGAAAAGAAAAATTAATCTATTTTTTTAGTAGTGTTTCGTCTGGCCGGCGAATATATCCCGTCTACTACAACTTTTTGCTTCCTAACGATATTTCGTCGGATCTATAAAGCAACTCATCTCCTTTGATTACTGTAAGAACATTATTTAGTGAGGATTCGGGTTAAGAGTCCTTTAATTAAGTTTTAGGAAGAAAATAAACACAAAAGAAGAAAAAAAAAAAAAGAGTTGTGTGAGTACTTATGTTGTGCGAAGGGGATGAACACTAGGTTTTTTAGTCTTGATCTCCACCTTTTTTTTCTTGTTCTTGAGTTTTTCTTTTCTTTTCTTTTTTATTTTTTTAGTGGGGGATATGTTAGGGAAAGGTGGAATGATTTAAGAGATTGTAGGATGAAGAAAATTGGGTGCAATTTCAATGAGAGAAGGAGGTGTTGGAAGTTTCGTGTCCATTTGGGAGAAAAATAGCCCACTCTTAGGATGCGTTCACATCCCATGGATGCACACACACCTGTCTTGGCCTGTGAGTAACCCTAACTGCTGATAGTCCCTCTACTACACTCTAAAACACATTTTAGCCCCCCAAAAGTGGTATTTCGTGAATTTTCATCTAAACCCACTCCATTAAGTCTATAACTCCGGGTAATGTCTACAAACACTCCCAAACCATCCTCATCCACTCTTAAATGGGATTTAAGACTTGTCATCGTCTAAAATAGGTAGGAAATGAACAAAATTACTACTAAAGGCCCTTTTTTCCCTTTAAATTGATAGTAAATAAACAATATTGGGTCACGCAACACTTTATTATATCCCTCATTTATTGAAAAAAAAACCTTAAAATTACTATCCAAATTGATGAATTTTCGAAAATGCCCAAACTTTTAGTCAAAATAGAATTTTTCCGAACACTTTGATTTCACTTGATTTTTGAAAAAATAACTTTTGAAACATTAAAATTACTTACAATTTGATCAATTAAAACTTTTAATTTTGACCTTAAACTTTTCTTTGATTTGCCAAACCTCAACTAGAGCTCCTATTCGAGTCTTTGTAGAATTAATCATTATAATTAAATATTTAATTGAAAAATTAGAATCAACATTGGTCCCTTTGAATGTCAATTTAAAGTTTCTAAAAATTTTAATAAGCCCCTAAATGTTCTAATTTGAAAAATTATCTTAATTGGCTTACTCGTGAACCTAATTGGGATTATAAGGCTTCTATTGAACTTGGTTTGAGATTAATTAAACTTTTCAAATATTAACTTTGAAACTTGGGTCCACATATCAATCTTTTGAAATTTCAATTTAGTTTTAAAACTTCATGAACGAAAAAAAAAATTCACTTGACTTTCAAAAAGCACAATTATGGTCTCCAATCCCTAATTGGACAACTTTGGACTTAATTGGACCTTTTCAAATATTAATTTAAATACAAGAGATTTAATTTATCATTTAAATTTTAATTTCAATTAAAGCTTCCAATTGCAATTTTAAAACTCGAATTGATTTTTGAAACCTTCGGACCAGGACCTCCATTTAAATTGAGAAATTTTTTAAATTCATAAGTAGAATATTTGGCAAAAATCATTATTTTAATCCCTTTTTTTCTTTTTTCTTTTTAATTTTGTTTTCTATTTACAATATGTCTTGTGCTAGTGGGACAAAATATGGTGTCTATACTTGTAGAACACAGAATGCTCGACTCCACGACGCCAAAAATCAAATTCAGTGACCACTTAACTGAAACTCCCAAACCATACTCGAGAAGATTACTTGAGGCCATTAATGGATTTCTTCAAGCGACATATTAAACCGGACTCCTCATACACAAAAAAAAACCCTAAGAGGTTGTTCCATGTATACTTTCTCAATCAAATCTCCATTTTAGAAAGCATTCTTGATGTCGAGCTGATGTAACGACTAACAAAAGGTGGTGGCTAGAGAGATAAATAAGGGGACATAAGCAAGCTTGGCCACAAGATAAAAAATCTCAGAGTAATCAAGACCGTATACCTAAGTATACTTTCG
This sequence comes from Eucommia ulmoides, assembly GCA_016647705.1. Taxonomy (NCBI): domain Eukaryota; kingdom Viridiplantae; phylum Streptophyta; class Magnoliopsida; order Garryales; family Eucommiaceae; genus Eucommia; species Eucommia ulmoides. The sequence continues at coordinate 21,998,772 of CM028337.1, forward strand.
GTAACTAAGCGACCCTTGAGTTGATCAATGGTGCCATCCTTCTAAACTTTGATTATGTATACCCATTTACATCCAACTATTATTTCGTTAGGCAGAAGCAAGATGACATCCTAAGTACCATTCTGATTTTTAGGCTAGCATTTTATTTCCCACTACAATTTTCCAACCAGGGTGAGCGAGAGCCTCTGAGACAGACTTAAAAATAGAAATGGAGGACATAAAAGCAACAAAAGAGGAGTATGAGAGAGATCGGCGTGCATACAAAACAAAATTAGAAATAGGATAGTCAATACATGTGTGCCCTTCTCGATGACAATGTGTATGTTGAAGTTAGATGTGGATGGATGAACTAGAGAAGAATTTGAAGACACAGGGACGATGGGTGTAACAACAAAAGCTACTTTCTGGCGACGAGAGTGTACCTGCGAATGAGGTAAAGAACAACTAAGCTGGATAGCTTCTGGAGTAAAGAGAGATAGTATAGAAGTTGGGAGGCTTGGCAAGGAGAGTGTAACATTCAAATCATCCTAAGAGGATTAGGCAAAAATGAAAGTGATAGACTCAAAAAATGTGACATTTGCACACATAAATGAGCAACATAACAATGAACTATAACAACGATAGTCCTTTTGTGTGCGACAATGGCCAAGAAAAATACATTTTAAAGCACGAGTATCTAATGTATCCCTACCAAGAATCAACTGATAAACGAAACAGTCATACCCAAATATATGAGGAGGTAAACCAAACAAAGGAGTACAAGAAAAAAGAATGGAATGGATAACACCTTCCATTTAGGGTAGAGGACAACATCCTGTTGATTAATAAGCAAGTTTTAAGAATCATATCACCCTAGAAATGTTTGGGAGCATTCATATCAAAAAGAAAAGTACGAGTCACTTTCATGAGATGTCGATTCTTACGCTCAACGACTCCATTTACTGAGCACAAAAAGACTAATTCAAGATACAATGGTATAACATAAAATAAGTAAATGACTAAGAAATATATTCTCAAGCATTATCACTTCGAAGTATATACAGTGGTACATTAAATTAGATTTTAATTTCAGCACAAAAATGCACAAAGAGTGGAGAATAATTCAGAACGATCCTTCGTTAAATAAATCCATATAACTCTGCAAAAATCATCCACAAATGTGACAAAGTAATGAAAATTAAATGTAAAGGCAACATGAGAAGTACCCAAAAAATCCAAATGAACAAAACTAAAAGGACCCATTGCCTGATCAAGAGTTGGGAAGCAACTTAACCACACTGATGTGTATCCAATTGACAAGACTCATACTCTAAGGAAGACAAATTACTTAAATCAAGAATAAGTAACTTGAGGTTGCCAAGGCAGGGATGACCTAGGAAACAATGAATTTGGTAGGCTAATGCATCTACAGGACTGGTTGTAGGTGGAATAGCTTGACTTTTTCGTGATCATAGTAAAGGACATTTTCCTCACTCCATGTGCCAATCGTCTTCCACGTCCTCAAATCCTAAAGAATGACAACATTAGAAAAATGAAGTAGGGCAATTAAGATGTTCAGTAAACTTACTAACTGACATCAAATTCAAAAAATGAAAGCATATACAAGACAGAAGGTGAGGGTTACATAGTGCCGACGCCACAGATAGGGAATTGTGGAACCATCAACAACAATAATAGAAGACAAGGACAGAGCTGACTAAATATGTGTAAATAGGGAAAAGGTACCTGACACGTGATTAGTGGCAGCAGAATCTATAACCCAGGGTATAAAAGGGGAGGGGGCGAATCGAAAAACAAGCGGTAGAACTACCTCGCTGAGCTAAAAAAGCAATCAGGAGAGATGTTTGCTGAAATGTCTTATACTGAAGAAATTGGGCATATTCCTCATCAGATATGTCATTGGTTGCCTAAGACTCGGGAATTTAAGTAGGATAATTTGTAACATATGTCACGATGTTGGCGAATTTAGATGGACAACCAGCTAAGTCCCAATAAGTTTATCTCGTATGATTCTCCTTACTAGAGAATGAGCACTAACGATATGGGCCATGACCAAAATCATTGCGTCTACCTTGAGGGCCACTACCACAACCACCACAAGAAGGACCAACACGACCACTACTAGGTTGATCACCACAATCCCTAGAGGGATTTGTGTAACAAGTGCCGAATGCTTAGACAAAGTGGATGAACTAGAGTTAGAAACACTTTCCCTATTAGTGCTACAAAAAACTGGTGAATATGTTTCAGTAATAGAAGGAAGAGTAGCGTTGGCAAGGATTTGAGATCGGACTGACTTAAATTCTAGGCGTAAAGCCACAAAGAATTTCATGACGACTATATGCTCACACTACTTGTGCATCAAATTCTGAGTGTAACCCACATAACAATTTCATGATGGTTATCTATCACATTTTTTTGTATTGATTGTCATAGGTAGAATAGTATTTAACTCCTTATGAAACCTGTCGAACATGGAAAAATAATCCATAACAGATTGTGTGGCTTGTTGAAGCTTGAAATACTCAACTCATAAGTTATACATCCGAGTAAAATTATTGGAATACGCTACTTGAAGATATTACCATATTGTTTTGCATGTATCCAAATGAGAACATATATGAGCAACTTGAGACTTTATCGAATTCCACAATATTAATACAATTTACTCATCATCTTGAATCCCCTCATACTTATATCATCTTGCGCCGAGGTAGATTCCGTGAGATGTCGGTGTTTCCTTGGTCCAATCAAGGCTAATTTCACAACTTTGGACCAATTTAAGAAGTTTGTCTCATTTAACTTGCAGGTTATTAATAGTTGGGGTGAAATTATCGACATTAGTGCTCGCCAATATAACAAATTAAAAGAAAATGGACAAGAAAAATAAACAAACAAACAAGAACAACTGTAGAGCTTTAGTTAAGAGACGGCTTCCCCCCCCCCCCCTTTTTTTTCATTTACTTTTGGGAAATTACCGTTTACTCCCAAAATGAATTACTATTCACCGTTTACTCCCACCTACTTTTTCTTGCACTGTTTACTCTCATCGTCGGCCTTTTCTTGCACCGAAAACTCCCATCGCCGGCCTTCCTTGAACCAAAAACTCCCATTTCCAAAAACGGCGAGGAATGAGATTATCGAAATGCCCTCCCGTGATTCGCGTCCTTCTTCTGAAGCGTTGATCGATTTGTAGACGAGCATTGCTTTGTGATTTCTTCTTCTTTCCGTTCGATCGATTCGCAGACGTCTTCATCTTCAATCGATTTGTAGATGTCTTCCTTCCGTTCGCCAATCGCTCGTCGTCTTCGTCATCGTCGTCAATCGCTCGAGGATGTTACATTTAATACCCCTCTCTCTCTCTCTCTATAAACATAGGTTTTATCATGGATTCTTTGTTTTTTCTCCATACTTAGAGAGAGAGTGAGAGAGATCAAAGTAGATAAAGATAAATGGAGAATACTTGACTGGTGAAGTGCACGAATCTAAGGAGAGATGGGAGGAGGAATGGAGGTGCACATTTTTCAAGCTTGTGTGTGACAGCTCATTGCAAAATATCTTGACAAAATTATACTTTGCACCCTGCAATTTGCAATAAAACATGACAACACTTGATGTTACATTTAACACCTGTGGATGTTGAATATAACATAAAAAAAAACAAAAACAAAAACAAAGAACAATTGATGGTACATTCAACATCCACATGAGGGGTGTTTTGGTAAAAAAAAAGATAACATCATGAAATAAAAAAATAAAAAAGAACAATTGATATTACATTCAATATTCACAAGTGTTGAATGTTATTTCAACATCCACATGAAAATGTTTGGTCAAAAAAAGATAACATCATATAACAAAAAAATAAGTTGATGTTATATTCAACATTCACATGAGGAGTATTTTGGTTAGAAAAAGATAAAATAAGTTATTAGTGTAAAAAAAAAAAAAGTGATAAACTTAATCGGTATTTTCTTCTGCATTTTGGGAGTTAATGGTGCATGCCCCATTACTTTTTTTAATATTTTTTTTAGGATTGCTTACTTACAAATGTTGTTGCGTTGTCGAGCTTGGAGAAGGGTCGATTTGAGCCAGTGAAGGGTTGAACAATGATGGCAAGCAGATGGATGACATTAGTGACAACGATAGTCGGAGCACTAGCGTTGAAGGTCCGAAAAGTGGCACGAAGCACTAGCCGATGGCAACGAATTGCAACGTACCAGTGGCGAAGCTCAAAATAGCGTGACAAAGGTCTGAACTATAACGATAGATGTCTGGACGGTGGCGAATTTGGAGCGACGATAATGGAACTCTGGAAGATGCGAGGAAGCTCGAAAAGGCCTAGATAGCGCCAAATCTAAGTGGTGGGTAGGTGGCAGCTAGGGTTTGGTTCAAATCTTTGAAATGACTTTGGATCTAGGGTTTCAAAAAAAAATTCCCGTACAGATTGATTGAAAATAAAAATGAGGGGAGACAAAAATTAAAAGTAATAGTTGAACAAACTTACGAGATTAATATCCCATAACCTACTCTTGATACCATGTTAAAGTAAGAGAAAAATACAAAAAGAATAAAAAGATTTAACAAATATGTCAACCTCTCCCTCTATTTATAATAGAAATTAAGGCCCCGTTTGGTAACCATTTCCATTCCAAAAATTCCCATTCCACTCCCAGATTTTTGGGAATTCTGTTTGGGAATAGCGTTTGGTAATTTTTGTTTCCGTTTCCATTTCATTCCCATTTGAGAATTTTGCCCACTTTTTTCTTAAGAAATGAGAAACCAAAAAAAATTATTTCTTATTATTCCCATTCCATTCCCAAAACACATGGTCACTATTCACTTACTGGCCAACCACCACCCGCCACCGTCGACCACCGCCTGCCGCCGCCGGCCACCGTTGCCGCCGTCGTCGCCGGCCACCGTCCGGCCATAAATTTTTCGGCCACTTCTGGCCGTCGCCGGCGACGGTGCCATTGTCTTCCGGCCGGCGTCACCGGCGCCACCACCGTCCGGTCATCGCCAGCCGGCGACGGCGCCACCGCCGTCAGGCCAAAACAGAAAAAAAAAAAAAAAAAAAAGATTTTAGGATAAAATCGTTACCAAACACAATTCCCTTCCCAAAACAAAAAAAAAAATTATCGTTACCAAACGCGATTCTACTCCCAAAAAGAAAACAAAATTCCCATCCCATTCCATCCCATTCCCATCCCACTGCTGGAATGGAAACAGAAACGGTTACCAAACGCCACCTAAGAAATCATATAGAAACCTTGAACAATATAGAAACCTTAAAACAAATAATATAAATACCCTTTAAACACAATCCATTCATCCTTACATTATTGTCTAGATCACTGCTCAAATTGAGTAAATAGAAAATTCACACTCGAGTAGCATTTGCTCATAATTGATATCGCATATTGAAATCTAGATCACTGCTCAAATCGAGTAAATAGAAAATTCACACTTTAGTAGCATCTGCACATAATTGATATCGCATATTGAAATTCAAAATACACGCATTTAAGTATTTGGTTTCATGGAATTGGAACTCAAAATTTGAAATTAGAAATGAACACATCTAAAAATCTAAAAATCTAAAAATTTACATGCATTTACGTCAAAGTTCAATTTTTTGGCTACAATTCCATGAACTTTTACACGGGTTAATCTGAATTTCCAATTCCACAAAACAAACACGTATTTATGTATTAGTAACGAAAACAAAAATTATTGTGAAATTTGTGAAGTAAAGAAATAAAGGAAAATGAAGCAATTATCTTTAGATGCTCCACCTCAACTCTACTTTCCTAGTGGCGATACTATTTGCAACAGCTCGATATTAAGATCAAATGCTGCTCCAGACTGCAAAATGAGCATAAGAGCGTCATCTAAAGCACAAGAGAACAAATTCCATTTAAACATATATTGATTTTCAGCTATAAAAACTTTGAATATCTCCATTAAGTCACAAAATCAGAAGGAAATTGTCCCATATAGATGATTTAAATAAAATCAAGAACAAATATAATCATATAAAACAAACAATATGGATCACTTGTTAAATTCCTGCAAATGACAGCTCAATTTCTCCTTCTGTTCTGCAAGGGACTACTATTTTCGTATTGGCCCATATAGTTAGTGGATAGTGAAAAAAAAAAATTAAATAAATTATAATATTGAAACATCAATGATACAAATGTTTTTAGGGTTACCGGAATCTCATTCATCCCCTTTTGGCCATAACCGAGCTCTGAGGGAACGATCACAGTCCTCTGTGCAGAAGAGAAGGTGAAAAAGGTTAGAAAAGCGACAAAAATGTGATAGGCTAGGCCCGCTGGGGAAAAGAAGGATGGAAAATAGATTATATATTTATATGTATTAAATGACCACAAAAAACGGAGATGCTATTACCTTTCCCCCTACTTTCATTCCTTCGGTTACTAAGTACATGGCTTGCGGGGGTTTGGGAGCAGCCTGTGCAGAAAACAATCCATTTGGATTGTCCACAAATTCACGCTTCCTTTCTTTTCCTGGTAGAGCTCCAACTTGAAATTCATAAGGCTACACAGAAAATAAATCTGCGTCTCAGTGCATCATTCATGCATTGTGAGTGATTGAATCTAGGCTAAGAAACAAGAAAACAGAAAAAGTAAGGAGAAAATTAAAACCTGTGCAATGCTGCGATTTCCAGCCAGGAGTTTTGACTCTCGACTCGAGACCGCTGTAATACCACGATATATGCAGTCAAAATGCACCTGTGATGACAGACAAGGAAACAGTAAATTTAGGGGACAATATGTAAAAGCGTGCTTTTGATAGCTTCCACTGGAGATATAAACCTGCACGGTTGACCCTTTTTCAGCCACAGGACCCTTTCCTTCAACAAGATCATAGTATTTCAGTCCATCGGCTGTTTCAATAAGCAATTAATAGATACAGTACAAATACATACAATTTATTGTGTATTTTGAGAATTGCTATCCATGACGGTAGCCATTTTGCGAATTTGATCATTTCACAATTTATGAATTGTTATATTTTGTTGTTTGGTTGCAAAAATTGTTAGTCAAATAAAGGGTCCACCAAAAATGCCCATAGAAGAAAAGAAAACAAAAAGGCTACACATAAAGGAAGGTGAGAGGAAGCTCAACAAAAGAAGCAAAACAAACAAAAAGTAGGGCTTAGATGAATTGAAGAAGGAAAATTGAGAAGGTAGTAGAAGGAAGTAGACATGGGACACCAAAGTCAAAAAGTATGGTGGAAAGAACGAGACGAAGAAGCATATAGAAGAAGGCAGAGAAAAATAGCTCACCTGCTAGAGCTTTTTGTTTGCGCCTACCTTCATGAAGCATCTCAGTTGTGTACAGATTGAAGAACATGGCAAAGCCTCCTATATAAATAGAGGAGATGATCCATTGAGGAAATCAACCCAAAATGTGAGAAATCAACCTAGAGAGCAAAAACCTCAATTGAGAGAAGAAAATCCCAGATAAAAATAGTGGGTGTTGAAAGAATTTTTGTGAGAAAAATTCTTGGGCATAATTGGGCATGGGTTGTGAGTTTGTGAGTGTTTGTAAACATTTCGTAATTTCCCTTCTTTTAATGAAAGATCTACAACAACCCGTGGACATAGGCAGATTTGTGTTGAACCACGTAAATAGTGTGCGTACTATTTTTGTCTAGTTTTGCTTCCACATATATCTGGTTAATTGGGAATTGGCGTATTTCCCAACAACTGGTATTAGAGCTCAGGTTATGAGTTCTGACGGTTTTCTCGAAGTTACTATTCATGTGAATAGTGAATTCGTGAATAGTGAAATTTGTTGGCCAAGTTCAGCGACAACAGTATTCTAACACACGGTGGTTCGTTGGAATAGTAAGAAACGATCCAAAAGAAGCTAGATTCGAGTGAGAGCGATGGCCGCAAACGAAAGGAATGTAAAACTCGAAAAGTTCAAAGGACGTCTAGACACCTTGAAAGAAATTGTCCAGGAAGAGGAGCAGGTTCGGTAGATTGCTCCAGAAATGACGCTAATAGTGTTTCTCACGTTTGAGTGGGAGATGATGCTCTGAGATAAGGGCTTGAACATCCTTTGGCATGACTGATAAAGATGCCACGATAAAAGATGTGTTCTATTGGAGGGTCCACGAAAGTACACAAGCACAGAATTAGTAGTTGGTGCAGATTGTGTAGTGGAAAACGATGTCAATGGCGGATGAAACTTTCAGAAAAGCAAAACATGGAAGTTTGCACCATAATTTTTCTGCAATATTTTTCCGACATGTGCCAAAGCTAGAAATCTTGGAATTTGCTAATTTCAACTGTATATGCTTTTTATGGTGGAGCATGGTAATTCTCGGGTGTGAGAATTATGACTATGAAAGTAGACAGTGTTGAGGACATCCCAATAAAAGGGTAAAAGAAGTTTGATTGCCTAGTGCAAGGCGAGGGCATCCTGACGAAGGGTGCAGGCATCCCAGTAAAGGGACGTAAGGCACTTCGGTAATGAAGTTTTGATCGTCCAGTGTAAGGGCGAGGGCATCCCGGCGAAGGGTGAGGGCATCCCAGTAAAGGGGTGTAAGGTACTTCAGTAATGAAGTTTTTAATCGTCCAATGCGAGGGCGAGGGCATCCAGGCAAAGGATGCGGGCATCCCAGTGAAGTGGTATAATTACCTTGTGACCTTTATCGAAGATCACTCTTAGAAAGTATGGGTTTACTTTCTAAAGCACAAGTTGAGGCTTTTAGGAAATGGAAAGCTATGGTTGAAAATGAGACAGGTCTGAAAATCAAAAAGCTCAGAACCGACGATGGCGAATATGAAGACACCAGATTCAAGAAGTTTTGCTATGAGCACAGGATCATACTAGAAAGAATCGTGCCAAGTACGCCTCAACACAATGGCGTAGCTGAGCGTATGAACCGAACGTTGACAGAAAGATCCAGAAACATTTGTATACAGTTAGGTCTACCGAAGCAGTTATGGGCAAAAGTAGTCAACACAACAGCTTACTTGATCAACCGAGGCCCATCGGTTCCATTGGAGCATAGCATACCAGAGGAGGTATGGAGAGGAAAAGAGGTAAAACTCTCACATCTAAGAGTTTTCGGTTGCGTAGCATATGTGCATATCAGTGATCAAGGCAGGAATAAGCTTGATCCTAAATCCAATAAATGCACCTTCCTCGGCTATGGCGAGGATGAGTTTGGCTACCACATTTGGGATGACAAAACAAGAAGGTGATCCGCAACAGAGATGTGATTTTCAACGAAACAGTGATGTACAAGGACAGGCATAAAATAGATGCCAATGACTCAGAACAGAATGGGCCAGTATATACAGATGTGCATGATATCCTAGATCATCCTATGACGGAGCAAATAGTAGCATATCCTCAGCCAAAGGAACTTGTTAAACAGAGCAGTTTGCAACAGTCTGACACACCACAGCCTCCTACTCCAGCTCCTAAATTGAGAAGGTCTTCTCGGCCTCATGTGCCTAACAGGACATGTTAAATCCCACATCGCTTGTGTTACCTGATCCTGAGCTATATATAAAACCAAGGGCAATCTTCTTTTTACAAGGCGTATTTTGAGAGTGAGTTAGGCCTATTAAAATTTCAACATGGTATCAGAGCTAGACTTTTATTTGATGTTGGGCGTATTAAATCCCACATCAATGATGGGCCCCTTGAACCCTGCGCGTGAAGGGGCATGTTGAATCCCACATTGATGTTGGGCCTCCCAATATCTATTCGCAGTGGTTTGCCAAAGTCCACCCTGCGCGTGAGAGGGCGTGTTGAATCCCACATCACTTGTGTTACCTGATCCTGAGCTATATATAAAACCAAGGGCAATCCTCATCTTACAAGGCGTCTTTTGAGAGTGAGTTAGGCCCATTAAAATTTCTACATGGTATCAGAGCCAGACTTTTATCTGATATTGGGAATGTTAAATCCCACATCAATTATGGGCCCCTCGATATCCGTTCGCAGTGGTTTGTCAAAGTCCACCCTGCGCGTGAAGGGGGCGTGTTAAATCCCACATTGATGTTGGGCCTCCCGATATCCATTCGCAGTGATTTGTCAAAGTCCACCCTGCGCATGGAAGGACGTGTTGAATCCCACATCGCTTGTGTTACCTGATCCTAAGCAATATATAAAGCCAAGGGCAATCCTCTTCTTACAAGGCATCTTTTGACAGTGAGTTAGGCCCATTAAAACCATATGGTGCTAAGTGGAGTAATTGCTTTGATTTATATAGTGGCTTTGGTACTCTTAAATAAACGATGTGGGACAAGATTCTAATAGTAACACCTGCCCTTAAGGGAAACCCCCGGTTTGCACGAATGATTTGACTGCGAGGGAATGATGAGAAATGTGCAACCCCTAGCTTGCATGGATGATTTGACTACGAGAGAATGAGAGATCCATAACCCTGACTCTGATACCATCTAGAAATTTTAATGGGCCTAACTCACTCTCAAAAGATATCTTGTAAGAAGAGGATTGCCCTTGGCTTTATATATAACTCAGGATCAGGTAACACAAGCGATGTGGGATTCAACACGCCCCCTCACGCGCAGGGTTGACTTTGACAAACCACTGCGAACAGATATCGGGAGGCCCAACATCAATGTGGGATTCAACAGGACATACATTAATTATTTGTTGCTGATGGATGGAGGTGAGCCTGAGTGCTATGACGAATCACTTCGGGCTGGAGATGCTATCAAGTGGGAGCTTGCTAGGAAAGACGAGATGAAATCTCTAATCTCAAACCAGACATGGGAACTAGCCGAGTTACCCATGGGGAAGAAGGCACTTCACAACAAATGGGCGTATCAGGTGAAAGAGGAACATTATGGTTCCAAGAGATAAAAAGCCCGATTAGTTGTCAAAAAATAACGACAACAAGGAAAGAACCGCTGCATTGATCGAGGTGTGAAGACCGATTGAAATCAGTCTTCAAGTGGGAGATTATTAGTTAAATAAATGGTCCACCTAAAATGCCCACAAAGAAAAGAAAACATAAAGGCTGCACATAAAAGAAGGTGAGAGGAAGCTTAACAAAAGAAGCAAAGCAAACAAAAAGTAGGGCCTAAATGAATTGAAGAAGGAAAATTGAGAAGGTAGTAGAAAGAAGTAGACATGAGACACCAAAGTTAGAAAGGATGGCGGAAAGAACGAGAGGAAGAAGCATATAGAAGAAGGCAGAGAAAAATAGCTCACCTGCTGGGGCTTTTTGTCTGCGCCTACCTTCATGAGGCATCTCAGTTGTGTACAGATTGAAGAACATGGCAAAGCCTCCTATATAAATAGAGGAGATGATCCATTGAGGAAATCAACCCAAAATGTGAGAAATCAACCTAGAGAGCAAAAACCTCAATTGAGAGAAGAAAATCCCAGATAAAAATAGTGGGTGTTGAAAGAATTTTTGTGAGAAAAATTCTTGGGTATAATTAATTGTGGGTTGTGGGTTGTAAGTGTTTGTAAACACTTTGTAATTTTCCTTCTTTTAGTGAAAAATTTGCAGCAGCCTGTGGACGTAGGCAGATTTGTACTAAATCACGTAAATTGTGTGCGTACTATTTTTGTCGATTTTTGCTTCCACATATATCTGGTTAATCGGGAATTGGCGTATTTCCCAACAAAAATTAAAAGCACTTGAATCAATTGGTTACCCATTTTAGTTCAAGTTTAAATGTTTTTTCTTCTTCTTGTGTAGCTGTTATTTAACTAAACGAAAAGAATTATATGTAACTTGTCCATTCAACAGCTACAACAAAAACATTTTTGTCCGACCAAAGTATGGTCGGCTATATAAATTCTTTTGCACCAACAGATCTTTCAAGGGTCATCCCCTCAATTAACTTCAAACAAATCAGATCGTTCCTAATTGTCTCGACCCACGTTTTTTTATGCCTACCTCTTCCCCATGAAGCATCTTCCACTTGAATTAAATCACATTTTCAAGCGGTGCGTCCTCAGATCTTATATATACATGTCCAAACCATCAAAAACGGTTTCCTTACAACTTATTTTCAATGTGTGTTATTCTGAAAAAAATTAACAAATTACAAATTAAAGTCTGAAAAAAATTAACAATATTCACAATTTAATCAACGGATAATTGGTTAATAATCTCAATTAGACGGACTAATACATAACTTATCCTATTTTAATTTTAAGTTGAGTATAAATCTCATCATTATGTTTTACCTTGTGTTTTAGTTCCATGGACAATACTCCCTTATATCTATAATTAAATACTTTCAATTAAGGTTTGCATTATCGGCCACCGACACCTCAAGCATCACGCCAAAGTTCGGACGCCGAATTTTTTAATAGTTACATGTAACTCTTTTTTTTTGTGCGCATTTTCTAGTTACATATAACTATATTTTTTAGTGTATTTTTTAGTTACATATAACTATTTTCTTGTGTATTTTTTAGTCACATTTTTAGTGTACTTTTTACTTACATTCATGTGATTTTTTGGTGACCGAAAACCAAAAAATTAGTTGAATGTAATGAAAAGACCTCCTTGGCTATGTCTACTCCTTTGAGCTCCCACGAAGAATTCTAATTTCACTAATCTCAGATCTTCTTCCCAGGCAATAATCAAACCCTTACAACCCTTTGAGCCAAAATCCTCTTTCACTCACACAATCATTCTCTCTCACTTGAACTAACACCATAATTCAAGACTACAATCAATTTCTCACAATTTAATTCATTTCTTATTGGAGTTTCGACCAACACTTACACTTCAAATATATATATATATATATATATATATATATATATATATATATATATATATATCAAATTGACTCATCTAAGTGTAATGTAAAGTATGAATAATACTGGAATTTATGCACGTAATATGTTCAAGACAATTCTCAAATATTTTAGATCAAATATGATGATTCCCAAAACACTTTTACTCAATAAAAACGATGTAATCTCACTTTAGCATGCAAACAGTTCTAGGTTTTTAAAATCAATTAAACCACCACAAAATTTCAGCATGAATATAATCACAATTTCGACCTTGGCTCATAGTATAATTGCTCAAAAAAAAAAAAAAAAACATGTGACTAATGAACAATTTAAGCACAATAAATCAGAGTATATTCAGATCCAAAACAGTTCTCTATTCGCAACACACCCTTGAAGGAAAAAGAATATTAAAAAAAAAATTCACCCATAGATGCGAATTTCCCAATTCAACAATTCAATCCTGAGTTCACATTTAAAGTTAGTGAATCCAATTTCATAATTTCAACTGGAATGCACAGTTCTTGTCAATTCAAGATTTCAAATATTCTTTAGCCAATGCCCATCTCAAATAACACACGATGCCAATTTGAATAAAACTCCAAGCCGCAATCGATGAACACACTTCCATTCCCCATGGAGTTCTAATTAATCCCATCTTCGCATTTCCACCAATTGAAAATTTAGCACTATTTGCTTTTTGTGATGAGTAATTATCACAAATTCATCATTTGCAAGTAAGAATTCCAAAATTCCGGACTGCATCCAAAATGCACAATTCCGATTTCTTATTGCATCAATATTAAAAATGTAGCCCAGTACATGAAGGCTCCCGTTTTTATAGGGTCTGGGAATTTTTCATGTTGTTAATCGCCCACCATTCATCGGCCTATAAATCATTGGTCTTATGGCAATCCTTTAGTATTTCAATGGTATGATTATGTCACATATCACCATAACCGCAATTCTCCATTTTAACCAGCCCGCTTTTACTATATGCTTAAAGTACTCTACCATTTCTCCAATGTCTTTAATTATAGCAACTATTTTTGCGTTTGGTAATGTTGGAATGGAATGGAATGACACCAGGATTAGAATTACTATGATAATGGAATGGAATTGATCAATTTCATATCTATGTTTGGTGACAAAAACGATTATGACCATACCCATTCCAATATTTGGTTTGTATTGGGAATGAATCCGGATAGAATGCATATATACAAAAGGTCTCCACTTGAAAAGCATACAATTTTTATTTTTATTTTTTTTAAATAAAGAATATTCGAACGTAAACCAAATGAAGTTCCAAATAAAAGGTAAATGGAGAAAATCTGGTGCTGGTGTCGAATTCTCCCCGGAGAAGATGGTGTAGGGAGGAAAATGAGGGAGAGAAGTATAAAAAATGAAGAAAAAAAAAAAAAGATTTGTTTAGAAATTCAAAGAGTAAAATAGTAATTTAATTAAATTTCACATTGCATTGTTTAGTTAGTATTCGGTCGTATTTTTTGGTCGATGAAGTAATAAAACCTAATTTTATCTCATTAGAATTAACTAATATCAAATTTATCTTACAACTGGTTAATCCTATATGTTGTGAGATTAGAAAATCCTTGATAATAGGAATAAAATTAAATCAAATGCATGACCATTCCAAATCCCTGTACCAAACATGTCCTAACCATTTAAAATGTTCAAGCTTAGGAAGCACTTGATTTCCAATTTTTGCCATATTCTCATCTCCAATTTTTACCTTCATTGTATTAACAACGGAAGCCCTAGAGGAAAAAGCTCCCGACAAATTTTACTCGATGAACACGTTCACCTATGGATTTAGTTTACACATTTCTCAATGGTGAATTATCATAATAATAGGTGAGTGACTAACCGGTACTGAGGTAATCTTCGAGAGGGATGTTCTTCTTGATGCGTCTCTCTCTAGCCAGTGCCAATGACGGTTGGAGCAGCGAAATGAGGCCCAAAGGCAGCGCTGTGAGCAGAAATACAGGCCTTCTTGATACGGGTATTTCTAGAACAACTTGCTGTGTATGCTTACGAGTATTTCTTGCTGTGCGACTTATAGAATGAATAGGACCGCCGAAAGCCCTTCCCGCGAAGCCCCGTACGGAAGAAGCCATAGCCGATTGAGCACTAACCTTTTCAGATATATCCGAAGGTGCTTCTACATATTGTCGGGCCAGCCACAGCCACGTAGATAAATAATAATAAAATAAAAAAATTATCTATTATGTCGCATAGATGATTTTTCCAAAATCCACGTTTAACAATTAACAATGAACAATTATGAGCTCAGGGACACCCAAAAATGTATTCAAAATAAAAGGGAAAAATATATTCTTGGTCCCTGAAATACAGTCAAAGTGTCTAAGTGGTCCTTAAGATTTGAAACTCGACACATTTGCTCTCAACATTTCAAAATCGTTCCAAATTGGCTCCTGAGGCAGATTCCGTTAAATCAACTAACGGTCAACATTTCATTAAGGGTATTTTAGTCTTTTTATTCAAATGGGTTAATTTTGAAAAATCATTTAAATTTAAGGGGTTAAAATATTTTTTTTCTATTTCTTTTTTATCCTTTCACTCTTTGCAACTTTTAAATACTCTTCCTATCCCCATATTAATTGTTTATTCTTCATTGAAACACAAATCTGGAACACAAATAAGACCCTCGCATATTGAAACAAAAATCTGGGAACAAATTTTGAAGCCGACGAATAAGACCCTTCCATATTCAAACAAATAAATTTCGTCGTCGTCTTCTTCGTCGTCAAATGTAAATATTGCTAAATGTAAAAATGTAATTTCAATAACAAATTTATGAGAACAACAAATTTATGAGAATAAAACAACATTTTTTTTTGAAATATTATTTGATTTTTTTTCATTAAAAGGGGAATTAAAAATCCCAAGAAATACAAAAGGAATGACATATCCAACCAAACCAAATATAAACATCTATGAAAGAGGAAATAAGAGCAAAACTAAGGAATAATTCCATTATATTCTAAGAATTTTGTACTAAAAATAAGGGAGTAAAACATAATCACATATATATATTTTTTTGGCTCCCATATTAAAACACAACATCACCACCAAAACGAACACCACCACCAAAACGAACAACACTACCAATGAACACCGAAATCGAAAACAAAGAATACCGCCGAAATCGAACCTTGGGGTTTCGACTTCGAAATCGAAATCTATTTCAAAATCGAAGAACACTGCCGAACATCGCCACCAAAACGACGAACACCATCGAAATCGAACCTAGGGTTTCGATTTCTATTTCGAAATCGAAACAAGAAATCGATTTCAATTTCGATTTTGAAATTGAAATCAAAGAACACCGCCAAACATCGCCACCAAAACGACGAACACCATCGAAATCAAATCTGAGGGTTTCAATTTCAAAATCGAAATCGTAATAGAGTTTCGATTTAGGTTTCCATTTCGATTTCGAAATCGAAACCTAGTTTCGAAATCAATTTCGAAACCCAAATCGAACCACAGTTTCGATTTAGGTTTCGATTTCGATTTTGAAATCGAAATCGAAATCGAAACCTAGTTTCGAAATTGATTTTGAAACCCAAATCGAAACAGTGTTTCAATTTCGAAATCGAAACCCGAATCGAACCACGGTTTCGATTTCGAAACTAGGTTTAGTTTCGAAATCAATTTTGAAATCGAAATGGAAATAGAGAAGAAGACGAAGACGACGAACGTGATGGTGGCGCTGGCCTGCAACAGTGATAGAAGGAAGTAGACTCCCGGACGATCGAAGATTTTGCCGGATTCGAAAGCGTCGACTCCCGGACGAGCGCGAACGTCGGGTGACCAGCCTTGACGCTAGCTTCAACGATGAATTTCCTGAGGTGTCCGGTCCCTCCAATGATCAGAATCTTAGTCTTTCCGGTGGTGAGGGAGAGCAGCGGCAGAGAGGAAGGAAGAACCGAAGAAGACGATCTCAAATTTTTTTTTAAAGAAAAATAACATTTTTCACCCCTTAAATTTAACAAAATATGTAAATAGGTCACATTCTATTAGTAAGAACGAAATGACGCATTTACCCTTGGCCAAACGTCATATACTTGTCACGTGACTTTTTCCATCCAATTCCCTCAAATTTTACTAACGGAACCCAACCCAAACCCGACTCAGAGGCCAATTTGGAACGATTTTGAAATGTTAAGAGCAAATGTGTCGAGTTTCAAATCTTAAGTGTCAATTGGACACTTTGACCATCTTTCAGGGACCAAAAAAGTCATTTTCAGATATATCCGAAGGTGCTTCTACATATTGTCGGGCCAGCCACAGCCACGTAGACAAATAATAATAAAATAAAAAAAATTATCTATTATGTCGCATATATGATTTTTCCAAAATCCACGTTTAACAATTAACAATGGACAATTATGAGCTCAATCAGGGACACCCAAAAATGTATCCAAAAAAAAAAAAAAAATCACCTGAGAAAATTAAATATAATGGGCCCAAAGCAATAGGCCCACCTCTAACTGTAAAAAGATTCGTATATGGGCACGTGTTAAGACAATCCATAAGAGATCTCAAGATGATCAACTGAGACACAAAATTCTCAAATAACTACTCACACTGGTCAAACAACAACCCATGATATTATAGATGGAGTAGAAGTAGGATTTAGGAAGGACGTGGAACACTTAAAAACATGGACGAAATTAAAAAGGTCAAGTATGCTTCACTCTATAAATTACTAACTAGAGGCCAAATAAAACATAACTATTTTGATATCACTAAACATCTGATTAAATTATTCTCATATCGGAAGGTATTTGGTCGATACCACACCAATATTTCAATTATTTGTCCTAGCTTTTGCAGGTATTGATTAGAGATTTAGGAGCTGGGATTACTGACAAAATTCTAGCAATATCATTTGGTGTCGTTTGTGAGAAACTAACAAAAAATTACAACAATGTCACAACTGAGATTAGGACGTGAAAACATTAATGAAGTACCAAATGACGATGCAACGACAGGAGATTATTGAGTTGAAGAGATTGTTGCTCTTAATCTTCAGATTAGGAAGTTGCGTGACCTAGTGGAACAATTAGAAGAATAATCATAGGTGTAGAAAGATCATTGGAAGGAGTAAGCGACATATTTGCAAGATTTGCTCCGTATCTCGAAGTTTGAAGAAGATCGGGTTTTACTCCAAAGTAAGAGAAAGATCCAAATCAGTGAGGCAAATTGTGGGGATGAATTCATCAACTCTGATCGGAGAGAGGTCTGTAAAATGCGAGACGAAATACGCCCCAAAGATGAATTGGAAGAACTGCTTGGAATGATAAAGCCTATATTCTCTAAAGCAATAATGGATGAGGCTTTCCCAAGAAAGTTTGATCCTGTCAAGTTTGATACGTATGAAGGGAAGACAGATTCGACGGACCACATTAGACATTTTAGGTATATGATAGTATTGTACGAAACAGGGGATTCTATTATTTGCCCAGCAATTGCTACTATGCTGAAGGGGTCAACTCTAGAATGGTTATATGTACTACCCCTAGATCAATCAATTCATTTCTTGAATTGGGGAAGCATTTCATCAACCAGTTCATAACTTGTCAGAGGATAAAGAGGGAAACGGAATACTTACTTACGTTGAAGTAGGAAAAATAAGAGTCACTCCTGCAATTGTTACTAGATTTAATAAAGAGATGACCAACATTAAAGGATGTAGAACTAATTTGATCGTTTTTTTTTTTACTAGGCTGCGACTTGAGCCTTTTCAAGACTCCCGCACAAAGCATCAACTGGAGGATATAACAGGGCTAATAGAGAGAGAAAAGTTGCAAATGAAATTGGAAGATGCAAAGAGGGCCAGAAAATTAAGGTCTTCTAACAAATAAGGCCAGTGTAAAGAATGAAAGGAGGATCAAGAACTAGCTCTACCAGGATTGAAGGTTCGTATTTCAAGGATCCTACGTGAAATAAGGTCTTTAAATAAGTTGAGCTGGCATCGAAAGATCTTCAGTCACCCAAATAAGAGGGATAAAAGCAATTACTGCCATTTCTACCAAAATCATAGCCATGATACAAAGGAGTACATACATATGAAGAGATATATCAAATGTCTGATAGAGAAGGGGCACCTAAATAACTACTTTGATGGTAGGGATAAGGAAAGAAATGGAAGAAAGAGAGCCTAAGAGTGAGGACCAAGGGAAAAGAAGGAAAGATAATGAGTCCCATCGAATACGTGATGTGATCTACATGATCAACTGTGGATCAACTCTCACTGTAAAATCCTGCAGAGTCATGAAAAGAAAGTTGCAAGAAACAGTTCTAGAGAGAGATTATAGTGAGATGTTTACAGTTCAACCAAAACCAAGCTCGAACATTTCCATTTTTTTTTTTTCTGAATGAAACCTCCATGGAGTAGTTTAACCATATGATGAAGCATTTGTGAGGATGTTGTAGATCTCAAGCGTTCAGGTTAGGTGAATTTTAATTGATGCTAGTAGTTTGCCAATAATATTTTTAATAACGCTCTACATCAAATGAGGGTACAAAAGTTAGAAATTAAGTCAACCCAGATTGTTATGGTTAGGTTTAATGGAGAGTTAAACTCCCCAAAGGGAAAGGTAATGTTGTCTGTGTCTGAAGGTGAAGAAGAATTGGGACTAACTTAGGCAACGTAGTTCATAGTAATGACCTATAGCTCTCCGTACAATGCCATATTGTGAAGACCTTGGCTGAATGCAATGAAGGCAGTGGCTTCAACGTTTTATCAGTACCTCAAGTTCCCAAGCCACAGAGGAATAAATGTCATAAAAGGAGATCAAGTGGCCTCTCGAGACTATTCACGATGACCTTGAAAGAGAAGTAAAAGGTACAATAGTAATCAATAAATGGGGTTAGCCTTCCCAAGAAGATAGGCTCGAACGCTGAAGTGGATGGCTGTAGAGAAAGCTCAAGAATCACAAGATTTATTGAGTTGATAGAAGAGGTATACTTAGATGAAGCATGTAAAAAAAGGTAAAGATTAGAGAAACTTTGCAAGAAGAGGAGAATGAACAAATCATCTAGTTACTGAAAGCGTTCCAACAGGAGTTTGCTTGGACATCAAGTGACATAGAAGGAATTGATAAATGTGCTACATCATATTGGATTGATGTGATAAGTTCACATCTTCCAATACGTCAGAAGCAAATAATCTCCAATGCTAAGAAATTGGGGAAGAAGTCGATCAACTGCTGAGCATTGGTCATATTAGGGAAATCACATATCCTACTAGCAACCTTGGTCTTAGTGAAGAAGAAGAATGAGAAGTGGAGGATGTGTATAGACTTCACTAACCTCAATATAACGTGCCCTGAAGACTATTACCCAATGTGATGAATAAATTAGCCGGTAATTACTCTGCTTCTGGGCATGAGGTTATGAGTTTCATGGATGCTTACTTTGGTTACAATTAGATCCGGATAGATCCCCTGGATGAGGACAAGACGACGTTCATAACTCAGATAGGGACTTACTATTACAAAGTAATGTCTTTTGGCCTTAGGAATACTGGAGTAACACACCAGCGGTTAGCAAACCAGATGTTTCAAGATCAAGTAGGACATATTATGGAGGTTTACATTGATTATATGTTAGCAAAAATAAAGAAAAGGTCGATGCCTCGACACTTTACAGTCAAGTTCAAATATGACCCGATTAACATAATGACTTCCTATTATTTGAGAGTCGTAATGCACCGACCCGGTCCATCAAGAAGATTGTTGAAGTGATAGTGGAAATGAGAGAATTTGATTTCAAGTTCATCCCAAGAACTACAATTAAAGACTTGGCTTTGGTTGATTTTCTAGTGGAACTAACCCCAAAAAAAGAGGAGGAATGCCCAGGTACCTTAGAGTCGAGTTCAAATCTGTGGAACTTCTAGATTGACGGAGCTAAAAATTCAAGATGATGTGGAGTTAGAATCATGGTTTTGAGTCCTGAGGGAGATGAGCTTGAAAAAATAATCCAATTCGGATTCAAGAATTCAAATAATGAAACTGAGTCTCAAGCTGTAATAATTGGACTGAACATGGTTCAATCTTCGGGAACAGACATGGTCAATGTCAGGTCAAACTCTTAACTGATGGTGAAGTAGTCATTAAAGAACATCTACAGATCTACTTAGGGCAAGTCAAATGATCGATTGCTATATTCAAAGAATGTACTTTCCAAACGATTCCAAGATCAGAAAATACAAGAGCAGATACATTGACAGATCTTATATCACCAGGAGGAGTTGGGTCCAACTAGGATTTTGTAAGTTTTTCAAATTTCCATCTATAGCAGCGTTAGCTAATGTATGTGCAGAAATAGGCCAAATTGAGAAGGACGAAGATTGGAGAAAGCCTTTTTTTCTTTTTCTTTTTCTTTTCTTTTTTTTTTTCTCAAAAAAATAGAACCTTGAAAAAAGAGGATCAATAAGGAAAGTCATATACAAAGTTGTAAGGTATTTAATTGTTTAAGAAAAATTATATAGGAGGTCCTGCTCTCAACCATTGTTACTCTTCTTGGGAGCACGAGAAGCCAACTACGTAATACAGGAGATACATGAGAGAATCTGTGAAAATCATTAGGGAGGAAGAACTCTGGCATAGAAGGCCTTGTCTGTTGGATACTACTGGCGCACGATAAGGAAAGATTCTAAGGAAATTGTACAGAAGTGTGATAATGCTAAAGGTTTTGTAGAGACATTCATGTACTAGGTCAGTTGCAACATCTCATATCAAGTCCATGGCCTTTTGCAAAATAGGGAATGGACATCTTTGGATGATTCACCCCAGTGCTAGAAAATGAGTGATTTGTACTGGTGGTCATAAACTACTTTACAAAGTAGGTAGAGGCGGATGCATTCACCATAGTTGGAGAGAATGAGGTGAATAATTTCTTGTAGAAGAACATCATATGTAGATTTAGCATCCCAGTGGTGATTGGTAGCGATTTTAGTTACGTTACACATCGCAAGTGTACGGGTCAAATTTTAATAGTATAGGAAGAGTAAGGTTGTCATATCCATAGGGATTGGTTTAAATTGTCGTTAAGTACTACGATTATCGTAACTCAACTTTATTTAGGCGATCAAATTTTGGGTTTTTATAAAAATAAAATAAAACAAATATAAATACAAAAATAAAATAAAATATGGATTATCTATGCACAAATGTTCTAGGGGCTTGATTTTGTCTCGTTATTCACATATTTTCCTATTAAGTAATTATTAGTTAATGCTGTTTATTTGATAATCAAGGTTCTCGTGTTATTGCTCTTTCTCTACCTCTCTCAAGCGTCAAGTGAGAGAATATATAAACTATTACACCCCACCCCGGACACCCATCACCCTGGGGCACGACGTGGCGTCGTCATGACATCACCTGGACGTCTCACCAATAATAAAAAAAAAAAAAACCCATACATAAACATATATATAATCACATATATGCGCCATACATCTCCTCTCTAATTGGGGACACACCTGTCCCTGAATTATAATAACAACACAAAATATATCGACAAATAACCTTTTTACAAGTTCGCCTTAGACAACTCCTTCCACAATACTCCCATGCTATACCAATGCCGAACTCTACCTAGTGCCAGTAGGGGACCGACTCCTATCCGTTTTACTTGCGAGTGTACTGCCTTCTTAATAAAAACCATTTTAAAATAATAACACATTCTAAATAATAAAACATTTAATAGATCAAGCTTAACACGTATAAACAAACACATTTTGAATAGTAATATAAAAATTGTATACCACGAGAAAACTCCTTCTACCTACCATTCAGAATCATCATCTATATATATCAAATATATAAAATTCATCCAAACCATCAGCATAAGGTAATATGATAAAACACCAAAGACGATAAAATAAAACACCACATCACCATATATGATAAAAATACCAAATACGATAAAATACCACCTCTCAAACACCACACCTCGGCTAGCTATGTGATCGTTTTAACCTCACGATCGAGAGTTGCAACGGTACTATACCCCGTAGGATATGCCTTCCTAGCGGGACATAACAACGCTCCGCTGAACTATGCTAAGCGGATGAAACAACGCTCCGCTGGACAATACCAGATGGGTGAAACAACGCTCCGCTATACTATGCCAGACGGGTGAAACATCGCTCTGCTGGACTATGCCAAGCAGGTGAATATCCACCACCAATCTCCACCTTACCTCAACAACAACAACTCATCTCTACCTCAACAACAACAACTCCACCCACCATCAACTGACACCTCAACAACAAACAATGAAATCCACAATATCAGAAATACCTAAAATAACGCTTGATCCACGTAAGTTAGAAAATTCATCCATTTTCAAGCAAACACATTTTTTCATCATATATATATATGTGAAAATAGATTTTTGTAAGAAGACAGTACACTTACCTGATTATCCATTTTCGAAGACTTTGACCGCCTAATCCCTACTGATTTTTCGGTGCCTGCAAATCTAATAGTGACAGGATCTAAATTAATATTTTATGTAAAAAAATAATCTAACCATGTAATGCAGACCATAAGTTCTGTGTTTTCTCATTCCCCACATTTTATTTGTAAAAATTGTTATTCGTTTAATTTCACTCCGCTACTGATTACTTTATAGCATTATTCACGTGAACAGTCCTAATTTATTATCCCGGTTACAAAATTGTGATGCTAGAATTTTATTTAATAAATTACACTAAACTTAACGAAAAATATTGTTAAAATTAACCGTTGTGAAATTGCTACAATTATAGGAATTGTGACGCTAAATAAATTTAATTTAATGACAATTACTAAACGATTGAAAATTCACGTGTTTCTGAATCGTTCGGTGGCCACAAGATGGATTTTGGATTTTCCTGGGGTGGTTTCTGTAAATTCTCCATTTTTTCCTATTTCCTTCTTCCTTTTTATTCTTTATTTTCTCTTCTCTCTTTCGGCTTCTGTTTCAGTTTTTGTTTGAACTAGTCGCTGACCGACCTACTCCAATCACGAGCACACCATCACAGATTACACACACACACACCCCAAACGCCGAACACATACACTCCCCACAGTCACCATCGACTGAATGAACTCCCCGCTGGACGACGATATCACCGACGACTCCCTCTCTTTCACTTCTTTTCTATTTCTGCTCTGGGATTCGCTGCCGACCGACCTTGCTCTGATCACGCCACACATCCTCAAAGACGGAACACCCACGACGCTGAACGGAACACACACCCAAAACTGATACCCACCTTCTCTCTCTCTCTAATACTCCGGCCGGCGACACCCACTCCACCGATGACACAACCGCAGGCCGAACACACACACAGACCCAGCACTGAAAAACACACACAAACATACTGAAATACACACACACCCATGATCACCGCTGGATCGCCTACTCTCCCTCTTCGGTTCTCTTATCTCTTTCTTGTTTCCTTTTTCTCTCTGAATTTTCTGATCGCTTCTTCCCTCTCATGCGTGTGTGTATAACTGTATATATATATATATATATATATATATATATATATATATATATATATATATATATATATATATATATATATATATATCACACGATTTTGAAGGAAGAACAAACTAAAAAAAACATTTAATTTACACTACTCTCCCTAAATTTCTTTAAGTTCTTAGTTGAACCGAAATTCAAATTTTAATATTTTTAAAAATTAAAATTTGACCCCTAAACTTTTAAATCGAATAATAAATAACACCATCCACCCCGTTATTTTTCAAAATTTTTATAAAAGGCAACTAAAATTGTTTGTATATAAAAATCTGGGTCTTACATAAATACTTCAATACTGATATCCCTATCTAGTATTTAGGTGAAAACATTCGTTAAACCCGACCTTATAGATTACAAAAGCTTTAAATATCTCCCGATCTATTAAAGCTCACGTTGTGTTTAACCTAAGCCCAAACTCGGGATTACCTCTCCCGAGTGCTAAATCCCAAGTTCTCAATTCAACCAAAATATCATGTGAAAGCATACAATGGAAGCATTATAAAGATAAACACAATTGAATGGCGATTCTAATTGATAAATCTAGAACTTGATTACCTCCTAGTTTTACAAGATCCTAAATTCCCAACTCGAATACCTAGGTGTTGATTTTCTCCCAGACTCACAACAACCTAAATTATGGACTCCCAATTCCAGTTACGAATTCAATCTCTCCCGAGTATAAAATTCGTAACCTAACATCATCCAACTCATTAGACACTCAAATCAAATGCATTAAGTATAGGAGATGCATAAAATAAAATTAAGACTAACAATCAACAAAACAGTCTAAACATGGTTCAAAATAAGACTACATCATAAATCCATAACTAATATTATCAAGAATTTCATAGATGAAAAAATGTGTTCAATAAAATATCCCAAATACAAAATTCAAGTAATATTAAGGAGAAGAGAAGATATCAAATCTAATTTGTAGAGAAGTTTGCTCCGGATCTTCAATCTTGCATCTTCTCCTTACTCTATTATCGCTCTCTCTTCTATCTCTCATCTTCCTCTCTCTTATCCCGTGTAAAATGAGCCTTAAATTCCCATTTAACGTTTTAGATCCGACTGTCAGCACTACAGTGTGCTTTTATATTAAAAACACTGACAGGAGCGCGTTGTAGCACGCGTTGGACAATGCCTACATCTGGTTTGTAATTTAGTCGTATCTTTCTCATAAGAATCCCATTTAGGTGATTCAAAAGGTTATGGATAGATAAGACATAGATCTACAACTTCCATGTTTTGAGTGTTTCTAAAATCAAATTGCATTGTTGCCAAAATTGGTTTTGAAGTTACAACACCTATACTCTTTTTGCACATTTTCTCCCATTTATTTAAATACCTACAAACAAAAACATTTTAAACTAAAAAAAATACTTGAAAACACACAAATATTTGAATCTAAAAGTACTTGATTTGTTGGTAAATAAATCACTCATCAAATACTCCCAAACTCAAACGTTTGCTTGCCTTCAAGTAAAAGAAAAGAAAACAGAAGAAAACAAATTAAGTACTAAAATGCTAACAATAAGAATGTGAGTTTTATATTAAATCAATGATCGTGCAAGAATCTCCGACGACACAAAATGCTCCAAGCTAAAAGGAAATGAACACATTGAGATTATCAAGAATTTTGACTTTAAGTATCAATTTCACCCACTCCTGACTCTAGAAGTCTTAGTGCATGCACAATCACTCTCATCCAACCAAACGAGTCTCAGATTTATTTATGTGCTAAGGAGATATTGAACAATCTCTAGATAAATAATGTAAGAACGACCATAAGCCCATTTTTTGTGTCACTCTCCACTAATTGTGTAGATATTTATGTCATTGGAAATCAAAAGGATTTTGCGGGTTGTAATGTATGGCCAAGGTAAAAATTAGATGAAAATGTCGTGTTTAGGCTCAAATTACCCTAGACATGTATTATAACTCATGGATCTTGAACGATTTTCCGAAAAAAAAATCACCGACTCTTCCTTTTATCACATATATTCTTTCAATCAATCTCACAATGTATTATTCACAAAACAAACAAAAATGCACATTTTTTTTTCTTTTTTTCTTTTTTTAATAATAGGTAAGAACCACATCCCCAAACTCAAAATCAACATTGTCCCCAATGTTGTAGGGAAAAAACAAGGTGGCAGGCGGGATACTCACCACTATACTACAACGATTTTATTTTTTTCAAATAAACAATTTAAACAAACAAAAGAAAAACTTAATCCAATCCACCAATGACTTT
The DNA here is from genome assembly GCA_016647705.1 of Eucommia ulmoides. Taxonomy (NCBI): domain Eukaryota; kingdom Viridiplantae; phylum Streptophyta; class Magnoliopsida; order Garryales; family Eucommiaceae; genus Eucommia; species Eucommia ulmoides. Next base: position 22,025,412 of record CM028337.1, read on the forward strand.
CCAAACATGACCCATTCTAATCCTTACGCACAATGATCCATGTTACGTGCCAATTAGTGATGGGTTTAGGAAGTGAAAATGCATTTAGTAGGATAGATGTACAAATATGGGTAATGAAAGAATTAGGCAATAAGGCTCAACAAGGGTAACAAAGGATAAACCATTTTCACGGGTTAGTTTTAAAGGCCTAAACGATCTAAAGAATGCCTAAATCATCTCTCCAATAACACATAACCTAGTATTTCGCCTCAAGTTTCATACAAATGGGTTTTAGCATTCATGAGATGTCAAAGCCTACCTACAACACATAAATATTTTTCAAGTACCCAAAAGGCCAAGTGATCATGATTCAAGGTGCTTAAGTGTAATGAGTCAAGAGTGAATTTCAATCAATATGAGTTAAGCATACATAAATCTCAATGCAATACATTTCAAATGACCTAAGAAAATATCAAGTATCTAAACTCATCATCGACTTTAAGTCTTTTTATCTCAATAAAACTCACAATTTATTCAAACAAACTAAAGAAAAAAAACTAAAAACATGGCCACAAGAAAACAGGTTATACGAAGAAAAGTCACACACACAGGCATTTCCCTAATCCAAACCAACATAAGCCAACATATGTCCTACCTCCAAACTCAAAGTAAAACATCTTTTCAGATTAAGTACAAGGGAATAATAACATGTACCGGGGAGACGAGACAATCTCGCTTCCTAGTGCAGTCGGTGGTGACGCTCGGGGTAAGGTGACCGGTGTGGGGCTTTATTCCATAACTTGCATATTTAGGCTTTGTTATTTTAAGACTTGGATTATCTCCCGAGAAGTACTTGCTTTAACGTCCTCAGCTTGACAATGGAGAATGGCTCATCAAAGAGCAGTTTCTACCCATAATATGTGTCATACAACATAACAAATGGGTCTTTGTTTTCAACGCCCTCAAGCTTGGCGAGATTTGGCATTGATCAACACATGTGCTCAACGTGATTCGGCTCTGGGTTTTGTGTTTTGTGAGCTTGAATGAACAGTGATAAAAGTGGAGAAGGATAGGTGAGCTATATCAAATCCTCGTAGATGCGATCATTTTTTACCGGTGGTGGTATCAAAATTAGGATCTCAAACAGTGAAGACTCACAATTGTCATCTTGTGATTCTTCATCGTCGATCCATTATTGAGTTTCCTCCTCATTCAAATCATTGTCATTGAACATACCTAAGTTCCTTCCGCTCGTATTCAGTTCCTCATGGTGGCTTTCACATATGGATGTGGCTTGTGCGTCTCCCGACTTGATCTCAATGTAGCTAACTAGTTGACCGATTTGCTCCTCAAGAGACTCTATGGTCGTGTCGATTTCAGCGCAGGCCATCTCAATATTGTCAAGACGATCCTCATGCTCATTGAGATGGTTATGAGTTTCCCTTTAGAAAACCTGAGTCTCTCCCATGAATGTAGCAAACATCTCTTCCAGGGTGAGGGAAGACTTCACAGGTTGGTCTGGGGTATCAATCCATGGTGCCGAAATGTTGAAACTATCCCTCAAACTTTGTTAGCTTGTTGAATAATTCTAACTCTGACAGTCAAAGTCTACCATGTCTTCTAATGCCCAATAAGCTTCGTCGACGGTTAGTTGGTAGAAAGAGGTGGTACCACTTCCTCCTTCCACCCAGATTCTTGTTGGTGCTTATAACCAGTCGAGGAAATTGAGTAGTTGACACTCATTCAAGAAATCGTGATTGAGGAACCGAATGAGTAACTCCTTATATCATTCACAAGCACAACAAAACGGCTTAGAATCTTGTTGAGAAAAATTCATGAGAACTTGTTGATGAGCCATCTCCAAGTACCTCGCAAAACAAATAAAACTAAAAAAAACAAAAATTAAAAATAAAATAAATGCCTAAATTAAAATCAAGTTACTTATTCACAATATTAACAACAATTTAAAAGGCCAATCCCCGACAATGCCGCCAAAAACTTGGTAGCGATTTATTTTAGTCGCTACACACCGCAAGTGTATGGGTCAAGTTTTAATAGTATAGGAGGAGTAGGGTTGTTGTATCCACATGGATTGGTTTAAATTATCGTTAAGTACCGCGATTATCGTAACTTAACTTTATTTAGGCAATCAATTTTTGGGTTTTTGTAAAAAAATGAAACTAAACTAAAATAAATACAAAATCAAAATAAAGTATAGATTATCTATGCATAAATGTTCTAGGGGCTTGATTTCGTCTCGTTATTCTCATGTTTTCCTATTAAGTAATTATTAGTTAATTCCGTTTATTCAATAATCAAGGTCCTCGTGTTATTGCTCTCTCACTACCTCTCCCGAGCGTCGAGTGAAAGAATATGTTAACACTTCAATACTGATATCCCTATCTAATATTTTGGCGAAAACATTGGTTAAATCCGACCTTATAGATTACGCAAGCTCTAAATATCTCCCGATCTATTAAAACTCACGTTGTGTTTAACTTAAGTCCGAATTCGGGATTACCTTTCCCGAGTAACAAATCCCAAGTTCTCAATTCAACCAAAATATCATGTGAAAGCATATATTGGAAGCATTATAAAGATAAACACAATTGAATAGCGGTTCTAATTGATAAATCTAAAACTTGATTACCTCTCGGTTTCAAAAGATCCTAAATTCCCAACTCGAATACCTTGGTACTAATTTCCTCCCGGACTTACAACAACCTAAATTATGTACTCCCAATTTTGATTTCTAATTCAATCTCTCATGAGTATAAAATTCGTAAGCTAACATCGTGCAGCTCATTGGCCACATGAATCAAACACATTAAGTTTAAGAGATGCATAAAATAGAATTAAAACTAACAATCAGCAAAATAATCTAAACATGGTTCATAATGAGACTATATCAAGCCCTAGATCTAGATATTAGCTCAACATAGACAAATCCATAACTAATATTATCAAGAACTTCATAGATGAAAACATATGTTTAATACAATATCCCAAATACAAAATTCAAGTAATATTAGGGAGAAGAGAAGAAATCAAATTTGATTTGTAGAGAAGTTTGTTCTGGATCTTCAATCTTGTGCCTTCTCCTTGGTTCGTTGTCGCTTTCTCTTCGATCTCTCGTCTTCCTCTCTGATTTCTCTCTTTCTTCCCATGCAAAATGATCCCTAAATGCCTTTTTAGCATTTAAGATCTGATTGTCAGTGCAGCAGCGCATGTTTGCATGCTGCAGCGCGCTTTTAGGCTAAAAACACTAACATGAGCGCGCTATAGCGCGCGTTGGACATCACCTACACCTGGTTCGTATTTTGGCTGTATCGTTCTCATCCAAATTCAAATTGAAATGATTCAAAAGTTATGGAAAACTAAGACATAGATATACAACTTCCATGTTTTGAGTGTTTTCAAAATAGGATTGAATCATTGCCAAAATTAGTCTTGAAGTTACAATATCTGTACTCATTTTACACATTTTCTCCCATTTATTTAAAAACCTGCAAAACAACACAAAAACATATTAAACTAATAAAAATACTTGAAAACACACAAATATTTGAATCTAAAAGGTACTTGATTTGTTGGTAAATAAATCACTCATCAGTAATGATCTCTGATAATAGAACTACATTCATAGAAGGAAAGGTAAAGGAGCTATGCAAGGAGTTGAACATTGATCAAGGGAAAGACAACTCAACCCATCAAAAAGACAATGGTTAGGTGAAACTGACAAACACAATGATCAATGAGGAAATAAAGAAGAGGTTGGATGTAACCAAGGGAAAGTAGTTGGAAGAGCTCCCTGCCATATTATGGTCTCACAGGAAAACACAAAGTAGATCTATCAGGCAAAACCCGATTTTCACTAACGTATGAAATAGAGGAACTAGTTCCAATGGAGATCGAATTTCCCAGTTACAGGGTCATGTTGTATGATCCAAACAAGAATAAAGATCAAATTAGATAAAATCTAGGCATACTAAAACAAAAGTGAGATGTAACATTGATGAGGATGGTTGTATACAAATCAAGAATGACAAGGAAGTTTAATCAAACAGTTCAACCCAGATACTTCAACATTGGAGACTTAGTGCTTCGAAGAGTGATGCCTCACATACCAAAAGCAAGACTAGGAAAGCTAACTCCTAATTGGGAAGTACCATACAAAGTGGTCAAAATAAACAGGCTAGGAACTTATTGATTAGAAGAACTCGTTGGGACTCAGATACCCAAACCATGAAACATTGAGTATTTGAAAAATATTTTGTTTGAGTTATTTCCATTTTATATTGTTTTCTTTTTGTGTTGTTTCCAAACTCAATCATTGGGAGTATTCATGGAATATGTTAGTAGAAGGTTAACTTCATATGATAAGGAACAAGACTGAATAGGAATAAACCATAAAAGCAGATGTCAGGTTCAACTAATGAAACCAAATGCCTCAAAGCTAAGTTCAATATGAATTCAAATGCCTAAGGGAAAAAAAAAAAAAAAAAAAAGGCTAAGTTCAATATGACCTCAAATACCTAATGATTAAGTTAAGGAATAAGCACGGGTCAAGTTCAGGCAATGAACCCAAGTACCTCAAGGCTAGACCTTCAAAATATAGGAAGCAAATAAATGAAGAAAATATGTTGGTTAGGCCTTCGAAAAATTGGTTCATCATTTGTCTTCAAATTTTAAACAATCTAACGATATAAGGAGAAAAATTCCTAAAGGAGCTAAGGTCCCGTTTGGTAACCGTTTCCATTCCAGAAATTCTCATCCCATTCCCAGATTTTTGGGAATTTTGTTTGAGAATAGCGTTTGGTAATTTTTGTTTCCGTTTCCATTTCATTCCCATTTGAGAATTGTGCCCATTTTTTTCTTAAGAAATGAGAAACAAAAAAAAAGTTGTTTCTCATTATTCCCATTCCATTTCCAAAACACACGGTTACTGTTCACCTGCCGGCCAACCACCGTCTGCCGCCGCTGGCCGGAAACTTTCCGGCCACTGTCACCCACCGACGCCGGCGCCATCGCCTTCCGGCTGTCACCGGCGCTGGAGCCATCGCCGGAGCCACAGCCGTCCAGCCGTCGCCGACGCCGACGACGGAGCCACTGCCGGTCGGCCGACGAGGGCACCATCGTCGTCAGACCAAAACAAAAAAAAAAAAATATTTGAGGATAAAATCGTTACCAAACATAATTCTCTTCCCAAAACAAAAATAAAAAAAAAAAAAATAAAAAAAAAATAAAATAAATTATCGTTACCAAACGCGATTCTACTTTCAAGAAGAAAATAAAATTTTCATCCCATCTCATTCCATTCCCATCCCATTGCTGGAATGGAAACAGAAACGGTTACCAAACACTACCTAAGGTGGCGTTTGGTAACCGTTTCTGTTTCAATTCCAGCAGTGGGATGGGAATGGGATGGGATGGGATGGGAATTTTGTTTTCTTTTTGGGAGTAGAATTGCGTTTGGTAACGATAATTTTTTTTTTGTTTTGGGAAGGGAATTGTGTTTGGTAACGATTTTATCCTAAAATCCCTTTTTTTTTTTTTTTTTTTTTTCTCTTTTCAGTTTTGGCCGGCCGGCGGTGCTCCGGCGCCGCGTCACCGGCCGGACGGCGGTGCTCCGGCGGCGCCGTCGCCGGCCGGCCGGAAACGGCCGGCGACGGTTCTCCGACGTCGGAAACGGCGGTGCCCCCGCCGGCGATGACCGGACGGCGGTGGCACCGTCGCCGGCGACTGCCGGAAGTGGCCGGAAAAATTCCGGCCGGACGATGACCGGCGACGATCGCCGGACGGTGACCGCCGCCGCCGGCGGACGGTGACCGGCAACGGTCGCCGGAGATAACCGGCGGCTGTCGGCGGCGGCGGACGGTGGCCGGCGGCGGTCGGCGGCGGCAGACGGTGGCCGGTGGCGTTCGGCGGCGGCAGACGGTGGCCGGTGGCGTTCGGCGGCGGCAGACGGTGGCCGGCCGGTAGGTGAATAGTGATCATGGGTTTTGGGAATGGAATGGGAATAATGAGAAACAACTTTTTTTTGTTTCTCATTTCTTAAGAAAAAAGTGGGCACAATTCTCAAATGGGAATGAAATGGAAACGGAAACAAAAATTACCAAACGCTATTCCCAAACAGAATTCCCAAAAATCTGGGAACGGAATGGGATGGAAATGGTTACCAAACGGGGCCTAAAGAACCTACTTAGGGGAAGCTTAGGAAGTAAACGGAGGCTAGGGTCAGCCACGAAACCAAGCAACTCAAAGCTTAGGTTATCTAAGAATTCATCACTATTGAAATTTACAAAAGAATAAACAGAGCAGGTCAGCCCGATCATAGATCGATCTGACAGTTATGACTTGTCCTAGAGCCAGAGCCACATAAAAAAAAATGTCCTTAGGCTAGGGCCGCACCAAATAGTAGTTTTGGCTGCCACATGGCAACCTCCTATTGGCTAACTTCATGTCACACGTTTTAGGTTGAAAATCTGGTAAACAGGCGGGAAAGAAGCTAGATTCTTGATCCTTATTATTCTATTTATTAAAGTTACTTTTTTAAATCATTAAAAAAAATATTTTAATTGAAAATCTGAGTTGGCATACAATGCCACTTGTCATTACCTTATTGGAGAGGATTTGTCAGTGACGACATAGGTAGAAGGGGTCTTTTCGAATGGCATAATATGATGCAATTGAAATTGATTTTAAATGAGCCCAATACAAAGTTCATTATTTCTAGAATACCCAATTAAACCTTTAATCGAAGTATAATGAAATGTCAAATTCTAATGTTTTTCCTTTGGAGGGATTTTACTATTTTTTCGCTGGGAAAGAATTGTTTTTCAAAATCCAATTATTTCTCAATATCTTATTTGATTATCATTCCCAAAATTTACTAAACTTAGAATGTACAATTTTTAATTTCAAAAAATATTTAAAAAAATGACTATTTTTCCCCTACTCTCTGAAATTCAAAATTGGCTTCCTAAAAAGCCTCTTTATGACGCACAACGCCTTTCAACAAATTTGCCTCAATTTTTTGACCAAATTTGACCCTTGGATCTTGTCAATTCAAAATTCAAAAGATTCCCAAAATAACCCTTTTGGACTAAATCTTTGAATTTTTTTTTCTAAGAATCATGATTTTCTACTAGACTTTTTCTCTCAACATTTCTCAATTATTTCTCTAGTATTTGGATTTTTTTTTTTTTTTGCTTATGGATTTTCAATATAAATTCCCAAACTACAAGCCGAGAATGGGGGTGAGTGGTAGGACAAAATATTGTATCTACAATTGCCCCTATTTGTCATACGAGTTTCACTTGCTTGACAAATAAGAAGACGAACACCATTTTGTTCCGTCACTCGAAATGCAATGCAACTTAAGATGATGACTGCAAACTTTATGGAACATGACCCAACATGTGGCTGGGTAGTGTATGCTTAAAAACAAAATTTACCTAGGCTTGAACCTAGCATTATAGGATTATTTAAAATATAGAAAAGATGGACCGAACCCATGTGTGTTGCCTATGTACCTTAGGGATACCAAAGATCAAATTATACATAGTTCAGAAAATACCCATTAAGGAGCAAGAGATGGTGCTCATGACGAACTTATAACGAACAATGTTCGTTTAGAGGATCGTTTAGAGACAAGAGATGAAAAAAAAACTTTAACAAATTCATGATGAACAACATTCGTTTAGAAGATCGTTTTGTGAGAAGGACAAATACCATATAATATGTCCTAACTTGTGGCTGGGGGACTGACAATATGCTCAAGGAATAATTTCACTATGGCCATGATGGAGAATATGGGAAGAAAGTATGGATGAAGCCCAACTGAACCCTGGAAGTATTACCTATGTATTGTGACAGTGTCAAGAATCAGATCACACATAAATTGAAAAATACCCCTTATAGAGAAAAATTGAAATACTAAAACAAAGATAGATGTTGATGACAAATAAAAATTGTCTAGAGTTAATAAAAATATAAATGATACTCATGACGAACATAATTCGTTTAGAGATAGTACAAAAATAACAAATAGTCATGACAAACAATGTTCTCTTAAGGGCTATGCAGAAAATAAAACGTACTCTTGACGAACAAAGTTTGTTTAGAGAAAATACATAGAATGAAAATAACTCATAACGAACAATGTTGGCCCACATGTCTACGAAATAAAGGGTGAATTATGTAGTTAAAATTTTAAACAATTAATTCAAACAAATTAATCTAACTTCAATTTTCCTAACCGATTATTATTTGAATATTTAGTGGAAATGTGAAATTCTAGATACACAACGAAATAGATAAAGATAGAGAAATTGACGTCAAGATTTATAGAGGTTCGACAAGCGATTCTTGTATACATCCTCTCCTCTTAGCTCCTGTAGGGAATTCACAATCTACTAATTATTGATCCCTTTTCCAAGTAAGAATAAAAACATTTACAATTTTTTTCACAGGCGCAAAATTGACCTAATTCTTTTTATGGGCTAAGAATCGAACCTATATTTTTCCTAGGCTTAAGATTAATCCTATCTTGTCCCCAGGATGAATATTATCCCTGATTAGACAATGTCCCTTTATGCCTAATCCACTCTGACGTAGCCCAAAATTATTTAGGTCCAAGCTACAACTTACAAATAAAAAAATACAGGTTCTTCTTACCGGAGCTTCTTCCATATCAATTCAAACTTAAACTCAAAATGTCATGATGTATTAGTGATAGAAATATGTGAGAAAGTAAATATGATTTTACAACAATTCAAGCACATGTATTTTTGCAATTAAAAAAAATTCTTTAAAGATTTTTAATATATTTTATCAAAAAATGATTTTCAATTACATGGTAAAACTCAAATTTTCAAGATATATAAAACAAGTATAGCACAATTAATTTGAGTTAGAAAAATAATTAGAGAGATTTCACTGATATTTCCTTCAGAAAGATATAAAATAGTAACGTAGTATCAAACTCGGAGTTTTTGCAAAGATAGTTTTGATCACGAATTTCTTCAAAACAATCTATAAAAAATATATATCAGAAAAATATACTATCTCTTTCAAAAAATATGATTTGATCTTTGACTTTTGATTATTAAAAGATGAAATACGCATGTCTATATATAGGTATTTGAACCATGTCTATAACGGTTATATTTTGAACGATATGCCCAAAAATAGTATATATAAACTCCATATATACAATCAATATAAATCAATTATATTTGACAAAAAATAAAACTTTTAAAACAAGCCCCAGAAAGATTTTGATTTAAATCCCCAAACTATTGAAAGAAGTTTACTTGGTAAAAATCACAAAATCAATTAATATATGGATTAAATCAAAAGATCCCAAAATATATGATATATCTTTGAAAACTAGGCAAAACCCATTAAGATATAATATTCCAATGTTCCAATTTGTAATCGGTGAAAAATGGGTAGAAGATCCTGTAAAAATATTCTAGTCAAAGTTCTGAAAAACTGCCATGTTGGTTAGCCATTTCCTCCAGCGTTCGACTGGTTAACCCTCAATGTCTAGATTTCTAGTCATTGAACACTGGTCGGTTGACTGAGCAGTTGACTATTTTAGGCCCTGAATCAATCAATTAACCTTCGGTCAATTGATTAGCCTAAAACTACAAAAATACTAACATGAATCGTCTAGGCAACCATTTTTCTTGTCAGTCAACCGTTTAGGCCAAAAAAACAATTTACTGACTTTTCTAAACATTTTATTGGTTCAAATTTTTAGAAAATCATGTGTACACATAAATTTATCACTTCTTACCATATTAAAAATATTTTAAATTATTTTTAACTATCATGCGTAATCCTAATCGAGTTGCATTAAGAGTTTAAGAAGAGTTGAGTTATTTTACCTAGAAATACAAAAATTCTTCATGCTAAAAAACCTTGTTCCTCAAAAAAATCTTCAATGTCTTCATTGCAACCATCTTGATCTTTATCATTTCTCTTTATGAAAATCAATATGTTTCTCATTGATGTTTTTTCTCATTGAATCACTGGAACTAAAATTTGAAATGCTCGTTAAACGCATTAGTTCCTTAAAACATCAACGTTAATTGGTTCATCAAAATATCTAGGGTTAACAAATAAGATTTGTTTAAAACAAATACAAGACTAAAGCACTCAATAAGAAAGGAATGAAAAAGACTCACAATGAGCAATGTTTGGATAAAGAAAACAAAAGAAAAATAAAACACTGATGGCGAACACAATTCGTTTAGAGAAAGATGCATAAATAAAACACTCATAGCGAATGGTATTCGTATAGCAACAACGTAGAATGAAAAAATCTTATAACAAAAAATGTTTATTTAGATGAAAAATAGAATTGAAAGCTCACGACAAAATGCAATTCGTTCAGAAAAATCAAGATAAAAAATATCTATCGGTCTATGGCAATAGAGGATTAAAACATACGTGACGAAATTCAAACATACCTATCAGCTTATGGCAAAAAGGATTGGACTCAAATGTGAAATCAAACATATCTCTCAGCCTGTGGCTGTGGCGGGGAAGATTGGACTTAACAACAAAATCAAAATCCCTCACGGCTTGTGGCAATGGAGATTTGGACTTAGAGACAAAATCAAAATACATCCCAGCCTGTTGTGGGGGAGGATTTAACTTAATGAAAAAAAATCAAAATTACATTTTAGCTGTAGACACCGCATTTTGTCCCGCTTGTTTTCACATTTTGTAAAGTGTCGGGTTTAAAGTGCAAATTTAGACAAACTTTAAATCACATTCAAAGGGAATTTTTTTTACCTTATATTCATGTGTTTAAATTTAATTTAATATTTTGAAAATAAAAATAAATAAAATAAAAAATAAAAAAATCGTCAATTTGATCAAATTAAGCAAAAATAAAGTTTCGGGCTAAAATCAAAATTTTTAAAAGTTAATTGGGGATTAAATTGGTTAAATTGAAAGTATATTCCATAGAATATCACTTTGGACATAATTAATTTCATTTATCATCCCTTAATTTTAAGAAATTTTACCAATTTCAACTACTTTTTATTTTGACCCAAAAACTGTACTTTTTTGCCCGTTTTATCAAATTGACAATCAAAAATATTTTATTTTCAGAAATTAAACTTTCCAATATTTATTTAGATAGTTTAATTTCATTTTTGTCATTTCAATTTCAAGAAAAATCAAAAAATAAATGCATAATTGCTAAAAGGTGCCCAAATCACAAAAAAAAAAAAAAAAAAAAAAAAAAACACTAAGAAAACACCCTCCGGGAATAAGACGGACCTTGGATTCCAGAATCGGAGAGCCCCAAATGGGAAAGGGAGTGATTTAAACTATTTTCTAAAATAGTATGACAAGGAGAGGTCACATCAACCCAATTTTACACTCAATTCCATATTTAGGGGACTAAAGAGTAAAGAACACAAAATAGGGGGTAGGGTCATCATGAGACCCATGGGCCAAGGATCAACCGCCCTGCGCACTCCCCAGGGCGCATGCCCTAGGAAGTGCGCAGTAAGCCTCCTCTATAAATAGAAGAGCCCCCCCTTCATTTCATTTGCTAATTCACATGTTATGTTTGTGTTTCTCTCTCTAGAACATAAAAATCCTCTACTTCTCTCTTTAAAACACTTCTAAAAAAAATAGTTTTAGTTTCAAAAATCTTATATTTTCTACACAAAAAGAAAACTAAGAAAGAAAGAAGAAGAATAAGAAACAAAAACGAAAGGGGAAGAACCATCATTCCAAAAGGCAAGGTAAGTTTTTAAAACCTCCAAACTTTACATTCTTGTCTAAAAACAACGACAAATAAAGAAAAACAAACACAAAAAATGGTCAATAACTAACAAAAAATATAAGTCGTTCTCCGAGAACGCTCTTTACTTTTCTTGCGTTTTGCTTTACCGTTATTTACATTTCCATGCTTTACTTTCCGCATCTACTTTAGTGTCATTTACTTTACCACTCTACGCCTTTCCGTGCTTTATATTTTCGTATTTTTTCTTTTTTTTTCTAGGCCTTGGACCAACACTAACTCACGGTCCTTGGCCTAGAGCCTCTTTTTTTCTTTTGTCAAGTTCTCGAACTAGCGATATGCATATATATACTTATATATCTATATTTGGTAAGGTTATTATAGAAAAAAATTATTTTTTCCATTTTGAACAAAAAATCAAAAATCAAGTATCATTTGTTATCCCAAAACAAATGATACTTGGAAAATATTTTTTTTTTCTTTTTCTTTTTCCAAGATGTTTCTTAAAAAAAATTGATAATTACAAAAAATATTTTCTCCATCTACTACATTCAAAAAATATTTTTCTAAAAAACTTTCTTTAAATATTTCTTTTCTTCTTAAAGAAAAAAAAAATATTTCCTAAAAAATAATGTTATTTTGTTTTTCTAAAAAAATAAAACATTTTTCTTTCCTTTAAAATTTATTTTTTTCCTTTAAAAGAACAAAGATATTAATGATGTTTTTTAAAAGAAAAAATAAATTCTTTTAAAAATATTTTTTTACAAATTCAAAAAATTCTCTCATAAATGCTTATTCACTAAATGACAAAACTTACATGAAAATGGAGTTTTCTTATAAATTGATTTTTTTTCACTACAAGACAAAGCTATTCTCCAAATATTTTTCATTTAAAATATGTTTTTCCTAAATAATTTCAACTTTAAAATAAAAATTTTATTTTCAAAAATGTTTTTATGTTTTAAGATACCTTTTTCACACCAGACATGACTTTCTTAAAAATATTTATTTTCAAATTGTTTTTATTTTTTTTTCATTTTAAATTGTTTTCATAAAATTACTTTCTAAAAATTCTATTTTCTATTTTCAAATTGTTTATTTAAATATTTTCCAAAAGCTTTTGTTTTTACATTAAAAAAATAAAACGTTTCTTTAATAGTTAAATTCTTCTTCATTATTTTTTTATAAATAAACAAATTCAATTTTCTTCTCAAATATATTTTTTTTAAATATTTATTCTTTTAAATTATTATTTTCATCAATAAAAAACGCTAAATGTTTCTTAGTCTTTATTCTTTTTTTTTTTTACTTAAGCAAAAACATTTTTTGTCAAAAAATAAAATAAATAAAAATCTTTTACTTCATTGCTTCCATTCATTTCTTCTTAAATTAAAACATAAACTTTGCCATCATAACTTAAACTAAAATCAATCACATAATAAATACAAAAATATAAATAGAAAAAGAAAAACCTTTATCCCCAGGACTAAAATTTGTCGATTCTTCCATAATCGATAGATGGTTTAAAAGGGGGACATTTTTACATTTTAAGTACTTGCCTTAGTTTGCATGTTTCTTTTTATTTTGTATGCTTAGTAGCCTTATCATAATAAACACGTCAAAATAAATTTAATTAAGGGAAAAGATCATGTTAACCAACAAAAATCAAACAAACTTGGACTTGATTTACCGCTTTCAAACGAGTGTCTTTGGGTGCCTAACACCTTCCCCGTGCATGACCAACCTCCGAACCTAATGAATACTTTGGCTAAAACCATTTTGAGTCATTTAATAAAATATTTATTTTCTTATCTTTCATTCATTCTTCTTAAAATCCAGTGACTTAGCACACCTTTTCAAAACTAATGTATTTTAGCCCAGTAAATTCCAAATTGACGCCTAGAAAAGCCCTTGACCTTGTTTTTTCTAAAATCGTTTTCAAAAATAAAGCTTGTCCAAAATCAAACATACCTTCCAAATGTGGCAGGAAAGATTGGACTCAAATATGAAATCAAACGTACCTCCTAGCTTGTGGCAGAGAGGATTGGACTAATGATAAAACTAAATACACCTCTCGGCCTGTGGCAGAGGAGGATTGAAAATTAACAATCTTTATAATGTGCCTCAGTCTATAGCTTGGGCAAGAAGGACGACACAAATTGTAAAATATGCCCCAACCTGTAGCTGAGGAACAAACAAATTCAAATTTTCTCAAAGCCCCAAAGATGGGCACATAACATATAATGTGCCCTACCTAGTGCCTAGGGATGAATAAAAAAATAGTTGGCTTTAGCTGGCGACTCTGATGAGGATAGTTAGAGGGTCAAGCCTAGATTGTCTAAATAGGTCCAAATAATCCAAGTCCAATTGTTCAATCTTATTTTGTTATATTTTTTCTTTATGTTGTAAATAAGTGTGAGCGGTGATGAGTTTTCTTTCTGTACATATATTTTATTCCTCACATTTTTTTTTTGTACATAAATTTGTTTCTCCCTTCCTCGTATGATTTGTTAATATTGTAACCACTTCTAAGGCACGAGCACCTGTATTGATTCACTTGTCCTGAATGAAATAAAACCCTACAAGATTAAAAAGAGGTTGTGTGTAGGTATGTCTAACTGTGTTGGTTTAACTGTCGTGACCGATATTGAAAGCACCTTGCTTAGATCACAAACCAAAAATGGTAGTTACTTGGGGACACTAGAGGTTTGAAAATTCGAGAACCGATGCCTTGCTAGGATTACATTAGTGAACCCATGAACTTCATGTAGTTATCATATGTCTAAGTGCGATCTAAATCATTGTAGGATACTAGGTTCTAGGGAGAGGAAGACGATTTTGATATGTCCGTGTGTAATTTTTTTTAAGAGCCTAAGATTCAAACAAGTAAAGTTTAAAATGCCAAAAGATAATCAAATAAAGAAAATAATTTTTATAAATCTCACAGCAAGTGTAATCGAGTCTGTAATTTCATTTCAAGGAGTTGTATTTTAATATCCCAACTTGTATTGTAATGTGTCAAGTTGTTTAAATTTCTAATCCTTCGATACGATTGTAATATTTTGTCAATTTATTCTTAATGATAGCTATGAGATTAGTAATAAATTGTTCATCCACTTTTTGAATTGTATTTGACTGTTCATCGTAGGAATTGGAAACATAGGACTTAAATGAATATTGGTCCACTTTAATTTATGTGGACTAATAGTTTAACTTGGCTTAAATAACTTGAAGGAAAATTGGTCCCAAAAGGTTATTTTTGTACCCTTGTTCCAAAGTCTGATTCTCACCCACAATCGAACTCAAAACTAATCTAAAATGGAATCCAAAGATCACCTCGAATCTCCCCATACAAGTGAAATGACTGACGTACCGCGAATTTTGGACAAGAGAGAACAAGAGGAGAACTCAATTTGGTTTCCTCCTTCTCAAAATCCGTTCATTTTAGAAAGCACAATTTCAAGGAATTTTTTAGGCGCCGATTTTGAAAATGTTTTTTGGGTTAGGATTTATTTAAAAATAGAGTCGCCACCTAGCATTGAGTTAAATAGTGTGCTAGGTCACCAGGATTTTTAAAATCATTTTATTTTAGAAATGACCCAAGCTTTGACTCGAAAATGCTTGGTTTAAACCAAAGATTTCTATAAAGTTCGAGGGGTTAGTTATGCTTGAGGAAGGTGTTAGGCACCCCAAAACACTCGTCCGAAGACGATACCTAAGTTTAAATAAATCTTTAGGTTCAAACTAGTTCAAGTAATTTTCTTCCGTTTTGGTTAACACGCTAACTCCCATTTTGATTGTTTTTGTTTTTTATGTTTATTTTATACAAGAAAATAAGAAAAAATATTTAAGAAATAGCAGCAACATATAAAAAAAAATTAAAAATAAAGGACAAATGCCCCCCTTTTAGACTGTCTATCAGTTATGGAAGAATCGACAAGCTTAGTCCCGGGGAGGGGGGGATTTTATATATTTAGTTAAAGTTTGACTTTGATAAAAGCTAGTATGTTTATTTTAAAAGAGATGAAATTAAGAAAACGTTTTTATTGGAATGTGTAAAACCATGTTTTAAGTAAAGAAAACGTAACAAAAACAAGTAAAAGTCTTTTTTCTAAAGACAAAGTATATAAAAACATTTTATTTATGAAAATAATTTACAAAAAAACAAATGATTTATTTTTTAGAGTAACACAAAGTATTTTCATGTTGAAAACAACTTATGTAAAACTCCTTTTTCTTTTTATATTTTTTTGTTTGTTTAAGAAAACTAAGAATAAGGCATGAAATTAAAGGTAGTGATATGTACATTTGATTTTTGTCAAAAACACTCCAACCAAACTTACTTGCTTAGGCAAATTTAATGTTGATTTTGTTAGTTAAAAAGAAAAGAATATATATATATATATATATATACATATACATATATATATATATATAATAGAGGGTCTCCCTTTTTCCGCCTTTTAGCCACAAAGATCTAGATATAGTAATATATACAGGGTGTCAGTCCATGATCTGAGACATAGGAGCAGACCATAATGTAGGCTTATATATATAGGGGTGCCAATCCATAGCCTAAGACGTAAGGTGAGGTCATGATCTAGGCTGGCGCGAAAAGTCGCAAAACATGAAAAGTAAATAGTTAGTTGTTAGTAGTCCATAGTCAGTTGGTTTATTTTAAGTTTATTGAGTTTGGTTTCTTGTGTTTCTTGGCAAAAGCCAAAGATACTATGTACACCAAGGTTCTTGTTGTTCTTGACACACAAAAAAATATTATGTACAATATGTACAAAACCAAACACAACAAAGACAACTAAAAAAATATATATACAAATAACCAAAAGATAACAAACAAACTAACTAAAGAGAGGATCAAGAAAACTTACCTAACTTTGGGGAATGGTCTTTTCCTAAGTAATATTTCATTCTTTTCCATCTTTAACTTCTTCAATTTCTTTGCTTGGTTGTTCTTGAGAAGTCACTTGAACTCTTTGTAGAAGAGTTTCAAGATCACATTTTGAGAGGATTTTTGGAATATTTTCGATGTGTTTGAGACGTGAAAACTTTAGGAAATCAAGGAACCCGATTGATATTTTTGAGTTTAGAGATAGTAGGTCTAACCAACGTATGTTCCTTAACCAAACATGCTACCTTTTATATGCAAGGGCATACATGTGCATTCCCCAATGTACAGGCATTTCCAGTCGTTATTAAATGATAATTTAATGGACATTCAATGCCATGCTAGTTTAGGCTAGGAATGATGAATATCTTCTAGGATTTGCTAGGTAATGATGAGATTTTGTTAATGATGAGATTTTTTTTATAACAATTTTTTTTCAAAAGATCTTCTATTTAATGTATGTCATTAATGTTTCACTAAATGCCCTTAAATGCTCTTAAATGTTTTAGAATGATGAATGACTACTTATACTAGGTTTGGGCGATAAGAACCTATAGGAAATGATGAGATTCTCTCATGAAGAGATATTTTTAACCAAATCTTTTCATAAGATTGCCTAATTAATGCTTCATTAATGACTTCATTTGATGCCATGTAATATTCTTCAATGATGGCATGCTAATCAAGTAATAAGGTTAGGCATCAGGACATTCCATAGAAAATGATGACATTCTATGGATGATATCTTTTCATAAGATACTCATTAAATGCTTGACATTAATGCACATACTTCTTGGGAAGTTCCCAATCCGGCTAAGGGCACTCCTGTAGAGGAATCTTATACTTCTTCCTAAGCTTGTGTTCTCTTTGTAAACTTGGTGTCTTAGGCACATATTTACCTAATCAAGGATTTATTTCTTGATTTAGGAAATTAAAACTTTAAATATGAAATTAAGCAAATATTTTTGGCCGTCAATTTGACAAAATCGGTGAAAATAAAAGTTTCAGGGGTCAAAACGTGAAGTAATTGTAATTGATGAAATTTCCTCAAATTAAAGGGTAGAAAATAAATTAAACATATTCAAAATGATATCCACAGAAAATTCACTTTTAATATTGTCATTTTAGTCCCATTAACTTTTAAAAAATTTAAAATTGACTTGAAACTTTTGTCTATACCAAAATTTGATCGAATTGACGATTTTATATTTTTTTTATGCTTTTATTTTTTTTAGTATCAATCATAATTTAAGGTAGAAATTCATTCCCTCTTAACCTCGGTTTAAAGTTTGTTCGAATTTGCATTTAGACCCTGTACTTATGAAAAGTAAATGAATGGGATAAAATGTGGTGTCTACAGCTACTCCTCTTTGTCATTGGAGTTTACTCGTAATGAAAAAGGTAAGAGACACAAATATTTTATTCTATGAGACACAGAAAGTAAAGGAACCTAACCTAGAGTAGTCTAGATCATATTTTGATGGGGAATGAAATGAAAATGGTATTTTCTAAAGTATCTTTGGAAAACACCGACGGTAAGTAACATAAATGGAAATTCAGGGTTAGCCTGTGAGCAGTACATTTAAATAGTGAGCCTAGGGTAGCCCAGGAACACTGGAAACAGTAAATGTAAAACTGAACCAAGAGTAGCCAAGGAACACTGCGAACAGAAAATCTAAATAGTAAACCAATGGTTGCCAAAGAACACTGAATGTAGTAAATTGGTGAGAAAAAGTCTAATCAAATCTCCTCAGTTTAAAAGCATTAAACGAATGCATCCGCCATCAAATATGGGAAAGAAAAAGTAAATGGCAACGCGTTTGTCATCAGAGACAGAAATTTAACATATCTGTCATCAGAGGCGTGAAATTAACGCATTCGTCATCAGAGGCAGGAATTTAACGCATTTGTCATTAGAGGCGGAAATTTAACGTATCCATCATCAAAAGCAGAATTTAACGCATTCGTCATCAGAGACAGGACTTTAACGCCTCCACCATCAAAGGCGGGAATTTAACGCATCCATTATCAGAGACAGAGATTTAACACATCCATCATCAGAGATAGGAATTTAATGCATTCGTCATCCGAGACAAGGATTTAACGCGTCCACTATTGGAGGTGGGAATTTAATGCATCCACCATCAGAGATGGGAATTTAACGCATCCATCATCAGAGAAAGAAATTTGATGTATCCGTCATCAGAGACAGGAATTTGACGCATCTATCATCAGAGACGAGAATTTAACGCATCCAATCAAAGGTGGTAATTTAACTCATCTACCATTAGAGGTGAGAATTTAATGCATTCGTTATTAGAGGTAGGTTTTGTAATACCCCCAAAAATTTATATTTTGAAAATAATATTTTTATATTAGTTTAATATGTTTTAGGTTTATTTTGTATATAAGAATTTATGGTATAAATATATATTTGATAATTTGTGGGGAGATAAGTGTAATTATTGGGTTCAATATGAATTATTTTATAATTGCGGGATATTAGTGTAATTTTCCTATAAATCTTGTAAGGTAAGCTATTGTTTATGGCTAGGAATTTAAGGGGGGAAAAAAGACTAAGAAAAAGGGGAAATTATATGGCCACAAGTTTATCACATATTATGCACATACATATGTATGGATCAAACATGTGTAAGATGAGATAGTTATTAAAGAAAACAAAGTTATCATCTTGATATATGTATTAAGTATATATTAATATTAAGCATATAATGAGCAAGGAACTATATATATATATATATATATATATATATATATATATATATATATATATATATCAGACAACTTAATACATGAAGGTGATGTATACATTGAGGGAACGTAATATTCCCTCAATGGTCTAGGTGGTCCCTCAATGGTCTAGTAAAAAAAAAAAAAGTTTAACTTATTTTATTAGAAACAGTAACAATACTTTACTAAACAATTTAACAAAAAAAAAAAAAAAAAAATAGCTTTGGTCATTTTTTTTTCCTTTTAGTGTTCATTCTTTTTTTGGGTGTTTCTTTTGTCCACTGTTGTTTGAAACTTGGTTTGTTATTATTTTTTTTTGTATTCATTAATTGTCTTTTTTTTTTTTGCCATTGTTGTCCCAAAAATAAATAAATAAATCATAATTAAATAAATCTTTTTTTTTGCAAGTAGTCTTTAGGTGTGCTTACTTTTATGCCTAGGAAAAAACAACACAACCTTGACCATAATAAAATATTAGAGAACGTTCCTAAGAGACCTAGAATTGAAAAGAAAACGAATAAAGTCATTAAGTCTGAACCCACCGAAATGGCCGCGGAATCACCTAGACCATTGAGGGAATATTACATTCCCTCAATTTATATGTTGCCTTCATGCATTAAGTTGCATGATATATATATATATATATATATATATATATATATATATGTGTGTGTGTGTGTGTGTGTGTGTGTGTGTAGTTATTTGCTCATTATATACTTAATATTAATATATATTTAATACATATATCAAGTTGATAATTTTGTGTGTGTGTGTAGTTATTTGCTCATTATATGCTTAATATTAATATATATTTAATACATATATCAAGTTGATAATTTTGTTTTCTTTAATAACTATATCATCTTACACGTGCTTGAACAGCTCGAGCCAACATACTCGCCCAACTTCTATAACCAACACTGAATGAAACCAACCTGTTCATGAACAGCTCGGGTTTGGCTCGAAAAAAGCTCGTTCAAACTCGTTTATTAAAATAAGCGAGCCGAGCTCGAGCTCCTAAAAATGTTCGTTTAATAAACGAGCCGAGCCGAGCTTGTTTGCGAGCTACTCGTTTATTGTTCGCGAACAGAAAATACTATTTAACTAATATATAAATATTTTATTTTTTAGGGACTAATATATAAATATGTTATTTTTAGGGACTAATACATAAATATTTTATTTATTAGGGTTTGTCTTTGATGTATGCCCCCAACCTTGTCCCAAAACCTAAGCTCATTTCTCTCCCTCATCCATGCCGCCACCGCCGTGCTCCCTAGAGCCTGAGTGCCTGACGCCTTTGATCTGCTGCCGCCTACCGCAAGCCAACACAACGACGACACTGATGATCTGCTAGTTCCATCAATTACTTTCAAATGTGCGAGATCTGGTACTTTCTTTCTCTAAATGGGATTTGGGTTTGAAATTTTCTTTTCTCTCTAAATCGGAGCTCCTCTATCTCTCTGATGCCACTAATTTACAGGCACAAACATGGCAGATCCTCTACAAACCACCACTACCCCTATGTAGCGACGTTGCGAGCACTACTGTGGGATTAATTTTCGAGCTTCATCTCTATATTTGGTAATCTCTCTCTTGATTAAACATGATTTGTTGAGTTTTCGAGCATATGCTAGAGGTCGTTTGGTTTATCCGAGCTGAGCGGAGCTCGAGCTTGAGCTCGGCTTGGGCTCATTTGGGTTTAGCGAACCGACCTCGAGCTCGAGCTCATATGTTACTAGGAGAGCCGAGGTCGAACACTGACTTAGGAGCTCGACTCGATTAATTTTAAAAATAAAGAAACAAGCTTGTACATGCGATACTCGGCTCGGCTCGGCTCGTTTATACCCCTATCCATACATATGTATGTGCATAGTATGTGATAAATTTGTGGCCACATAATTTTCTCTTTTTTTTTTTTTTTCCCCCCCCCTTAAATTCCAAGCCATAAACGATGGCTTACCTTACAAGAGTTATAAGGAAATTACACTAACATGCCGCAATTATAAAATAATTCATATTGAATCCAATAATAACACTTATCTCCACACAAATTATCAAATATATATTTATACCATAAATTCTCATAATATACAAAATAAACCCCAAACATATTATACTTATATAAAAATATTATTTTCAAATTATAAATTTTCGGAGTATTACAATCTACCCTCCTTAAATAAATTTCGTATTTGAAATTTCTTTCAAAACAATAATAATTCAGAATCGCACCATATGGGCATTTTAGTCACATTCGATTCTAAAACAATTGTTCTCTATGTAGGGTCCCATAACCGAAAGTCATCATCAATCCATATCCCACCAAAATTCATGTTACGTATCACCACTTCTGCATTTTGCGATAGCTCATACTTTATTCAACACAACTCAACATAGTGTACTTTGGTTGGTAACACCAAACATAGATAACCAATTACCAAAGAATCTTATATTTTTAAATATTTCTGTAGCGTTACTCTGCTAAAAATAGCAATAAATATATCTTTATATTTATAATCAACAAATATATTTTTTAAAATATCATGCTATTCTCACTTGGATTAGGTATATCTTAATTTAGGCAGGTCTATGATCTCAATAATTTTCTCACATAGCATGACTTTTCAAATCCATTGTTATATCCTATAATCAACACTGATCAATTCCATCCAACATTCAAGCCAACATACTCACCTAACTTCCTCGTGGACTACCTCGTGAGACTAAAAATAATCATCTCCAATATCCACATTAAAATTCCAATATCTCGTAAACTTTTTCATAAATATCAACACAATTCAAACTTGAAATACGTCTGAAAACATATAAATACCTCTCAATTACATAAATACGTCTCAAAACACCCAAATACGTCTTAATCATATAAATATGTATGAAAATACATAAATATATCTCAACCACATAAATACGTCCCAAAATATATAAATACTTCTTAATCACATAAATACGTCTTAACCACATAAATATGTCTCGAAACATATAAATACGTCTGAAACATAGAAATACGTCTTGAACCACATGGATATGTTTCAAATCATATAAATACGTGTCAATCTGCAACTACCTCTCAAACATATAAATATGTTTCAAATTACATTAATACGTCTTAATTACGTGAATACATCTTAAACAAAGAAATATGTCTCTAAATACATAAATACGTCTCAAAAGTTTAATACTCTTATAAGGTAATGAGTGTAACATGTACATAAAAATATTAAATAAAATTCCCCCCCCCCCCCTGAATTTCTAAAATATCATTTAAACTCAAAGTCAAAATTAATGTAAAATGTATATAAAACTATGATATAAAATCCCCCAAAAGTCTCAACAATTACCCCCACCTACCTATTGTTAGTATTGGACTAATATCTATTTGAATATTTTATCGGTATACTATCTTCATAATACAAGAACAATTTATGGATCAAGTATTTTTTTTTTTTTTTTTTTTTTATAAAAACCCATTTTCAACAAATATTACCACACTAAGAAATATCAAAATTCTACAAATATCATAGAACAATCGAATTTAAATTAACAAATCAACTCACTTTTATATAATAAAATACTATACTTTATTATTAGACCTATGATTGTTTTACCTCATGATTGAAAATTATCATATCAACTACATACAAGACTTACCCCCCATGACAGGTCTTAGCACAATATATTGATACTCAATTTCATATTCAACTTTTTCTGTCAAATTAACAACATATTTTTTTTATCACCTGCAGGACTTGCTGTAATACTCCGAAAATTTGTATTTTTGAAAATATTATTGTTAATGAGTAATAGATACCATAAACCAAACCTAGGGTGATCATAAACCAGCTCTTATACCACTTTGTAACGACCATATTTACTAGGGCCGTAACACTAAAGCTGAATGATAATTTTTAATTGATCTGATAATTTTTTGAAACTACGATGATAATTATAATTATCGATTTATCGAGTCAATTTTACATCAGTAAATAATAAATATAATTATTACATATTAAATAAAAAATTCAAATAAAATTTTATGAGCATGCAGAATTAATGTTGAAATTTAGAACATATTAAGCAAAATATTTGGGAAATTGATTATTACATAAATATTTATATATTAATAATTCGTTAAAATATATATGAATAAATTGTCAATAATTCAGAATCTGAGAAATATTGGGATATATATATATATACACATGTTCTAATTCAATTTCTATCAATAATATATAATTTCTATTCTATAAAAATATGAGAATTTTAGAACAATAACGATTTAATAAAAATATTAGAAAAATAAATTTAACCTAAATTCATTTATAATTTCTGGCGCAACTTCATTTTCATTGACCCTAAAATAAAAACTGTGAGGTTGTGAGTTAACGCTCAGTTGAATTTCAACCCCTCTAATACGTGTATCTAATTAATACAACAAATAAACACATATGTACGTATTTCACATAATTTTCACATAATGCGTTATCATAATATCTTATGCAAAATAACAATTATAATAGTAATAATATAAAATATTATTATATTATTATTGTTATAATTGTAGTTTTGCATGAGATATTATTATCACGTATTATGTGAAAATTATATAGGAAATATGACTATGTATTTATTTGTTGTATTAATTAAATACAAATATTAGAGGGATTGAAATTCTACTAAGTCTTGGCTCATAACCCCCACAGTTTTTATTTCAGGGTCGATGAAAATAAAGCTGCTTCAAGAATTGTAAATGAATTTAGATTAAATTTATTTTTTTAATATTTGTATTAAATCGTTATTGTTGTAAAATTCTCAGATTTTTATATAATAGAAATTATATATTATTGATGAAAATTGAATTACAATGTATATTATATATATATATATATATATATATATATACACACACACACACACACATACAAAACCCAATATTTCTCTGGTTTTAAATTGTTGACAATTTATTCGTATATATTTTAACAAATTATTAATATATATGTATTTATGTAATAATCAATTTCCTAAATATTTTGTTTAATATGTTCCAAATTTCAACATTTATCCCGTCTATTCATGAAATTTTATTTGAATTTTTTATTTAATTTGTAATATTTATATTTATTATCAACTGATGTAAAAATTTACTTGATAATTCGATAATTATAATTATTGTCGTAATTTGAATTTTTTTTTAGATCAATTAAAAATGATCATTTTGTTTTAGTGGTAATTCTCCAAAGGGAGAAATCGCATGGCGGTCCTGAAAAACTGAGTCGTTACAGGTTCGTAGTTCGGAAACATTTAGAAAATTTAAATAATATTGTACATCAGGAATGGAAGAAAATGTTCTGAGTTAGATAAACCTATCCCAGGGTGTTATCTTAATCCAAGATTGAAGATGCCTAAGAGGATTCTCATGAAGAACGTAGTTCATTTAGAGGATTCAATATTTCAAAGAATAAAAAATATCTCTCTACCTATGGCAGAGTCGGATTGAAAGGAGTTCATGACGAAAGTAGTTTGTTTAGAAAATTCATGATTTCAAACATTAAAACATCTCCCTGCTTGTGGCTGGGGAGGATCGAAATGAGCTCACGATGAATCCATTTTGTTTAAAGAATTCAAGATTTCAAACAATAAGAAATACCTCTTAACTAATGGTAGGAGAGGACTGAAAAAAGCTCATGATGAATGTAGTTCATTTAGAGAATTTAAAATTTTAAACAATAAAAAATACCTTGTAGCCGGTGGCATGGGAAGATTGAAAAAAGCTTTAGAGGGTTCATGATGAACGTAGTTCATTCAAAGAGTTTAGGATTTGAAACAATAAAAAATTACCTCCCGGCCTATGGCAGGGGAGAAGTGAAATGAGGTTTAAAGAGTTTAAGATTTCGAATAATAAAAAATACCCCTAGCCAATGGCTAGCAAGGACTAA
This sequence comes from Eucommia ulmoides, assembly GCA_016647705.1. Lineage (NCBI taxonomy): Eukaryota > Viridiplantae > Streptophyta > Magnoliopsida > Garryales > Eucommiaceae > Eucommia > Eucommia ulmoides. The sequence goes on from CM028337.1 coordinate 22,050,778, forward strand.
AAGGAGCTCATGATGAATGTAGTTCATTTAGAGAATTCAATATTTCTGAAAGAAATACTTCTCGGTCTGTGGCTAGGAAGAATTAAAAGGAGCTGATGATGAACATTCTTCATCTAGAGAATTCAATCTTTTAAACAATAAAATACCTTTCGTCCTATGGTTGGGGAGGACTAAAGGAGCTGATGATGAATGTACTTCATCTAGAGAATTCAATATTTTAAACAATAAAATACCTCTCAGCCTATGGTTGGAGAGTACTGAAATGATCTCATGATAAACGTTGTTCATTTAGAGATTCAATGTCACGACCCTTCCCGAAATCCCGACATCCCGAGCTGGCGTGACGACATCATGACATCACCGAAAACAGCCAACCAACCATCTATTACACGACAATATATATACATATAAATAAACCATCATCTATATGAAGCTATACATATTTTTGTTATGGGAACACACCCGTTCCCCAAATATACTAACAACAAAATATAATACAATGAACCCCTCACAGGTTCGCCTCAGAAAGCTCATCTCAACCTTCCACATGACTCCATTATAAGACTCTACCTAGCGCCAGTAGGGGACTGACTCCTAACTGCTTCACCTGCGAGTGTACTGCCTTCTTAGTAAAAATATTTTTAATAATATAAACTCATTCTACAACATCTAAATGGATCAAGTGTAAGTTTATAAATACCACATAGCTCGTAAAATCTCCAGTATAAAAGTAGGGAAAATAAAGTGACATAATTAAGTTTCATTCAAATCCAACTAATATAAAAATCATACTAATCACCATGATAATAAATATCAAATCAGTTAATATACGTAAAACACCACATCTCAAGCACACATCTCAACTACACTTTTTAAGCACACAACTCAAACACACACTGGCCAACTTAATGATCGTTTTAATCTTACAATCGGGAGTTTGCAACGGTACCATACCATACGTAGGATATGCCTTCCTACGAACACCCATCACTCCGTCGAAACGGATAATCACTGCGCAGTATAAACGTCTAACATCACTCTGCCGAAGCAGATAAATATAACTCCGCCGAAGCAGATAAACATCACTCCGCCGAAGCGGATCACATCACTTTGCCGAAACAGATAAATACTATCGTATCGTCAAATCAATAATGTCTTCCTCAAATCACAAATCAATAACAATCGTCTAATCAACATCGTCAAATCTCAAACATCACCCTCTATTTCCAAAATCGACTTTAATCCAAAAATCATATTTTTCACTTTCTTAAAAAAAAAAAAAAAAGGTTTGATTTCACCAAAATCATTTTTCCACTCTTTATTTTTAGAAAACCAGATATGTTTTTTCCACTCTCTTTTAAAACCACCAAATTTCAGCGAAAAACCATTTTCAACTTCCTTTCGAAACCAACACAATTAATCGAAAATACATTTTCTCCACTCACCCAGAAACCTACTTGATCCATATAATTTTGGAATCATTTAATTTAACTACAACCATTTTTCATCATATATATATATAGTTTGGCTAGAAGACAGTACACTCACCTAGCTATCCGCTCCGTAAAACTTTAACTGACTACTCCCTACCGAGACTCTGGTGCCTGCGAACCTAATAGTGACAGGGCCTACATTAATATTTTATGCAAAAATAATCTAATCAGGAAATGTAGGCCCTAAGTTTCACAATTTCCCCCGTCCCCAAATTTTATTGTGTAAAATTATTATTTAGTTAATTTTATTCCGTTAAAAATTACTGCATAAAATTTGGTAATACGAACGGTCACAAATTTATTATTGCGGTCACCAAATTTTGATGCTAGAATTTAATTTAACAAAACTAAAATAAACTTAACGAAAAACGTTACCCGTTCCGAATTGTTCACGAGTCGCGAGATGGATTTTGAATTTTGTTAGGGTTATTTGTGTAATTCCTTATTTTCTTCTCCTCTTCTTCTTTCTTTTTCCTTTTTCTATTCTGTTTTGTTTGTTGGACTCCCTACCGCCAACCGTCGAAGGGCTCCCGCCGCCGATCAAGTCTCGTCGACCCACCAGCTCTCTCCCTTTCCGACAACCTACTATCGGCGATCAATAAACACACCCACAGCAGCAGACACAATACACACACAGCTCGCCAGATCAACGGAGCAACACACCGCTGAAACACATACACACACACTACTCTCTATCTCTCTCTAACTTTTCGGCGACCACCACACACCACCATGCACACCGATTATACACATACACACCCAGAACACATAAACACACACAACCCACACGTTTTGATCTAACTCACACACATACACGTTGTTGGCAAAAACAGAACACCCACATACACCGTCAAACCCACCTTCTTTCTCTCTAACTTTCTGGCCAACTCCGACACACACAACACGCACACACACTGCAGGGAAAACACATACACACAAATTAGACTGAAGAACAACCACACACCCATGCATCCGAGCCTCCGCAACCCACGAAATCAACCACGTCCACCGGCCGACGACACCCTCAGCATTCGATCGCACCATCCCACGACGAAGCATACCGTCGTCTACATATACCTACACCCACGACGAACCCATGCTGGCAACACTGATCAGACTACTTTTCTCCGTCACCGATGGCCGACAACCAACAATTAACCAATCTCACCCACGCCGATCACCGCCTGAACCCCCAACCCATCGGACTGAAAGTCACACTCTCGCCGATCGCCCACACAACCGAAACACACTGCCGACCTAGACCCGACTTGCTCCTCTCTATCTTCTTTCTTTGTTTTTTTTTTTTTTTCCCTTTCTTGTTTTCTCAGTTTTTTTTTTCTTTCTCCCGTGATGAGTTGTATTGCATGACTGAGTATATATATATATATATATATAAAAGATAGTGGATGATCACTCATTCCCCACTTATTATTATTATTCTTATTCTTATTCTTATTATTATTAATATTTTAATTACATAAATTCCCCCCTAAATTTCTTTAAGATATTATTTAGACCGAAATCAAAATTAATTTTTTTTTTAAAATTTCAAATTAACCCCTAGAAGTTTAAATTGAATATCATTTAACACAATCTACCCCCTTATGTTCTAACTGTTCTAAAATGCAGCTAATAATTATGCATTCGCAGAATTATGGGTGTTACAACCTTTCCCCTCTAACTAAAATTTCGTCCTGAAATTTTAGTTACCTTAACTGAACACGTGTGGATATTTATCTCTCATCTCCTTCTCTCGTTCCTACGTTGCTTCCTCTACCGAATGATTGTGGCACAACATTTTCACTGATGGAATCGTTTTCATTTGCAACACTTGATCTTATCACACATTATTCGGACTGGCTCCTCAACGTAGATTAAATCCTCCTCCAATTTGATTAGTTGAGAAATCAACACATGCGAAGGATCTGACACATGTTCCTAAGCATCGACACGTGGAAAAATGTTGTGTAATCTGAATAGTTTTGGCGGTAAGGCAAGTCGATAAGTTATCGTACCAACTCGTTCTAAATTCTCGTATGGCCCAATATATCTCGGACTTAACTTTCCTTTCTTCTCGAATCTCATTATGCCCTTTCACGGAAATATACGCAAAACCACATGATCATCTATTTCAAATTCCAACTCTTGCCTATGCTTGCTAGCATAACCTTTTTTTCCGACTCTGAACATTTCTCAATCTTTCCTGGATCACTTTTCCTTGTCTTCCATCAATTGGCTATATCTAGCATCAGTAATTTAAATTTTTTTTCCTCCCACTTCTGTTCAGTCTGTTGGACTGGAGTCCTGCATCTCCTGCTATACAACACTTCATATGGTGTCATCTCGATTGCTGAATGGTAGCTGTTATTATAAGCAAATTCTATCAATGTCAAACGATCACCCCAACTTCTACGAAATTTCATAACACAACCCCTCAGCATATCCTCCAACGTTTGAATCGTACGCTCTAATTGGTTATCAGTCTGAGGATGAAAAGCGGTACTAGATTCCAGCTTGGTACCTAAAGTAGTTTGGAGACTCGGTCAGAACTTCGAAGTAAATCTCGGATTTCTGTCCGACACTATGAAAACTGGTGCACCATATAATCGACTAATCTCACCAACATACCATTAGGTATACTTAACCGGAGAGTATGTCGTTTTTACGGCCAAAAACAAAATAAGCAGATTTAGTAAGCCTATCAACGATCACCCAGATGGAATTATGCCCATTTTTTAGTACGGGGAAATCCCGAAACGAAATCCATTGTGATATGCTCTCCTTTCCACTCTGGAATAGGTAAAGGCTGCAATAACCCACCTGAACGTTGGTACTCGATCTTGACTTGCTGACAAACGAGACACCTGGCGACAAATTCAACAATTTCCCGTTCCAGTCCATTCCTCCAATAGAGTTCTCGCGGATCCCGATACATTTTGATACTACCTGGGTGTATTGCGTACGTTGGGCTGTGCGCTTCCTCCAAGACATCCTTCTTCAGATTGGCATCATCAGGCACACACAGTCTATTCCCCACCATTAAGGCCTCATCGTTATCCCTGACACGATAGTCAGCTCTGTGACCACTTTTTACGTCATCACTGATCTTTCCCAATTGGGCATCCGACTTCTGCGCTTCAATAATACAGTCGATCAAGGTCGGCCTCAAAGTCAAATTCGTAAGCAACGCTGGAGGTCTGGACACCTAGGCGGTGGGATTTTTTCACAATGTTGCTTCTTTGCTCATTTATCCACCGTAACTTCGTCTGCTTTGGTTCGATCACATCGTTTTCGCTCCGATTTCATACCTTTTCACCCCACGCACCTATTTTAATACAAAAAGAATAAAAATATATTAAAACATATAAAAATAACTATAAACGTACTCAAAAACTAATAAATTCAGATTGAAAATACATAGGTAATTTACACCTATCAATCTAGATGAGAATCAAATACATATTGTGAAGAATCAAAGTCTATCTTCGGATGACATATTGGGAAAAAGAAGAAAAAGAATCCAAGATGAAGAATCAAAGAAGAGAATAGGAAGCAAGGCAAAGAACGAGTCTAGAATATTTGGATTTACCCTAATTCTCAAGGTTGGAGAAAAGAGGAAGAGAAACTCAGACGATGGAGGAGAAGATCGATGAGAGGGGGCGTGCAAATGAACCCTGAAAACCCTAAAATCCTATAAATATCAAGAATATCGGTCGAGTCGGGTATGTTCGAGTGGGCGATGTGTACACCTGCTAGCTGATCCAAAATTAAGAAAATGTATCGATTCAACCCAATCTGACCGGTACATAACATAGCAAACCCAATTTTTACGGGTTGGGCCAGTCGGTTATGGCGAGTGGGTGGGGCCGTCGGTATTTTTTCACAACCCTGGCGACAAATCAAATGTAGCGACGGTAGAGATGATTGGAGAGAATAGGGAGAGCGACAGAATGGGGAGGGATACGGTGGAACACAGGAATACAGAGAATATGGAGAGGACAGATGAATTGGGAAAATCAAGAGGTTTGATGAGTTTAGGAGATGAGGGTGTTTTTGTCATTAATAGAATATTAATAGGAGTTACTGTATATTTAAAAAAAATAAAAAATCAAATAGAGGTTATAAATAATATTACATTTAAGTATGTTGTAAAAAATTGTTGGGTTTTAAAATAGAATATATGGACTAAAATTCCTTCTTGAGAACCAGTTATCATCACCACCTAGTCTCAAATCTGGAACCATTAAGACTAAATAAGAGCCTTCATCACAGCCACAAATATAAAATATAAAGCCTATTGTCATTAAATTCTATACAACATGTTTAGTTGGACGAAATTAGGGGTAGAATGGAATCGTATTCCGCCCTCGATTTCTATTCCATTGTTTGATTCTCTAATGGAACCACTTTTGTGATTCCATTGGAATGAAAACCAAGGAAATGAGATTTCATTTGAAATGGACTAGAATCAAGTCCAGCCCAATGGAATCAAAACCAAAATTACAAAAAAGTCCATTGTTTATCCAGCCCAATCCAGAAATTAGAGAACAGAAAATTTGGAACAAAAACTGAACATTAAAGAACAAAAAATTGAGAACAGAAACTAAAAATTTAGAGCAAAAAATTGAGAATAGAAACTGAAAATTGGGAACAAAAATTGAAATTTCCGAAGAGAAACTATAAATTGAGAATAGAAACTGAAAATTGAATGGAATAGTGAAATATAATAAAATTTTATTATAAGGGCATAATAAGAAATTTTAATATATTTTACTATTATATTTTTTTCCTCATTCTATACCAAACAAACAGGTGAATGGAATAGTGATTTCATTGATAATTTCATTCCATTTCTTCTCTCATTCCATTACTTCTTCCGTTTCATTCTGTCCAACCAAACGAGCCTATAGAGATTTCCATTCGATTTATTCCCATGTGAATCCACATCATCTCTCTCTCTTTCTTTGACTCTACTTTTCTATTCAGTTCATTCGGAGATTATTTAGGTTTTTTTTTTAATTTTTTAAAATTAGATATTATTGCCTTGGATTAAATTTAGAAATTAATTTTTTTAAAATATTTTCATATTTAATTTGGGTTTGTCTTCGATTGTATTATTGAGTCCGATCTTAATCGGATCAAAATAACTATAACAAAAAAAAAAAAAAAAATAGACAAGAATTTGAACTTTTTTTTGTTTAACAACAATGAAAAAGTGAAGTTTATGTAGTAGCAAAGTTTCTTAACATGTGTGGGACAAAATACAAATAAATCGAGAAAAATACAAACTAATATCGGACTGTGGCACGAAAATCTCATTCTCTTTAACTAGATTCAAACCCTCTGCGATTGGCAATGCCTTGAAATCGGTGTAACAAAATTTATCTTTAACTTGTCCCCCCAGGATACAACAGTTCGATTTAGTTGTTTGGTTCACACTAATTTTGCACAAATAATAGAACCCAAAACTCCACCAAGAGAACACCTTTCTTTACCCAATATAAAATATGTATGTATGAAAATATGAATGATTCACAAAACTTGAAAGTTAAAAGAAAATGAAATGACATCATATTAGAGCACTAACCCACTAAGATAGTGGGAGACAAACTCCAAAAATAATTAATTTAATTAATTAATAATATATATTATATTAAAATATAACAAAATTCCCCCACTCATTTTAATATAAAATAAAATTACAAGGCAAAGATAGATCAGCATGCATAATGAAGGTGTGCTTTGCATTGAACCTTCAATTAGTAAAACAACAATCTCTACTCTAGAGTCAATAATGATCTCAGATTTGAACTATGACTTCTTAAGGGAAATAAAATACCACTATCCACGCATGATTTTTCAGGTGTTCAACATGAGTTTTATTAGCAAACACATTACGACCTTGTGTTATCCCAGTTTTCATAATTGTTTTTGAGAATAACCTAATTCTCATAGAAAGAGACCCCACTTTCACACTTATATAAGTGATATATGTCAAGGGTACTCTTGTAATTACGATACCCCACTCATAAGAGACACAAATTTCATTAAGAGTCATAAAACTCAACCCTCCAATCATTACAACATAAATACACTTACACCATAAGGATGGATCAAAATAAAGTAGTGTATTTTTTCAAGTTTTTCTTATGATTCATTTTTCCCATTGAACCCAGTTCTCAGGATCTCTAGTCCCTAAGTTGGGTATCCTCATAAGTAACTTACTAAAGTATAGGCTAAAACCCTATCCCCCTCGATGTATTCCTGACCTTTTCTCTAGTCAAGGCCTTTCTTAGTGGATTTACAAGATTATTGCAAAATTTAATATAATCCACATCAATAATACCATTACTCACATAAGATATTACAATACTGTGTTTTTTTTGTATAGGTATGGAGTTTCCATTATAATAACAATTTTTTACTCTACTAATTGTAACAATGCTATCACAATGTATTAAAATATGTGGAATTGGTCTTTCCCAAAGTGAGACTTCATGTAATAAGTCTCTTAACCAATTCGCTTCCTCACTTGCAAAAGCTAGAGCTGTATGCTTAGCCTCCATTGTTGAATTAGCAATGATAGTTCGTTTTTCAAACTAGCAACATATAGCACCACCACCTAATATAAAAACATAACCAGTGGTAGAAAGATAATCACCTAACAATATATTCCAGTCTGCATCACTAAAACCTTCAAGTACCATAGGATATTTTTTATAAACCAAACCATAATTTTTCGTGCAGGATAAATATTTTAGTATCCGCTCAATGGCACACCAATGTTCTTTACCTGGTTTGCTAGTAAACCTGCTAAGCACTGCAACTTCATATGCAATGTCAGGTCTAGTACAATCAGTTGCATATCACAAGCTAACGATCATACTAGCACATTACTTTTGATTAATCACATCAAAATCATTCTCAACAAGAAATAAATGTATGCTAAAATCAGAAGGAGTAGCAACGTGCTTGCAATTATAAAAATTATATATTTTTTTAAATATTTTCTTAATATAATGCGATTGATCAAGAAAAATACTAACACATGTTTTGTAATTTTTATTCCCAAAATAAGATTAGCTCCACCAAGATATTTCATGTCAAAATGGTTACTAAGCATATTTTTTGTTTAAGCTATCATGTGTAAATTAGAGCCAAATATTAAAAGATCATCTACATAGATACTAACAAAAACATGTGAATTATTTCAAGATTTATAATAGATACACTTATTACACTCTTAAAACATTTTTGATCATGCAGGAATTAAATTTTGCATGCCATTGTTTACTAGCTTGTTTTAAACCATACAGGGATTTATTCAATTTACACACTTCGTTTTCTTGTCTGGGCTCAATAAAACGTTTAGGTTGATCCATATAAATTTCTTCATCTAGATCTCTATTTAAAAATGTAGTTTTTACATCAATTTGATGAATTTCTAAATTGAAAATTGCAGTAATAGCAGTTAACAATCTAATAGATGTAACTTTGGTAACTGGAGAAAAAGTAACAAAGAAATCCAAATCTATTTTTTGCTTAAAACCTTTAGCAACAAGTCTAACTTTAAACTTATCTATTGAACCATCAGGTTTAAATTTATTTATTTTTCTGAGAACCCATTTACACCCTATAGTTTTAAAACCTGACGGTAAATCAACTAATTTCCCAAGTTTTGTTAGAAATTAGCGACTCAATCTTATCATTTACAACCTCTTTCCAAAAAATTGCATTTGGTGATGAAAAAACTTGTTGAAAATTAATTAAATTTTTCTTAGTATTAAAAACATAAAAATTAGGTCCAAAATATTTTTGAACTCTAGATCTTTTACTCCTTATTACTTTACCCCCACTATCTTTAGATATAAAAAAAAAAAAAAATCTTCATGAAAAATTGCATCACCAGATTCAATGAAAATATTATTTTCAATATCCAAAAATCTATAGGCTGTACTATTTATTGCATATCTAAGAAAAATACAAGTAGTAGCTCTAACACCTAATTTAGGTCTGTTAGGGTCAATTAATCTAACGAAGGGTAAACAACCCCAAACTCTAAAACAACCTAAGTTTGGTTTATGCCCCTTCCACAACTCCAAAGGACTAATTTTAGTTAGTTTTAGCTTCTTTTTATTTATTTATTTATTTATTTTTATGTGGCACCTTATTTATAACAAGACATGTAGTTAAAAGTGCATCAACCCAAAGATTTTAGGGAACACCAGATTCAATTAGCATGGCATTTGTTAAATCAATTAAAGTTTGATTTTTTCTTTCCGCCACACCATTTGATGCAGGTGAATATGGCGGAGTAGTCTCATGAATTGTTCCCAAAGACTGAGCAAAAATGAGTAATCATTATTCATATATTATCGACCTCTATCACTTCTAATTCTCTTTATTTTTCTATCGAATTGATTTTCAACTTCGTGAAGAAAATATTTAAATTGTTTAAAAGTATCACTTTTATTTTTTAACAGATAAACATAAGCAAATCTTGAAAAATCATAAGTAAAAGTGATAAAATATCTATTTCCTCCTATTGAATTCAAGGTTTTGTTGAACAATTAAGTATTGATGTTTTTGGTAGAACAAATAATTTTATCAAGTGTTTCAGATTTATAAGTTCCATACATGTGATTAAGTAGAAGACCTCATGAAAAAAACATAAAGGGTGCAAGATGGACGTAATGAAGATATGAAGAGTTTTGAAGATCTTGAAAAATAGATGAAAACAATTCTCTACTTATATACTCTTAATGTAACCCGAATTAGGCTCACATACAACATTTTAAATGATTTAATTATATGTGTGTCATGACAAGAAATGATAAGTTCAAGATCCTAAAATGAAATATTATATGTGCTCCTTATCTGAAATGAAATTGATAATTGACATAATTGGAAAACATGTTTTAAAATATAAAAATTTGTATTTTCGGGTGAATTTTGTTAATTGAGAAAAGCAATCGGTTAACCAAATCAAACAGCGAGTTTTAGAGTCGAAATGAGGTGCTATTGATCTAGTCGGTCAACCGAATTGAATTGGTCGTTCAACCATTTGAAACAATAGCTTAATTAGCAAAAGAAGTAAGTAAGCACACTGATCCAATCGGTCAGTCGAATGAAAGTGGTCGGTCAACTGTTTGAGTCAATAGGTAAATTGAAGAGAAATTGGATCACTTTGATCTAATCGATCAACCAACTAGCCTTTAAGGCAACAACTAACTTTGGTTCTGGATAGGCCTGTTAATCGACCTGTAGGACTTGGTCAACCATTTGAGTCAATTGAAAAATCGAGAGATTTTGGTCTCTTAGTAAAAAACTATCCATTTTTTATGATTCTAAGAGAGGGATTTGGGGTATTTGAGTGTAATTTAAATATGCATGACCTATTATATGATCCTTATTAATTTGGTCTATTTAATTAAATTTTCTTTTAATTAAAGTGTGTTAATAATTTATATTTTGATGGATTTCGATTTAAAAAATATTTTAAGGACCAAAATGAGATTTCCCAATAATTATTTAAATGAAAAAGATCTATTTTGAACATATATGATATATGGGATCTTTCTGTGTCATTTAATGACATATAATTTGAAAAGTTGCCATTATAAGATAACTTTGAAATACCTATTATTACCTGTAAATTTTGAATATTGCTATCTTTGTGGAGAATATTTGGGGTCAAAGATATGAGAGAGATTTATGGGATTTTATTTGAACTTACGATTTAATCCATATATTTAAATATAATTCTTTCTATATTTTTATTGACAAAGATTAAAGTATTTTTGGGACTCAATTGAGAGTTTTAAAAATTATATTGTTGCTCAAATATAGCCGTTATGAATCTATATGATATATATGGTGCATATGTGTCATTTATTGACATATCATTTGAAAACTAGTTATTGGAGGGTTAGTTCTAGGTTTATTGATATAGACTTGCGGGAATTGAGTTTAACACATTAAGAACATCAGTTTGAGCTTTTATAAGAGAGATTTTTTCTGAGATTTCAAAGAGTGATTCTATATAAGTTCTTGATCTAAAGCACTTATGGTTTGGCATTACCGACTTGCAGCTCTATTGCTATTCTTTCATTATCTTCGGTGTTTCCTGATGAGATCTATCCAAGCTTTACTAATTAATTTGAAGTTATATTTTTTATTAATTCCTTGGTATAGAATTATTCAAAAAATCGTTTTAAACTTAATACCTGAAAATCTATTTAAACAATTTTTATTTGATTATCTAATTACGTGCTTAAATTGTGCTACCCATTTTGTTAATTAATCAAATTTTGTTTGTCTCATATTGTATCTATCACATAGTAATTATTTTGGATATTAATTGAGTATATCTATATTAAGGTAGTAGAAGTTCTTTGTGGGAAGAAACTTATATTTTTTCATATTTGTGAGTTTGAGCAAATTAGACACGTTTGGGACGGTGTCTAGTTAAGGTAGTTAGGTTTCGATTTTTTTTTTGTGAAAAAGATTAAAGTTTGATCTTTGTCCTGCAAAAAGGTTAGGTTATTTTTTTCCTATGAAAAGAATTAGGTTTTGATTCTCCCTATAATAGAATTGAGTGATTGTAAAGGTTCTTCCTAAACCTGAGAAAATGACAAGTGTAAAAGTGTTAGGGAATGGTAGGTTTAATCATTAGTATGTTAAAAGGATTAGATTTTGATTCTTCCTGTAATAGAATTAGGTTAGTCTTGAACCTAGTAAAAATATAAGGTTCTTTCTAATCCTAGGAAAATTATAATTGTAAAGGTTGATTATGAGTCTGTGAAAAGAATCGAGATTGTAAGGCTTTGATTTTTATCTGGTAATTGTTTAAATTTGGTAACTACTCAATTCACCCTTTCTTGAGTAGTTCTTTGGGCCAACACATCCACGAGTTAAAATTCTGTCAAATTTACAAAGATCATTGTGAATTAACTCTAACAATTCAGTTTTCTTTCTATATTTTTATGAGGTCTTTTAGTAATTTTTTGTTTGACTACACACTTCACATTTTTAAAAAAAAAAATTTAGTCTTGGCCATAATCCTAAGGTACTCATAATTCCCACATATCTACTATTAATATGATATAGTCATGCTTGCCAAAAATTCATAGAAGACAACATATAAATAGAACTTACTGAAACTTTATTATTCTTAATGTTCAATTTAAACATACCATCACAAGCATGTCTATTAGCTCCAAAGTCTACCCACAACCCTTCTACAAATTGAACCATATTAATGTCTGTAATTATTACCACAAGTGGCTCCTTGATAATGCTAGCCTGTGGAATAAACTGACGTTTTCGAAATTTCCAAACTCGAGCAATATGTCCACGTTTGCTACAAACAAAACAACCACCAAATTGATTTTGTGAAGGGGTACTTTGTTCAAGTTTATGTTACTCTTATTGTGAGGTTTAGTAAAGTGTTTCATATGTTTATTCTTTGGCTTCAAATGACTATTTCTAGGAGGATAATTTTTTGAAAATTATTATTTAAAGAAATATGATTTACATTTTTTATGGAATCATGATTGCCTTCATGTGTCATAAGAGCATCATGGTCTCAGGCTTCCTCTTCCACACAGATTTTTGTGATTAACGTCTTTGGTAAAGTCTCATTTTGCTTGTGACCCATAGTTTTTTGAATCTCTCTCCATGGCGGTGACAATTTATTAATTATTCCGGCCACAATAAAATCATTTCCAATCTTAATGCCTTCAGATATCACTTCTGATATGATCATTTGAAAATTTTGAGATTGCTCCACAACGGATTTGTTATCTACCATTTAAAATCGAAAAAATCGACCTGTGGCATATTTCTTTGCACCTGTTTCTTCGGTGTCATATTTGCTTTGTAACACTTTCCAATTTTTCTTTGCAGTTTTGTAAGTAGTAGCATAATAATTATAAAATTGATCCGCAAGACAATTCAAGAGATGAAAATCACAATTATACTCACCTCTTTCATATTTTTCTACCTTCTTTTGATGAATGTATTTTTTGTCATCGGTCATATTACCGGTAGAAATTTTGATTAGATTCTTCTCAGTAATAACATAAGCAACTTTGAGAAGATTTAGATAAAAAAAATACCTTGCCTTTCCATATTTTGAAATAGACTCTCTTGAAGCGAAAAGAGTTGTTGCGATCTCTGAAACTTTCGTTTTCTTTCTCGATCATTAGCCCCATGTTAAATCTCCTTAAAATTGTTGGAGAAAATATAAATAAATTGAGAAAAATACAAACCAATATCAGACTGAGGCACATAAATTTTGTTCTCTTGAAAGAGATTCAATCCCTCTGCTGTTGGTAACGCCTTGAGACCGGTGCAAAATAATTTATCTTTGACTTGTCCCCTCTAGGATACAATAGCTTGATTTAGTTGTTTGGTTCACACTAATTTTGAACTAGTAGAACCCAAAACTCCACCAAAAGTATACCTTTCTTTGCCCAATATGAAATATGTATGCATAAAAATATGAATTATTCACAAAGTTTGTAGAAGGACCTATTTATAGGCTCCCAAAATACACAAACTTAAATACACACAAATAAATGATAAAAATGTTACAAAATTCCAAAAGTTTTGAAAGTTACAAGAAAATGAAATGACACCATAATAGAGCACTAATACACTAAAATAATGGGAGATCTTTTCGCTCCATAACTTATAAAACTCCAAAAATAATTAATTTAATTAATTAATAATATATATTATACTAAAATTTTTGTTTTGAAAGATGTATAGTTTTAGAAGGATCTTAAATGATTTATTTTATTTGGTGCAGAATCCAAGAGTTACGGTATATTAGGTGTATGGCATTTTATGAGTTTTAGGGTATATTGTAAATAAAGAGTAAAAAAAAAACCCATTTTTTTGTCCTAATAAAAAGGTCTTCAAGCTATTTGGTCATATTGACAGATGCAGGATAAATTTTTGCTTCTTGGAAAAAGCCCATCATGATAAGTCCAATGCTCAAAAGGAGTCGGGTTGTGAATGTTGGTCCAAACCGGTGATTCATGTATAGATCCATCAAGTGAAAAACCAAAGAACATGATGCGGGAGAAATTCTCACTTAGTGGGGGAGCCGGAAGGGCGTAACTCCCCACTAATTGCGTAACTCCCCGACTAACTCCCCATTTAATGACAACATAATGGGGAGCCAAAAAGAAGTAACTCTCGTGATCTACTAAGTCAATAAAATGAAGGTATCACATTATTTTTAATAATGCAGTCTTTTGCCTGATATCCTAAAATAGACTGACTTATTCTTACATCGGAGTTTCTTTGGTTGACACCACATCGGTGTCCCTTTAGAACTAATTGGTTTGCAGGATTATCAGGTTGAAGATGCAGGTTGCAGAGATTTTTGGCACGTGCGAAGCTGATTGCACGTACTAAGAATTTTTGGCAACATCATTGACCTTTTCATTTGTTTTCCTTTCTTTAGTCCTACGAGTAGGAAAAAAAAAAAAATCGGTATGAGATCTTTAATTTTAAAAAAATCAATTTGTGTTTTAACCTTGCACATTAAAAAAAAAAAACTCGGAAGGTTCAATACATATGCCTGCAATCTCGCAGTCACGTGCATCTAATTTGTGTGTAAAATATTTGATAGATATAACAAATATTACACAAGTACATACAATATAGCCACATGTAATTTCTAATGACGTGTAATTAATAGCAAATAAGTACAAGTAACTAATATTACACATATATATGTAATATAGTTACATGTGATTTGTAATTATTAAGTTGTAACTAATTTTAGTTATATATATCTAATATTCGCTATAATACGGATTTACTCACCAAGCTTTTTCTACCCTTCATACGAGCTCTTTCTATCTTCCACACGTAATGTGTGAGTACATGCAACACTAATACGGAACCAAAAAGTAGTTTAAGAGACTAAATCTAAACTTATGTTTTAAATAGGACAAATGACAAATTACAACCGCTACCTAAGACTAATCGCTAGTTGTTCTAAGATAAAAAAAAAAAAAAAAAAAAAAAAAGAAAAGAAGAAGGAAAAAAAAGAAAGAAGGACAACAAATGATTATCTTGCCCTTGAGTCCTGCATTTTTTTTCTTATTTATTTAGTCTTATCACTACAATAGGGGGAAAAAAAGTGACTTTTTTACTCTTAATATTTTTTTTTTTGTTTCTCTGTCTAATTTCTCTGATTACCTTTTTTTCTTTACTCTCTCTCCTCCTTTACATTAGTGTTAACAAAAATAAACCCTCCCAAAAAATTTGAAGGTCACTCCAACTACTCAAACAAACATGGACTAAGTTGAATATTAATAAATATTTTTTGTAGTGAAGTTCAACATAGTTGAACTCTGCTAAATTATATTTAGTACGGTAGAGAATTGATGGGGAATTGGGGATGAACTAAAAGTTTAAGTCAAATTATAGTAACCAATGGAGCTTAACTAAATTATAATAAATGAATGTATATTGAAATGGATACCAAATTAAACTATTTATTCAAGAGGATAATGAATCTGAAACCTTAAAAAGTTCAACTAATATCGACTAAAAGTAAGAGAATAAAGGATATAGAAAAAAGAAGGAAAAAAATATATTGATAGATTTGTACATACAAAATGAGTCTTATTCTCCTAATTATATAATCGTGGGAGCAGGTCAAATTAGGAAGAATATTATTGAAATAAATGGGCTAATAAAACTTTACAACAAAGATACCAAAGATAGAAATTAACGCATAAATATAATATTTCAACACTCTCCCTCAAACTGGGGTAAAAATGTTGATGAACTCTAGCTTGCTAATAGCTGACCGAAGAAGAGATGGTTTTGTGGACTTAATGAACATATCAACAGTCTGTTCGGAAGATAGGACAAAGGCTGGTGTGATGATTCCCGATCGGACTTTCTCACGAATGAAGTAGATATCTACCTCGATGTGTTTTGTCCTTTCATGAAGGACTGAGTCTGAGGATAAAATTATGGCGAATTTGTTGTCACAGAACAACTTAGATGAGTTTCTCACAGGAAGTCCCAACTCAGTCAAAAGGGAACGAAGTCAAAGGAGTTCACACGTTCCTTAAGCCATGGCGCGATACTCAATTTCAATAGAAGATCGGGAGACGACGGATTACTTCTTACTCTTCCATAAGATTAGGTGTCTTCCATCAAAGGTGCACAGACTAGAGGTTAAATGTCTATCGTCCTTCGATCCTGCATAGTTAGCATCTATAAAGCAGAAGAGTCCCTCATATGCCCTTGTCAGATAAAAGAGACCAAGACCTGGGCATGTTTTGAGGTGCCTAAGGATATGGTAGACATCATCCAGGTGTAATGTATGTGCCAAGTGCATAAACGGACTCACAACACTGGCAACATACATAAAATCGAGCCTTGTATTAAGTCAGATAGATGAGGCGACCCACAAATCGCTGATATACTGACGGATCTAATAATAATTCTCCTGAGTCTGCTGTTAATTTAAGGTTCGGATCTATGGGAGTAGAGGCGAGTCTACATCCAAGCATCCCAGTTTTTTGAAGAAGATCAAGGGCACATTTTTACTAGAATAGAGAGATACATCTCTGAGACCGAGCAACCTCAATACCGAGAAAGTACCGGGGTGGAACCAAATCCTTAATGTAAAAAATATATCCGAGATCCTTCTTTACCTACTGAATTCCAGGCGCGTCGTCTCATGTGATAATAATATAATCTACATAGACTGAGATAATGATGCACTGTCCTTAGTATTGGCGATGGATGAAGCAAGTATGATCTGAATAGCACTGGGTAAATCCTATTGTGAGGATGGCTTTGCTGAATCGACTGAACCATGCACAAGGAGACTACTTAAGTCCATAGAGGGATTTTCAGAGTCGACAAATTTTGCCCGAATACTCCCCCTGAGTCTGAAATCTTGATAGAGGCTCCATATAGATAGTCTTAGTCAAGTCACTATTAAGGAATGCATTTTTGACATCTAACTGGTGCAGAAGCCAAGAATGGGATACAAGCAACAAAACAAGGAGCCGGACAGTAGTCAACTTAGCAACCGAGACAAAGGTGGCACCAAAATCTTTACCCGAGATTTGTGTGTAGCCCTTAGAAACAAGTCATTCTTTGTACTGATCAATTAATCCATCATCTAGATATTTGACATTGAAGACCCACTTACAACCAATCGACCGTTTACTAATCGGCAAGTCAACCAATTCCCATGTTTGATTCCGCTGTAGGGCATCCACCTTTACTTGTATAGCGGCAACCCACTTCGGATTCTGGAGGGCCTCCTGAATGGAGAAAGGAATGACAACCGAATCAATTTGTCTAATGAAGAATTTCTATTAATATGAGAGATCCTGAAAAGACAAATACTTGGAAATTGGAAAATGAGTAGAACATGAAAGGAGGTAGCGGAATAGTGGGCAACGTTCCCGAGTTGGGTAACGAAGGGTAACAGGGTCAAAGATAATAAGAGATGGAGATATACTTAAGTTCGAAAAAGATGTCGGCAGGGGATGTGAGACATGTGGATGACAAGAGTAAACTCGTAAGGGAGCGGGTGAGAGGTCGGGTGGTTAAGTGTGATGTTGCGGGAGAAGATATATCTAAGACGGGAATAAGGCGCGGTAGTGGGGTATGATCCTCGGTAGTTGCTACCTCAATAGATGGAGAAGATACAATACCAGAAAAATAGGGTACAGTCTAAAGGAACGTAACATCGAGAAAGTGGTAAGTACGGTGAGTAACTGGATCGTAGCACTTATATCCTTTCGACATTGAAGAATAAAGAGTGGTAAGTTCTTGTAAGTTTTATTAATAGGCGAAAAAAACCAACACAAATACTAAAAATTTGTATGTCCCAGACGGGCATGCAACAAGTTTAAATTTTTGAAAAAACACAGAGGAATAAAAAATAGGTAATACAGAAGCTTGTATACTAAAAGGTAGAACGGGTGGAGGTGGAGGACTACCGAAGTAGTAAAGGTCATTGCGTTCATATCCACTGCCAAAAATCTTCCTCGTAGTCAGGTCTAGCAAGAAGCAACGATCAGGTAAGAAACTAGCGGCGCAGTTAAGATTTTTAGCAAGACGACTAACCAATAGAAAATTATAGGTAAATTTATGAACATAGTAAATAGAGTGAAGAGTGATATCAGGGGACAAGCAGGCATCTCCCTAACAATGAATAGAGATAAAGGTACCGTCGAGAATGCATATAGATTAGTTAATAGGCGAAACAGGGAAAGTGAAGGCAGAAAACTAACCAATCATGTGATTGTTAGCCCTAAAATCCAGAATCTAAGTAGGGCGACTAGGCTTACCATGAAGCGCAGTAGGAGTACCCGAGGCAAGAGCATCCGTGCGGTCGGAATAAGATGCCAAAGTTGTTAACTGAGCCTAAAGCTGGGCAAGTTGGGCTTGGATGTGGGAAATATCTAGGGGAGCTGGTGGAGGATCTGCCAGACCGGGGATAATATCAGCAATAACACCAGTATGTGGTCCTCATCTTCCTTTTCTCCCTCCTAGGTTTTAAGATTTCAATTCAGGATGAAGATTGTAACAACGGTTAATGTTGTGACTAGGCTTTCGGCAGTATTGATAGTATGGTTACGTGCCTGATAGGCGAGGACCAAAGGGAGCCGAAAAGGCCATCTGCTCAAGGACTGAATGAGTGACTTCAGGTGGGAGAAAAAGTTGGGATTTTGAATCATTGTCAACAATAGAGAATGCATTACATAGATTTGGCATTGGTGATGTGTTCAAAATCTGAGTGTGAAAATTCTCATACTCCGGATTTAAACCCATAAAAAAATGGCATATGTGATGACAATCCTGCTACTTGGTTTTGATTTGAGCAACATTCTCAGGGAATTCACTCAAAGGTTCATACTGCGTAAGTTCCTCCCACCGAGATTGAAGGTAGCCAAAGTAATCTGCAACAAAAAATCCCAAGGATGCCTAGGAGGCATGAAAAATCTCACGGTAGAGATTGAAGATCTGTGATTCTTTGCGAGAGTGGGCATACATCTTTATAAGAGCATACCATAAGTCGCTGACAGTCTTATGGAACATGAAGATATTATAGATATGTTCTTCCATAGAATTGAAGATCTACCCGATGATGGTACAATTATCAGCGTCCTACTTAGCAAACTTGGGATCGTTGATATCTAGCCTTGGCTCAATGTTGTTGAGCCATCCGGTCTTACTTTTTTCACCAAGGTAGAGACGGAGAGAGCAAGACCAAGCAGGAAAATTCGCTCCATTGAGTAAGACAATAGTAACACGTTGGACCATAGCCTCAGGTGCACGTGTAGAATCTGAGCGGCTGGGTAGCTATGGAGCATGAACGGTCTGAGATGAGATGTCACCTTCTTTTCTAGATGCCATTGATACAGATGAGATGAGATCATAGCAATGAAACAAGCGGAAAAATGCTACGGAAGATTAATCGAGCTTGGGAAATGAAGGCACAAAATGAAAGGCGAACCAGAGATGTAGTTACCTAATCATTCAACAAATCGAAGAGACGGTCGTGTAGTCAAAACATCTGGAACACCTACAGATGGAGAACAACGGCGATGAGCAGTCAAGATTTACACTAACGAGTTGCAACTTGCGATAGTTAATAACCCACAATGTGCAGGAACAATATAGATACTGGTATTGGAGAGCTTCTCAACGTTGTGGCTAGTTTCTAGGGTTGCAGGTTAGTGGTGGCTAGGGTTCACGATTAAGGGTAGGGTTTCTAGGGTTTACAAGTTTACAACGACGGCTAGGGGTTCACGGTTGTGGGTTTTGTGTCTAGGATTTGCAGGTTAGCAGCGGCGGCGGCTAGGGTTCACGAGTGTAGATCGCGATCGGAAGGTAAGGCGGCGGCCTAGGGTGGCTAGGGTTTGCAGCGACGATGACTTGGGTTTCACGATGGCTGGTCATAGCTAGTTTCTAGGGTTTTGGTGTTTGAAGGGTTAGGGTTTCGGTAGTTGAAGATGGCAAGGTACCATTTTTGGTGTTTGAAGGGTTAGGGTTTGGGGGTTGGTGGTAGCAGTGGCAGTGGCTTGGTGGTGGTGGTTGGTGGATTCTACAGCTAGTGACGACTGCTTATAGGGTTTGGGTGGGAAAAATTGGCTCGTGATACCATAAAGGATATAAGGAAAAGAAGAAAAAATATATTGATAGTTTTGTACATACAGAATGAGTCTTATTCCTCTGATTATATAGCTGCAAGAACATGCTAAATTAGGAAGAATATTATTGAAATAAATGGGCTAATAAAGCCCTACAATAAAGATACCAAAGATAAAAAATAACGCATAAATATAATATTTGAACAGAGAATAACTTTGGGACAAGAAAAGAAATTGTGTTAAGATAGGGGATGAGAGGAAAAATAAGTCACGAGATTAACACCACTTACCTCCCCTAACTTTTAATAAATAGTATAGGATTCCTCTGCTATTTTATTAAATACTACTTATCCCCTTATTATTTCTCGTGGAAGACCAATAAATACTCCTCAATCTTACGCTATAAAAAAAATAATGCATATAAAAACTGTAAAACTACTAATTTATCCGTATTTTATTTGTTTCAGGTCATTTTTTCCTTTTTTTCTTTTCATTCTTATTTATTTTTCTTATCATTTATATCTTAGGGGCGTGCACCGATTAGTCCTAAAAGCGCCACTAATTACCAAATAAGCTCAACCGCTTTTCATGCACCGATCAGGACTTTTGTCTACGTTGGACGATTTTACCCTTCATTAATTAGGCGCTCATCATTCCGCTAAAATGCTGATGAAAAATCTTTGTTCTGATGCAACTTAATTAGCGCAACTCAATCATGCCAAACACTAATGAAAAATCTTTGTTCTGATTTCTAAAAAATGATCTATAATATCTAACCTATAAGATCTACAAAGTAAATTTGCGTTTCTTTACATGTTGAATGTAACATCTTCTGTTCACAAAGTCAATTTGTGTCCATTGACGTGTTGAATGTAACACGGATTGTGTTCACAAATTGAATTTGTTTTTCTTAATGTGTTGAATGTAACATCTTCTGAATAACACCATTTTTTTTTATGTATTAACGTGTTGAATGTAACATCTTCTTATTTCCACAGAAAAACGTTATTTTTTGTGTCCATTGACATGTTGAATGTAACACGGCTTGTGTTCACAAATTCAATTTTCTTTCTTAACGTGTTGAATATAATATCTTCTAAAGAATACTATTTTTTTTATCTATTAACGTGTTGAATGTAACATTTTCTTATTTCTACGGAAAAACGTCATTTTTTGTGTCTATTAATATGTTGAATGTAACACGGTTTGTGTTCATAAATGTCAATTTGCTTTTATTAACGTGTTGAATATAACATCTTCTGAAGAACACCATTTTTTTTGTCTATGACGTGTTGAATGTAACATCTTATTTCCACAGAAAAACGTCATTTTTTGTGTCTATTGACGTGTTGAATATAACACAGCTTGTGTTCATAAATTCAATTTGCTTTTCTTAACGTGTTGAATGTAACATCTTCTGAAGAAACAACATTTTTTTGTGTCTATTAACATGTTGAATGTAACATCTTCTTATTTCCATGGAAAAATGCCTTTTTTGGGTCTATTGACGTGTTGAATGTAACACGGCTTGTGTTCACAAATTCAATTTGCTTTTCTTAACGTGTTGAATGTAACATCTTCTTAGTTTCACGGAAAAATGCAATTTTTCGTGTCTATTGACGTGTTGAATGTAACACGGCTTGTGTTCATAAATGTCAATTTGCTTTTATTAACGTGTTGAATGTAACATCTTTTGAAAAATACAATTTTTTGTCTATTTGTTTTTGTCATTCAATTTGTTAGGACTGTGTTACATTCAACACTGTCATATGGTTTTTTGTCACTAATTCAACAATTTTTGTCTATAGGCTTCTTTGTGTTACATTCAACACTGTCATATGTTCTTTTTTGCATTCAATAGTCATAGGCAACACATTCAACACATATAAAAAAGGACAACAACAATTGTGTATGACATTGTGTATATACAATGGATTACATACAAAAAATAACTTCGAAAAAACAGTTTTCAAAAAAAATTGTGGAAATCTAGAAGTTTAATAACATTTGTCCATTTTTCAATTAGGTTTGGGTTCATTTGCTGTGCAAGTGTGATATGAGTCAAGCATCCATCTTCTTGGTGCATCATTTAAGAAGTCATGAATGATAGCAGCACGTTCCATGCGAAACCTGTGCAAGCCCATATTGGTAAGGATTTTCTCCTTCCTAAAGATCTTTTTCATTACACGGATGATGCATACTCCACAATCAACCCTGTAAATTCAACATCACCAACATTCAAACAACTATTCCTTTTTTATTTTTATTTTATTGAATGATGTATGACTTAAATTATTAAGTTATATATGCGGTACTTACGCTGATAAACCTTGATCTGGTACATCACTAACATTCAACATCTTATCTTCTGAAGGCTTAGCCGACTCATACTCCACGTTATTTTTGCTGAGTAGTTGATCTACGTATGCAATCTATAGGTGGACAAATACCGTCAATTATTGTTGGTTATAACAGCAACAAAAAATGATTTTATGAAAATACAAGCTTACAAGTTTTTTCGCATTTTCGAAAAAAGGGTCAACTATGCCTCTTCGTCTCAGATTAACAGAATTATAACGACGCCATGTTGACTCTTGCTTATCACACACAGCTAAGGTCCAATGCTCAGTTGTTGGAGTAGGGCCAGAAGTGTTTATGGGAAAATGAACATAACGGCATTCAGATGTGAAGGCAAGAATTATATCAGGGTTCAAAAATTTGTTAAGTGTGAGTTCATCCCCTTCAAGAATCCATGACTGTAGAAAACATTTTTAACGTATGTGTGAATAAATTTTGTAGATGTATAACAGTCAAATGGAAAAGAAGCAAAATGTACTCACCCAACATGTACTATTTATGAAAAATGATTTATCAGAAAGAATGTCGTCAAACTGTTTTAAATCATTTTCCATATTCATTTGTTCGAGGCACAAGAGCTCCACACACTATTGATGACCTGATTAAATAAGCATCAATACGTTTAGAATATGCATCAGAGTTTTATAATGCCAATACATGTTATACTCAACATCCACAGATGTTGAATGTAACATCATATAGATTAAACAAAAAAAAAATAAAAAAAATATACAGGGTAACTCACAAAATTTGTCAGCTGTTTTTCCCATAGTAGATCAAGAATGTCAACAAATGAGACTTGTGCAAAAGTTCATTCTCCACCCCAAACGAATGCTCTAATTGTATAAAGAAGAAAATATTTTTCATTGGATCAGCACATAACAATCGAGACATAAATGAAAATGAAAAATAATAAAGATAGAAGAATGAGACTTACGTATAACCTTCTGTTTTCATAATAAGCTCTAGGAGTTTCCATTCGTCTTCAGTTAACATCATAGCCACAACACTATCTCGGGAAGGCATTATGCGTGACTCATCCAACTCAGCAGTCATTTTGCTAGATTCTCCTTGATATACTATAGTGCCCTTTGACTGATTGGTTGTCACTGGCTTTTCCTTCTCAGTAGCTTTTATAAGCCTCTTCGATCGTTTTGCAGAAATGTGATATTCATGGACCGACCACTCACCAGTTTTCCGTGTCCTCACACGACTTTTAACATTTTTTTACAAATGATATGGGGGTTGTCATATGTGTTTTTTGACGTGTACTTTTTCGTGTAACCATTTTGTCAGGCAGATTTGGACATTTGACTACTGGTTCACGATCACGTTTGGCAATCTCACATGCTTGTTGGGTAATAACAGAATCGTGCTCTTCTAATGCCGAATTATAAAACTTTGCGATCTTTACAACCTGTTCTTTGAATTCTTGCTCTTTCTGAATGGACTGTGTAACAGAATTCACCATAGCCTCTTCTAGATGTTCCCGAAGTACTGTTTTTTCAGTAACAAGTTTTTTTGTTTGCGTAACAACATGTACCTCTGTTTCAACCAGTGAATTGGTCAATTGGGCTTTTAAAATTTCAATCTCTTTCTTCAATTTTTTAATTTTTATTTTTATATTTCTTCTTCAACTCTTTGCGTTCCCCCTTCAGATGATTATAATCACCATCAAGTTTTTCATTTCTTTGAACAAGTTGAGCCAAGTTTTGGGACCTCCTTACAGAATTCAGCAACATCAGTAGTGAACTCTTACAAAATCTTGAGGTCAAAAGAAGGAAATTCTGACGAATCGACCTTCTTCTTGCCCTTGTGCTTGTTATCCCAACTAGACGATTCAATATCAGTATGACTTGGAAGCACAATACCCATTTCCATTTCAGTGATTGTTTCCTTAATTTCAATCTGCTTAATCTAGACAACAGTACATGTAAGAATGTTACTTTCAACATGAAAATGATGAGAACATTTTAATGTTACATTCAACATCTACTGATGTTGAATGTAACATCTTAAGGATTTTAGTATTTACATATATAAACACAAGTGACCAATTGATGTTACATTCAACATTCACCGTGTTGAATGTAACATCTTATGGATTTTACTCTGCATACAGACATTAATAGAACTCTTGACGTTACATTCAACATCCACAAGATGTTGAATGTAATATCATATGGATGATACATAACAGAGAACATGTTTGCATATAACATGCATACATGATTATCAGATAATTGGGACAAATGCAAACTAGATGCAACTTCCATAAGTTGCATCATGTTCCATATTTTACAGCATGGAATAGAATATTGCCGCCCTTCAACTTCTTTGAGAAAATATGTGTGCTCGCATAACCAAAACTGAATAAAAAATGCACCACATCATTAAATTTAAAACGTAAAACATAAGGGGAAAAATGATGTGTACTAGAGAACAATGTAAAAAAAGAGAATTATATAACATGTAATGTAATAACACATCCAGTAACAGTTTCTGGTCTGCGGTAATCAGAGGCAATCAATGACATCAAGTTTGAATGAATTGCTTCAGCCCGGTTATAAGTCACCATCATTCCCAAATCCTCAACATTCATGATATTAGAGACACCAGTAGCTTGACCCTTGTTTAAAAAAAAACAAGTTGCTATGAGATGCAAGCATAGCAGACGAGCAACATCTTGTACATCTTTGGTTATTACTAGCCAATGCTTTGACAATTTCATTCTTTATCTGAACAACACTCAACCTGTTTTTAGACAAGCGCCTCCTTGCTAAGAATTTAGAACCCATTTTTTTTGCATAACGACTAGGGAGTTGTTCATTCCCTAGTGGTAATCCAAAAATCAACTAGATATCATTGCTTGTAAATGTAACTAGTTTTAATCCAAGCCTGAACGTTTTTTTATGTGGTTCATATGAGCGAATGATATTGGCGATGAGGGAATCTATTTTGTGGAATGAACTGATTCCACTCTCCCATCGTAGGAGAGCATTTATTGTGTTCTAAAATGGAATTGTCTGCAGAATTTGAAAGTGTTCACGTTGAAGATGAATAGACTTGATTAACGAATGAAATTGCGATAGATTTGAACGGTATTTTATTGGTTGCACAGTCTTCTCTGACTCTGAAACTACCAAAAAGCAAATGCAATGCAGTCAAGTTTAAAGGTACATACTACACATTTATAGATGATTTGGTAGGAAGACCAATCAACAGTTAATGGAAGAAGGAAAATTACTTACCTATGATCTCATCAGATTTAGTGGATGAGTTCGTTTGTTGCGTTGCATGAAGGAAAGGGACATCTTCTGAACAATCATTATGATGTCATATTTTTTTTCAAAAAACAACAAACAGTGTTACATATATAACGAATGTTACGTTCAACATAGTTGCACTTTTCAACATATGTGTTTCGTATGCATATAAAGAGCATTATCAAAGATAAGACAAGAACACAGTACCTGAATCAGACAGATTTACTGGATCATCAGCCCTATTAGGATTCTTAGTCACCATTTTTCTTCTTGTGTGCACCATCTTTTGCTGATTTGAGGATGAGAACGATGGGAGAGAACATAGCAGAAAGGTGTTTTTTGGTTGTGTATGCGAGAAGATAAAAAGTTTGGGAAATGAAATGAATCAGTACAAAAATGACATTTGAGTAAGGGCACATTTTCCAAAAGGACGTCGCCGACGCAATTTCTCTCCAAAAGGTGCGAAATGCACGGTTTTGGAGGGAAATAATATGGTGTATCGCGGAACATGAGTGATACATTAAAAAAGTCAGATAAAATGAGCACAAGCCATGTTACATTCAACACGTTAATATAAAAACTTATATAATGAACACAAGCCGTGTTACATTCAACACGTTAATAGACACACAAAAAATGGCGTTTTTCCGTGGAAATAAGAAGATGTTACATTCAACACGTTAACAGACACGAAAAAAATATTTTTCAGACGATGTTACATTCAACACATTAAGAAACGCAAATTGACTTTTGTGAACACAAGTCGTGTTACATTCAACACGTTAATAGACACGAAAAATGACATTTTTCCATGGAACTAATAAGACGTTACACAAGATGTTCAATTGTAGGACACAAAAAATAGCGTGTTTCAGAAGATGTTACATTCAACACGTTAAAGAAACGCAAAATGACTGTGTCTATTGACGTGTTACATTCAATAGACAATATTGAATGTAACACGAACAAGCCTATGACAGTGTTGAATGTAACACAAAGAAGCCTATGACAAAAAAGTTGAATACATGACAAAAACGCCTAAAATATCATTTAAACTCAAAGTCAAAATTAATGTAAAATGTATATAAAACTATGATATAAAATCCCCCAAAAGTCTCAACAATTACCCCCACCTACCTATTGTTAGTATTGGACTAATATCTATTTGAATATTTTATCGGTATACTATCTTCATAATACAAGAACAATTTATGGATCAAGTATTTTTTTTTTTTTTTTTTTTTTATAAAAACCCATTTTCAACAAATATTACCACACTAAGAAATATCAAAATTCTACAAATATCATAGAACAATCGAATTTAAATTAACAAATCAACTCACTTTTATATAATAAAATACTATACTTTATTATTAGACCTATGATTGTTTTACCTCATGATTGAAAATTATCATATCAACTACATACAAGACTTACCCCCCATGACAGGTCTTAGCACAATATATTGATACTCAATTTCATATTCAACTTTTTCTGTCAAATTAACAACATATTTTTTTTATCACCTGCAGGACTTGCTGTAATACTCCGAAAATTTGTATTTTTGAAAATATTATTGTTAATGAGTAATAGATACCATAAACCAAACCTAGGGTGATCATAAACCAGCTCTTATACCACTTTGTAACGACCATATTTACTAGGGCCGTAACACTAAAGCTGAATGATAATTTTTAATTGATCTGATAATTTTTTGAAACTACGATGATAATTATAATTATCGATTTATCGAGTCAATTTTACATCAGTAAATAATAAATATAATTATTACATATTAAATAAAAAATTCAAATAAAATTTTATGAGCATGCAGAATTAATGTTGAAATTTAGAACATATTAAGCAAAATATTTGGGAAATTGATTATTACATAAATATTTATATATTAATAATTCGTTAAAATATATATGAATAAATTGTCAATAATTCAGAATCTGAGAAATATTGGGATATATATATATATACACATGTTCTAATTCAATTTCTATCAATAATATATAATTTCTATTCTATAAAAATATGAGAATTTTAGAACAATAACGATTTAATAAAAATATTAGAAAAATAAATTTAACCTAAATTCATTTATAATTTCTGGCGCAACTTCATTTTCATTGACCCTAAAATAAAAACTGTGAGGTTGTGAGTTAACGCTCAGTTGAATTTCAACCCCTCTAATACGTGTATCTAATTAATACAACAAATAAACACATATGTACGTATTTCACATAATTTTCACATAATGCGTTATCATAATATCTTATGCAAAATAACAATTATAATAGTAATAATATAAAATATTATTATATTATTATTGTTATAATTGTAGTTTTGCATGAGATATTATTATCACGTATTATGTGAAAATTATATAGGAAATATGACTATGTATTTATTTGTTGTATTAATTAAATACAAATATTAGAGGGATTGAAATTCTACTAAGTCTTGGCTCATAACCCCCACAGTTTTTATTTCAGGGTCGATGAAAATAAAGCTGCTTCAAGAATTGTAAATGAATTTAGATTAAATTTATTTTTTTAATATTTGTATTAAATCGTTATTGTTGTAAAATTCTCAGATTTTTATATAATAGAAATTATATATTATTGATGAAAATTGAATTACAATGTATATTATATATATATATATATATATATATATACACACACACACACACATACAAAACCCAATATTTCTCTGGTTTTAAATTGTTGACAATTTATTCGTATATATTTTAACAAATTATTAATATATATGTATTTATGTAATAATCAATTTCCTAAATATTTTGTTTAATATGTTCCAAATTTCAACATTTATCCCGTCTATTCATGAAATTTTATTTGAATTTTTTATTTAATTTGTAATATTTATATTTATTATCAACTGATGTAAAAATTTACTTGATAATTCGATAATTATAATTATTGTCGTAATTTGAATTTTTTTTTAGATCAATTAAAAATGATCATTTTGTTTTAGTGGTAATTCTCCAAAGGGAGAAATCGCATGGCGGTCCTGAAAAACTGAGTCGTTACAGGTTCGTAGTTCGGAAACATTTAGAAAATTTAAATAATATTGTATATCAGGAATGGAAGAAAATGTTCTGAGTTAGATAAACCTATCCCAGGGTGTTATCTTAATCCAAGATTGAAGATGCCTAAGAGGATTCTCATGAAGAACGTAGTTCATTTAGAGGATTCAATATTTCAAAGAATAAAAAATATCTCTCTACCTATGGCAGAGTCGGATTGAAAGGAGTTCATGACGAAAGTAGTTTGTTTAGAAAATTCATGATTTCAAACATTAAAACATCTCCCTGCTTGTGGCTGGGGAGGATCGAAATGAGCTCACGATGAATCCATTTTGTTTAAAGAATTCAAGATTTCAAACAATAAGAAATACCTCTTAACTAATGGTAGGAGAGGACTGAAAAAAGCTCATGATGAATGTAGTTCATTTAGAGAATTTAAAATTTTAAACAATAAAAAATACCTTGTAGCCGGTGGCATGGGAAGATTGAAAAAAGCTTTAGAGGGTTCATGATGAACGTAGTTCATTCAAAGAGTTTAGGATTTGAAACAATAAAAAATTACCTCCCGGCCTATGGCAGGGGAGAAGTGAAATGAGGTTTAAAGAGTTTAAGATTTCGAATAATAAAAAATACCCCTAGCCAATGGCTAGCAAGGACTAAAAGGAGCTCATGATGAATGTAGTTCATTTAGAGAATTCAATATTTCTGAAAGAAATACTTCTCGGTCTGTGGCTAGGAAGAATTAAAAGGAGCTGATGATGAACATTCTTCATCTAGAGAATTCAATCTTTTAAACAATAAAATACCTTTCGTCCTATGGTTGGGGAGGACTAAAGGAGCTGATGATGAATGTACTTCATCTAGAGAATTCAATATTTTAAACAATAAAATACCTCTCAGCCTATGGTTGGAGAGTACTGAAATGATCTCATGATAAACGTTGTTCATTTAGAGATTCAATGTCACGACCCTTCCCGAAATCCCGACATCCCGAGCTGGCGTGACGACATCATGACATCACCGAAAACAGCCAACCAACCATCTATTACACGACAATATATATACATATAAATAAACCATCATCTATATGAAGCTATACATATTTTTGTTATGGGAACACACCCGTTCCCCAAATATACTAACAACAAAATATAATACAATGAACCCCTCACAGGTTCGCCTCAGAAAGCTCATCTCAACCTTCCACATGACTCCATTATAAGACTCTACCTAGCGCCAGTAGGGGACTGACTCCTAACTGCTTCACCTGCGAGTGTACTGCCTTCTTAGTAAAAATATTTTTAATAATATAAACTCATTCTACAACATCTAAATGGATCAAGTGTAAGTTTATAAATACCACATAGCTCGTAAAATCTCCAGTATAAAAGTAGGGAAAATAAAGTGACATAATTAAGTTTCATTCAAATCCAACTAATATAAAAATCATACTAATCACCATGATAATAAATATCAAATCAGTTAATATACGTAAAACACCACATCTCAAGCACACATCTCAACTACACTTTTTAAGCACACAACTCAAACACACACTGGCCAACTTAATGATCGTTTTAATCTTACAATCGGGAGTTTGCAACGGTACCATACCATACGTAGGATATGCCTTCCTACGAACACCCATCACTCCGTCGAAACGGATAATCACTGCGCAGTATAAACGTCTAACATCACTCTGCCGAAGCAGATAAATATAACTCCGCCGAAGCAGATAAACATCACTCCGCCGAAGCGGATCACATCACTTTGCCGAAACAGATAAATACTATCGTATCGTCAAATCAATAATGTCTTCCTCAAATCACAAATCAATAACAATCGTCTAATCAACATCGTCAAATCTCAAACATCACCCTCTATTTCCAAAATCGACTTTAATCCAAAAATCATATTTTTCACTTTCTTAAAAAAAAAAAAAAAAGGTTTGATTTCACCAAAATCATTTTTCCACTCTTTATTTTTAGAAAACCAGATATGTTTTTTCCACTCTCTTTTAAAACCACCAAATTTCAGCGAAAAACCATTTTCAACTTCCTTTCGAAACCAACACAATTAATCGAAAATACATTTTCTCCACTCACCCAGAAACCTACTTGATCCATATAATTTTGGAATCATTTAATTTAACTACAACCATTTTTCATCATATATATATATAGTTTGGCTAGAAGACAGTACACTCACCTAGCTATCCGCTCCGTAAAACTTTAACTGACTACTCCCTACCGAGACTCTGGTGCCTGCGAACCTAATAGTGACAGGGCCTACATTAATATTTTATGCAAAAATAATCTAATCAGGAAATGTAGGCCCTAAGTTTCACAATTTCCCCCGTCCCCAAATTTTATTGTGTAAAATTATTATTTAGTTAATTTTATTCCGTTAAAAATTACTGCATAAAATTTGGTAATACGAACGGTCACAAATTTATTATTGCGGTCACCAAATTTTGATGCTAGAATTTAATTTAACAAAACTAAAATAAACTTAACGAAAAACGTTACCCGTTCCGAATTGTTCACGAGTCGCGAGATGGATTTTGAATTTTGTTAGGGTTATTTGTGTAATTCCTTATTTTCTTCTCCTCTTCTTCTTTCTTTTTCCTTTTTCTATTCTGTTTTGTTTGTTGGACTCCCTACCGCCAACCGTCGAAGGGCTCCCGCCGCCGATCAAGTCTCGTCGACCCACCAGCTCTCTCCCTTTCCGACAACCTACTATCGGCGATCAATAAACACACCCACAGCAGCAGACACAATACACACACAGCTCGCCAGATCAACGGAGCAACACACCGCTGAAACACATACACACACACTACTCTCTATCTCTCTCTAACTTTTCGGCGACCACCACACACCACCATGCACACCGATTATACACATACACACCCAGAACACATAAACACACACAACCCACACGTTTTGATCTAACTCACACACATACACGTTGTTGGCAAAAACAGAACACCCACATACACCGTCAAACCCACTTTCTTTCTCTCTAACTTTCTGGCCAACTCCGACACACACAACACGCACACACACTGCAGGGACAACACATACACACAAATTAGACTGAAGAACAACCACACACCCATGCATCCGAGCCTCTGCAACCCACGAAATCAACCACGTCCACCGGCCGACGACACCCTCAGCATTCGATCGCACCATCCCACGACGAAGCATACCGTCGTCTACATATACCTACACCCACGACGAACCCATGCTGGCAACACTGATCAGACTACTTTTCTCCGTCACCGATGGCCGACAACCAACAATTAACCAATCTCACCCACGCCGATCACCGCCTGAACCCCCAACCCATCGGACTGAAAGTCACACTCTCGCCGATCGCCCACACAACCGAAACACACTGCCGACCTAGACCCGACTTGCTCCTCTCTATCTTCTTTCTTTGTTTTTTTTTTTTTTTTTTCCCTTTCTTGTTTTCTCAGTTTTTTTTTTCTTTCTCCCGTGATGAGTTGTATTGCATGACTGAGTATATATATATATATATATATATAAAAGATAGTGGATGATCACTCATTCCCCACTTATTATTATTATTCTTATTCTTATTATTATTATTATTAATATTTTAATTACATAAATTCCCCCCTAAATTTCTTTAAGATATTATTTAGACCGAAATCAAAATTAATTTTTTTTTTTTAAATTTCAAATTAACCCCTAGAAGTTTAAATTGAATATCATTTAACACAATCTACCCCCTTATGTTCTAACTGTTCTAAAATGCAGCTAATAATTATGCATTCGCAGAATTATGGGTGTTACAACCTTTCCCCTCTAACTAAAATTTCGTCCTGAAATTTTAGTTACCTTAACTGAACACGTGTGGATATTTATCTCTCATCTCCTTCTCTCGTTCCTACGTTGCTTCCTCTACCGAATGATTGTGGCACAACATTTTCACTGATGGAATCGTTTTCATTTGCAACACTTGATCTTATCACACATTATTCGGACTGGCTCCTCAACGTAGATTAAATCCTCATCCAATTTGATTAGTTGAGAAATCAACACATGCGAAGGATCTGACACATGTTCCTAAGCATCGACACGTGGAAAAATGTTGTGTAATCTGAATAGTTTTGGCGGTAAGGCAAGTCGATAAGTTATCGTACCAACTCGTTCTAAATTCTCGTATGGCCCAATATATCTCGGACTTAACTTTCCTTTCTTCTCGAATCTCATTATGCCCTTTCACGGAAATATACGCAAAACCACATGATCATCTATTTCAAATTCCAACTCTTGCCTATGCTTGCTAGCATAACCTTTTTTTCCGACTCTGAACATTTCTCAATCTTTCCTGGATCACTTTTCCTTGTCTTCCATCAATTGGCTATATCTAGCATCAGTAATTTAAATTTTTTTTCCTCCCACTTCTGTTCAGTCTGTTGGACTGGAGTCCTGCATCTCCTGCTATACAACACTTCATATGGTGTCATCTCGATTGCTGAATGGTAGCTGTTATTATAAGCAAATTCTATCAATGTCAAACGATCACCCCAACTTCTACGAAATTTCATAACACAACCCCTCAGCATATCCTCCAACGTTTGAATCGTACGCTCTAATTGGTTATCAGTCTGAGGATGAAAAGCGGTACTAGATTCCAGCTTGGTACCTAAAGTAGTTTGGAGACTCGGTCAGAACTTCGAAGTAAATCTCGGATTTCTGTCCGACACTATGAAAACTGGTGCACCATATAATCGACTAATCTCACCAACATACCATTAGGTATACTTAACCGGAGAGTATGTCGTTTTTACGGCCAAAAACAAAATAAGCAGATTTAGTAAGCCTATCAACGATCACCCAGATGGAATTATGCCCATTTTTTAGTACGGGGAAATCCCGAAACGAAATCCATTGTGATATGCTCTCCTTTCCACTCTGGAATAGGTAAAGGCTGCAATAACCCACCTGAACGTTGGTACTCGATCTTGACTTGCTGACAAACGAGACACCTGGCGACAAATTCAA
Source organism: Eucommia ulmoides (assembly GCA_016647705.1). Taxonomy (NCBI): domain Eukaryota; kingdom Viridiplantae; phylum Streptophyta; class Magnoliopsida; order Garryales; family Eucommiaceae; genus Eucommia; species Eucommia ulmoides. Next base: position 22,085,149 of record CM028337.1, read on the forward strand.
CAATTTCCCGTTCCAGTCCATTCCTCCAATAGAGTTCTCGCGGATCCCGATACATTTTGATACTACCTGGGTGTATTGCGTACGTTGGGCTGTGCGCTTCCTCCAAGACATCCTTCTTCAGATTGGCATCATCAGGCACACACAGTCTATTCCCCACCATTAAGGCCTCATCGTTATCCCTGACACGATAGTCAGCTCTGTGACCACTTTTTACGTCATCACTGATCTTTCCCAATTGGGCATCCGACTTCTGCGCTTCAATAATACAGTCGATCAAGGTCGGCCTCAAAGTCAAATTCGTAAGCAACGCTGGAGGTCTGGACACCTAGGCGGTGGGATTTTTTCACAATGTTGCTTCTTTGCTCATTTATCCACCGTAACTTCGTCTGCTTTGGTTCGATCACATCGTTTTCGCTCCGATTTCATACCTTTTCACCCCACGCACCTATTTTAATACAAAAAGAATAAAAATATATTAAAACATATAAAAATAACTATAAACGTACTCAAAAACTAATAAATTCAGATTGAAAATACATAGGTAATTTACACCTATCAATCTAGATGAGAATCAAATACATATTGTGAAGAATCAAAGTCTATCTTCGGATGACATATTGGGAAAAAGAAGAAAAAGAATCCAAGATGAAGAATCAAAGAAGAGAATAGGAAGCAAGGCAAAGAACGAGTCTAGAATATTTGGATTTACCCTAATTCTCAAGGTTGGAGAAAAGAGGAAGAGAAACTCAGACGATGGAGGAGAAGATCGATGAGAGGGGGCGTGCAAATGAACCCTGAAAACCCTAAAATCCTATAAATATCAAGAATATCGGTCGAGTCGGGTATGTTCGAGTGGGCGATGTGTACACCTGCTAGCTGATCCAAAATTAAGAAAATGTATCGATTCAACCCAATCTGACCGGTACATAACATAGCAAACCCAATTTTTACGGGTTGGGCCAGTCGGTTATGGCGAGTGGGTGGGGCCGTCGGTATTTTTTCACAACCCTGGCGACAAATCAAATGTAGCGACGGTAGAGATGATTGGAGAGAATAGGGAGAGCGACAGAATGGGGAGGGATACGGTGGAACACAGGAATACAGAGAATATGGAGAGGACAGATGAATTGGGAAAATCAAGAGGTTTGATGAGTTTAGGAGATGAGGGTGTTTTTGTCATTAATAGAATATTAATAGGAGTTACTGTATATTTAAAAAAAATAAAAAATCAAATAGAGGTTATAAATAATATTACATTTAAGTATGTTGTAAAAAATTGTTGGGTTTTAAAATAGAATATATGGACTAAAATTCCTTCTTGAGAACCAGTTATCATCACCACCTAGTCTCAAATCTGGAACCATTAAGACTAAATAAGAGCCTTCATCACAGCCACAAATATAAAATATAAAGCCTATTGTCATTAAATTCTATACAACATGTTTAGTTGGACGAAATTAGGGGTAGAATGGAATCGTATTCCGCCCTCGATTTCTATTCCATTGTTTGATTCTCTAATGGAACCACTTTTGTGATTCCATTGGAATGAAAACCAAGGAAATGAGATTTCATTTGAAATGGACTAGAATCAAGTCCAGCCCAATGGAATCAAAACCAAAATTACAAAAAAGTCCATTGTTTATCCAGCCCAATCCAGAAATTAGAGAACAGAAAATTTGGAACAAAAACTGAACATTAAAGAACAAAAAATTGAGAACAGAAACTAAAAATTTAGAGCAAAAAATTGAGAATAGAAACTGAAAATTGGGAACAAAAATTGAAATTTCCGAAGAGAAACTATAAATTGAGAATAGAAACTGAAAATTGAATGGAATAGTGAAATATAATATAATGAGAGAAGAAATGGAATAGTGAAATATAATAAAATTTTATTATAAGGGCATAATAAGAAATTTTAATATATTTTACTATTATATTTTTTTCCTCATTCTATACCAAACAAACAGGTGAATGGAATAGTGATTTCATTGATAATTTCATTCCATTTCTTCTCTCATTCCATTACTTCTTCCGTTTCATTCTGTCCAACCAAACGAGCCTATAGAGATTTCCATTCGATTTATTCCCATGTGAATCCACATCATCTCTCTCTCTTTCTTTGACTCTACTTTTCTATTCAGTTCATTCGGAGATTATTTAGGTTTTTTTTTTTAATTTTTTAAAATTAGATATTATTGCCTTGGATTAAATTTAGAAATTAATTTTTTAAAAATATTTTCATATTTAATTTGGGTTTGTCTTCGATTGTATTATTGAGTCCGATCTTAATCGGATCAAAATAACTATAACAAAAAAAAAAAAAAAAATAGACAAGAATTTGAACTTTTTTTTGTTTAACAACAATGAAAAAGTGAAGTTTATGTAGTAGCAAAGTTTCTTAACATGTGTGGGACAAAATACAAATAAATCGAGAAAAATACAAACTAATATCGGACTGTGGCACGAAAATCTCATTCTCTTTAACTAGATTCAAACCCTCTGCGATTGGCAATGCCTTGAAATCGGTGTAACAAAATTTATCTTTAACTTGTCCCCCCAGGATACAACAGTTCGATTTAGTTGTTTGGTTCACACTAATTTTGCACAAATAATAGAACCCAAAACTCCACCAAGAGAACACCTTTCTTTACCCAATATAAAATATGTATGTATGAAAATATGAATGATTCACAAAACTTGAAAGTTAAAAGAAAATGAAATGACATCATATTAGAGCACTAACCCACTAAGATAGTGGGAGACAAACTCCAAAAATAATTAATTTAATTAATTAATAATATATATTATATTAAAATATAACAAAATTCCCCCACTCATTTTAATATAAAATAAAATTACAAGGCAAAGATAGATCAGCATGCATAATGAAGGTGTGCTTTGCATTGAACCTTCAATTAGTAAAACAACAATCTCTACTCTAGAGTCAATAATGATCTCAGATTTGAACTATGACTTCTTAAGGGAAATAAAATACCACTATCCACGCATGATTTTTCAGGTGTTCAACATGAGTTTTATTAGCAAACACATTACGACCTTGTGTTATCCCAGTTTTCATAATTGTTTTTGAGAATAACCTAATTCTCATAGAAAGAGACCCCACTTTCACACTTATATAAGTGATATATGTCAAGGGTACTCTTGTAATTACGATACCCCACTCATAAGAGACACAAATTTCATTAAGAGTCATAAAACTCAACCCTCCAATCATTACAACATAAATACACTTACACCGTAAGGATGGATCAAAATAAAGTAGTGTATTTTTTCAAGTTTTTCTTATGATTCATTTTTCCCATTGAACCCAGTTCTCAGGATCTCTAGTCCCTAAGTTGGGTATCCTCATAAGTAACTTACTAAAGTATAGGCTAAAACCCTATCCCCCTCGATGTATTCCTGACCTTTTCTCTAGTCAAGGCCTTTCTTAGTGGATTTACAAGATTATTGCAAAATTTAATATAATCCACATCAATAATACCATTACTCACATAAGATATTACAATACTGTGTTTTTTTTGTATAGGTATGGAGTTTCCATTATAATAACAATTTTTTACTCTACTAATTGTAACAATGCTATCACAATGTATTAAAATATGTGGAATTGGTCTTTCCCAAAGTGAGACTTCATGTAATAAGTCTCTTAACCAATTCGCTTCCTCACTTGCAAAAGCTAGAGCTGTATGCTTAGCCTCCATTGTCGAATTAGCAATGATAGTTCGTTTTTCAAACTAGCAACATATAGCACCACCACCTAATATAAAAACATAACCAGTGGTAGAAAGATAATCACCTAACAATATATTCCAGTCTGCATCACTAAAACCTTCAAGTACCATAGGATATTTTTTATAAACCAAACCATAATTTTTCGTGCAGGATAAATATTTTAGTATCCGCTCAATGGCACACCAATGTTCTTTACCTGGTTTGCTAGTAAACCTGCTAAGCACTGCAACTTCATATGCAATGTCAGGTCTAGTACAATCAGTCGCATATCACAAGCTAACGATCATACTAGCACATTACTTTTGATTAATCACATCAAAATCATTCTCAACAAGAAATAAATGTATGCTAAAATCAGAAGGAGTAGCAACGTGCTTGCAATTATAAAAATTATATATTTTTTTAAATATTTTCTTAATATAATGCGATTGATCAAGAAAAATACTAACACATGTTTTGTAATTTTTATTCCCAAAATAAGATTAGCTCCACCAAGATATTTCATGTCAAAATGGTTACTAAGCATATTTTTTGTTTAAGCTATCATGTGTAAATTAGAGCCAAATATTAAAAGATCATCTACATAGATACTAACAAAAACATGTGAATTATTTCAAGATTTATAATAGATACACTTATTACACTCTTAAAACATTTTTGATCATGCAGGAATTAAATTTTGCATGCCATTGTTTACTAGCTTGTTTTAAACCATACAGGGATTTATTCAATTTACACACTTCGTTTTCTTGTCTGGGCTCAATAAAACGTTTAGGTTGATCCATATAAATTTCTTCATCTAGATCTCTATTTAAAAATGTAGTTTTTACATCAATTTGATGAATTTCTAAATTGAAAATTGCAGTAATAGCAGTTAACAATCTAATAGATGTAACTTTGGTAACTGGAGAAAAAGTAACAAAGAAATCCAAATCTATTTTTTGCTTAAAACCTTTAGCAACAAGTCTAACTTTAAACTTATCTATTGAACCATCAGGTTTAAATTTATTTATTTTTCTGAGAACCCATTTACACCCTATAGTTTTAAAACCTGACGGTAAATCAACTAATTTCCCAAGTTTTGTTAGAAATTAGCGACTCAATCTTATCATTTACAACCTCTTTCCAAAAAATTGCATTTGGTGATGAAAAAACTTGTTGAAAATTAATTAAATTTTTCTTAGTATTAAAAACATAAAAATTAGGTCCAAAATATTTTTGAACTCTAGATCTTTTACTCCTTATTACTTTACCCCCACTATCTTTAGATATAAAAAAAAAAAAAAATCTTCATGAAAAATTGCATCACCAGATTCAATGAAAATATTATTTTCAATATCCAAAAATCTATAGGCTGTACTATTTATTGCATATCTAAGAAAAATACAAGTAGTAGCTCTAACACCTAATTTAGGTCTGTTAGGGTCAATTAATCTAACGAAGGGTAAACAACCCCAAACTCTAAAACAACCTAAGTTTGGTTTATGCCCCTTCCACAACTCCAAAGGACTAATTTTAGTTAGTTTTAGCTTCTTTTTATTTATTTATTTATTTATTTTTATGTGGCACCTTATTTATAACATGACATGTAGTTAAAAGTGCATCAACCCAAAGATTTTAGGGAACACCAGATTCAATTAGCATGGCATTTGTTAAATCAATTAAAGTTTGATTTTTTCTTTCCGCCACACCATTTGATGCAGGTGAATATGGCGGAGTAGTCTCATGAATTGTTCCCAAAGACTGAGCAAAAATGAGTAATCATTATTCATATATTATCGACCTCTATCACTTCTAATTCTCTTTATTTTTCTATCGAATTGATTTTCAACTTCGTGAAGAAAATATTTAAATTGTTTAAAAGTATCACTTTTATTTTTTAATAGATAAACATAAGCAAATCTTGAAAAATCATAAGTAAAAGTGATAAAATATCTATTTCCTCCTATTGAATTCAAGGTTTTGTTGAACAATTAAGTATTGATATTTTTGGTAGAACAAATAATTTTATCAAGTGTTTCAGATTTATAAGTTCCATACATGTGATTAAGTAGAAGACCTCATGAAGAAAACATAAAGGGTGCAAGATGGACGTAATGAAGATATGAAGAGTTTTGAAGATCTTGAAAAATAGATGAAAACAATTCTCTACTTATATACTCTTAATGTAACCCGAATTAGGCTCACATACAACATTTTAAATGATTTAATTATATGTGTGTCATGACAAGAAATGATAAGTTCAAGATCCTAAAATGAAATATTATATGTGCTCCTTATCTGAAATGAAATTGATAATTGACATAATTGGAAAACATGTTTTAAAATATAAAAATTTGTATTTTCGGGTGAATTTTGTTAATTGAGAAAAGCAATCGGTTAACCAAATCAAACAGCGAGTTTTAGAGTCGAAATGAGGTGCTATTGATCTAGTCGGTCAACCGAATTGAATTGGTCGTTCAACCATTTGAAACAATAGCTTAATTAGCAAAAGAAGTAAGTAAGCACACTGATCCAATCGGTCAGTCGAATGAAAGTGGTCGGTCAACTGTTTGAGTCAATAGGTAAATTGAAGAGAAATTGGATCACTTTGATCTAATCGATCAACCAACTAGCCTTTAAGGCAACAACTAACTTTGGTTCTGGATAGGCCTGTTAATCGACCTGTAGGACTTGGTCAACCATTTGAGTCAATTGAAAAATCGAGAGATTTTGGTCTCTTAGTAAAAAACTATCCATTTTTTATGATTCTAAGAGAGGGATTTGGGGTATTTGAGTGTAATTTAAATATGCATGACCTATTATATGATCCTTATTAATTTGGTCTATTTAATTAAATTTTCTTTTAATTAAAGTGTGTTAATAATTTATATTTTGATGGATTTCGATTTAAAAAATATTTTAAGGACCAAAATGAGATTTCCCAATAATTATTTAAATGAAAAAGATCTATTTTGAACATATATGATATATGGGATCTTTCTGTGTCATTTAATGACATATAATTTGAAAAGTTGCCATTATAAGATAACTTTGAAATACCTATTATTACCTGTAAATTTTGAATATTGCTATCTTTGTGGAGAATATTTGGGGTCAAAGATATGAGAGAGATTTATGGGATTTTATTTGAACTTACGATTTAATCCATATATTTAAATATAATTCTTTCTATATTTTTATTGACAAAGATTAAAGTATTTTTGGGACTCAATTGAGAGTTTTAAAAATTATATTGTTGCTCAAATATAGCCGTTATGAATCTATATGATATATATGGTGCATATGTGTCATTTATTGACATATCATTTGAAAACTAGTTATTGGAGGGTTAGTTCTAGGTTTATTGATATAGACTTGCGGGAATTGAGTTTAACACATTAAGAACATCAGTTTGAGCTTTTATAAGAGAGATTTTTTCTGAGATTTCAAAGAGTGATTCTATATAAGTTCTTGATCTAAAGCACTTATGGTTTGGCATTACCGACTTGCAGCTCTATTGCTATTCTTTCATTATCTTCGGTGTTTCCTGATGAGATCTATCCAAGCTTTACTAATTAATTTGAAGTTATATTTTTTATTAATTCCTTGGTATAGAATTATTCAAAAAATCGTTTTAAACTTAATACCTGAAAATCTATTTAAACAATTTTTATTTGATTATCTAATTACGTGCTTAAATTGTGCTACCCATTTTGTTAATTAATCAAATTTTGTTTGTCTCATATTGTATCTATCACATAGTAATTATTTTGGATATTAATTGAGTATATCTATATTAAGGTAGTAGAAGTTCTTTGTGGGAAGAAACTTATATTTTTTCATATTTGTGAGTTTGAGCAAATTAGACACGTTTGGGACGGTGTCTAGTTAAGGTAGTTAGGTTTCGATTTTTTTTTTGTGAAAAAGATTAAAGTTTGATCTTTGTCCTGCAAAAAGGTTAGGTTATTTTTTTCCTATGAAAAGAATTAGGTTTTGATTCTCCCTATAATAGAATTGAGTGATTGTAAAGGTTCTTCCTAAACCTGAGAAAATGACAAGTGTAAAAGTGTTAGGGAATGGTAGGTTTAATCATTAGTATGTTAAAAGGATTAGATTTTGATTCTTCCTGTAATAGAATTAGGTTAGTCTTGAACCTAGTAAAAATATAAGGTTCTTTCTAATCCTAGGAAAATTATAATTGTAAAGGTTGATTATGAGTCTGTGAAAAGAATCGAGATTGTAAGGCTTTGATTTTTATCTGGTAATTGTTTAAATTTGGTAACTACTCAATTCACCCTTTCTTGAGTAGTTCTTTGGGCCAACACATCCACGAGTTAAAATTCTGTCAAATTTACAAAGATCATTGTGAATTAACTCTAACAATTCAGTTTTCTTTCTATATTTTTATGAGGTCTTTTAGTAATTTTTTGTTTGACTACACACTTCACATTTTTAAAAAAAAAAATTTAGTCTTGGCCATAATCCTAAGGTACTCATAATTCCCACATATCTACTATTAATATGATATAGTCATGCTTGCCAAAAATTCATAGAAGACAACATATAAATAGAACTTACTGAAACTTTATTATTCTTAATGTTCAATTTAAACATACCATCACAAGCATGTCTATTAGCTCCAAAGTCTACCCACAACCCTTCTACAAATTGAACCATATTAATGTCTGTAATTATTACCACAAGTGGCTCCTTGATAATGCTAGCCTGTGGAATAAACTGACGTTTTCGAAATTTCCAAACTCGAGCAATATGTCCACGTTTGCTACAAACAAAACAACCACCAAATTGATTTTGTGAAGGGGTACTTTGTTCAAGTTTATGTTACTCTTATTGTGAGGTTTAGTAAAGTGTTTCATATGTTTATTCTTTGGCTTCAAATGACTATTTCTAGGAGGATAATTTTTTGAAAATTATTATTTAAAGAAATATGATTTACATTTTTTATGGAATCATGATTGCCTTCATGTGTCATAAGAGCATCATGGTCTCAGGCTTCCTCTTCCACACAGATTTTTGTGATTAACGTCTTTGGTAAAGTCTCATTTTGCTTGTGACCCATAGTTTTTTGAATCTCTCTCCATGGCGGTGACAATTTATTAATTATTCCGGCCACAATAAAATCATTTCCAATCTTAATGCCTTCAGATATCACTTCTGATATGATCATTTGAAAATTTTGAGATTGCTCCACAACGGATTTGTTATCTACCATTTAAAATCGAAAAAATCGACCTGTGGCATATTTCTTTGCACCTGTTTCTTCGGTGTCATATTTGCTTTGTAACACTTTCCAATTTTTCTTTGCAGTTTTGTAAGTAGTAGCATAATAATTATAAAATTGATCCGCAAGACAATTCAAGAGATGAAAATCACAATTATACTCACCTCTTTCATATTTTTCTACCTTCTTTTGATGAATGTATTTTTTGTCATCGGTCATATTACCGGTAGAAATTTTGATTAGATTCTTCTCAGTAATAACATAAGCAACTTTGAGAAGATTTAGATAAAAAAAATACCTTGCCTTTCCATATTTTGAAATAGACTCTCTTGAAGCGAAAAGAGTTGTTGCGATCTCTGAAACTTTCGTTTTCTTTCTCGATCATTAGCCCCATGTTAAATCTCCTTAAAATTGTTGGAGAAAATATAAATAAATTGAGAAAAATACAAACCAATATCAGACTGAGGCACATAAATTTTGTTCTCTTGAAAGAGATTCAATCCCTCTGCTGTTGGTAACGCCTTGAGACCGGTGCAAAATAATTTATCTTTGACTTGTCCCCTCTAGGATACAATAGCTTGATTTAGTTGTTTGGTTCACACTAATTTTGAACTAGTAGAACCCAAAACTCCACCAAAAGTATACCTTTCTTTGCCCAATATGAAATATGTATGCATAAAAATATGAATTATTCACAAAGTTTGTAGAAGGACCTATTTATAGGCTCCCAAAATACACAAACTTAAATACACACAAATAAATGATAAAAATGTTACAAAATTCCAAAAGTTTTGAAAGTTACAAGAAAATGAAATGACACCATAATAGAGCACTAATACACTAAAATAATGGGAGATCTTTTCGCTCCATAACTTATAAAACTCCAAAAATAATTAATTTAATTAATTAATAATATATATTATACTAAAATTTTTGTTTTGAAAGATGTATAGTTTTAGAAGGATCTTAAATGATTTATTTTATTTGGTGCAGAATCCAAGAGTTACGGTATATTAGGTGTATGGCATTTTATGAGTTTTAGGGTATATTGTAAATAAAGAGTAAAAAAAAAACCCATTTTTTTGTCCTAATAAAAAGGTCTTCAAGCTATTTGGTCATATTGACAGATGCAGGATAAATTTTTGCTTCTTGGAAAAAGCCCATCATGATAAGTCCAATGCTCAAAAGGAGTCGGGTTGTGAATGTTGGTCCAAACCGGTGATTCATGTATAGATCCATCAAGTGAAAAACCAAAGAACATGATGCGGGAGAAATTCTCACTTAGTGGGGGAGCCGGAAGGGCGTAACTCCCCACTAATTGCGTAACTCCCCGACTAACTCCCCATTTAATGACAACATAATGGGGAGCCAAAAAGAAGTAACTCTCGTGATCTACTAAGTCAATAAAATGAAGGTATCACATTATTTTTAATAATGCAGTCTTTTGCCTGATATCCTAAAATAGACTGACTTATTCTTACATCGGAGTTTCTTTGGTTGACACCACATCGGTGTCCCTTTAGAACTAATTGGTTTGCAGGATTATCAGGTTGAAGATGCAGGTTGCAGAGATTTTTGGCACGTGCGAAGCTGATTGCACGTACTAAGAATTTTTGGCAACATCATTGACCTTTTCATTTGTTTTCCTTTCTTTAGTCCTACGAGTAGGAAAAAAAAAAAAATCGGTATGAGATCTTTAATTTTAAAAAAATCAATTTGTGTTTTAACCTTGCACATTAAAAAAAAAAAACTCGGAAGGTTCAATACATATGCCTGCAATCTCGCAGTCACGTGCATCTAATTTGTGTGTAAAATATTTGATAGATATAACAAATATTACACAAGTACATACAATATAGCCACATGTAATTTCTAATGACGTGTAATTAATAGCAAATAAGTACAAGTAACTAATATTACACATATATATGTAATATAGTTACATGTGATTTGTAATTATTAAGTTGTAACTAATTTTAGTTATATATATCTAATATTTGCTATAATACGGATTTACTCACCAAGCTTTTTCTACCCTTCATACGAGCTCTTTCTATCTTCCACACGTAATGTGTGAGTACATGCAACACTAATACGGAACCAAAAAGTAGTTTAAGAGACTAAATCTAAACTTATGTTTTAAATAGGACAAATGACAAATTACAACCGCTACCTAAGACTAATCGCTAGTTGTTCTAAGATAAAAAAAAAAAAAAAAAAAAGAAGAAGGAAAAAAAAGAAAGAAGGACAACAAATGATTATCTTGCCCTTGAGTCCTGCATTTTTTTTCTTATTTATTTAGTCTTATCACTACAATAGGGGGAAAAAAAGTGACTTTTTTACTCTTAATATTTTTTTTTTTGTTTCTCTGTCTAATTTCTCTGATTACCTTTTTTTCTTTACTCTCTCTCCTCCTTTACATTAGTGTTAACAAAAATAAACCCTCCCAAAAAATTTGAAGGTCACTCCAACTACTCAAACAAACATGGACTAAGTTGAATATTAATAAATATTTTTTGTAGTGAAGTTCAACATAGTTGAACTCTGCTAAATTATATTTAGTACGGTAGAGAATTGATGGGGAATTGGGGATGAACTAAAAGTTTAAGTCAAATTATAGTAACCAATGGAGCTTAACTAAATTATAATAAATGAATGTATATTGAAATGGATACCAAATTAAACTATTTATTCAAGAGGATAATGAATCTGAAACCTTAAAAAGTTCAACTAATATCGACTAAAAGTAAGAGAATAAAGGATATAGAAAAAAGAAGGAAAAAAATATATTGATAGATTTGTACATACAAAATGAGTCTTATTCTCCTAATTATATAATCGTGGGAGCAGGTCAAATTAGGAAGAATATTATTGAAATAAATGGGCTAATAAAACTTTACAACAAAGATACCAAAGATAGAAATTAACGCATAAATATAATATTTCAACACTCTCCCTCAAACTGGGGTAAAAATGTTGATGAACTCTAGCTTGCTAATAGCTGACCGAAGAAGAGATGGTTTTGTGGACTTAATGAACATATCAACAGTCTGTTCGGAAGATAGGACAAAGGCTGGTGTGATGATTCCCGATCGGACTTTCTCACGAATGAAGTAGATATCTACCTCGATGTGTTTTGTCCTTTCATGAAGGACTGAGTCTGAGGATAAAATTATGGCGAATTTGTTGTCACAGAACAACTTAGATGAGTTTCTCACAGGAAGTCCCAACTCAGTCAAAAGGGAACGAAGTCAAAGGAGTTCACACGTTCCTTAAGCCATGGCGCGATACTCAATTTCAATAGAAGATCGGGAGACGACGGATTACTTCTTACTCTTCCATAAGATTAGGTGTCTTCCATCAAAGGTGCACAGACTAGAGGTTAAATGTCTATCGTCCTTCGATCCTGCATAGTTAGCATCTATAAAGCAGAAGAGTCCCTCATATGCCCTTGTCAGATAAAAGAGACCAAGACCTGGGCATGTTTTGAGGTGCCTAAGGATATGGTAGACATCATCCAGGTGTAATGTATGTGCCAAGTGCATAAACGGACTCACAACACTGGCAACATACATAAAATCGAGCCTTGTATTAAGTCAGATAGATGAGGCGACCCACAAATCGCTGATATACTGACGGATCTAATAATAATTCTCCTGAGTCTGCTGTTAATTTAAGGTTCGGATCTATGGGAGTAGAGGCGAGTCTACATCCAAGCATCCCAGTTTTTTGAAGAAGATCAAGGGCACATTTTTACTAGAATAGAGAGATACATCTCTGAGACCGAGCAACCTCAATACCGAGAAAGTACCGGGGTGGAACCAAATCCTTAATGTAAAAAATATATCCGAGATCCTTCTTTACCTACTGAATTCCAGGCGCGTCGTCTCATGTGATAATAATATAATCTACATAGACTGAGATAATGATGCACTGTCCTTAGTATTGGCGATGGATGAAGCAAGTATGATCTGAATAGCACTGGGTAAATCCTATTGTGAGGATGGCTTTGCTGAATCGACTGAACCATGCACAAGGAGACTACTTAAGTCCATAGAGGGATTTTCAGAGTCGACAAATTTTGCCCGAATACTCCCCCTGAGTCTGAAATCTTGATAGAGGCTCCATATAGATAGTCTTAGTCAAGTCACTATTAAGGAATGCATTTTTGACATCTAACTGGTGCAGAAGCCAAGAATGGGATACAAGCAACAAAACAAGGAGCCGGACAGTAGTCAACTTAGCAACCGAGACAAAGGTGGCACCAAAATCTTTACCCGAGATTTGTGTGTAGCCCTTAGAAACAAGTCATTCTTTGTACTGATCAATTAATCCATCATCTAGATATTTGACATTGAAGACCCACTTACAACCAATCGACCGTTTACTAATCGGCAAGTCAACCAATTCCCATGTTTGATTCCGCTGTAGGGCATCCACCTTTACTTGTATAGCGGCAACCCACTTCGGATTCTGGAGGGCCTCCTGAATGGAGAAAGGAATGACAACCGAATCAATTTGTCTAATGAAGAATTTCTATTAATATGAGAGATCCTGAAAAGACAAATACTTGGAAATTGGAAAATGAGTAGAACATGAAAGGAGGTAGCGGAATAGTGGGCAACGTTCCCGAGTTGGGTAACGAAGGGTAACAGGGTCAAAGATAATAAGAGATGGAGATATACTTAAGTTCGAAAAAGATGTCGGCAGGGGATGTGAGACATGTGGATGACAAGAGTAAACTCGTAAGGGAGCGGGTGAGAGGTCGGGTGGTTAAGTGTGATGTTGCGGGAGAAGATATATCTAAGACGGGAATAAGGCGCGGTAGTGGGGTATGATCCTCGGTAGTTGCTACCTCAATAGATGGAGAAGATACAATACCAGAAAAATAGGGTACAGTCTAAAGGAACGTAACATCGAGAAAGTGGTAAGTACGGTGAGTAACTGGATCGTAGCACTTATATCCTTTCGACATTGAAGAATAAAGAGTGGTAAGTTCTTGTAAGTTTTATTAATAGGCGAAAAAAACCAACACAAATACTAAAAATTTGTATGTCCCAGACGGGCATGCAACAAGTTTAAATTTTTGAAAAAACACAGAGGAATAAAAAATAGGTAATACAGAAGCTTGTATACTAAAAGGTAGAACGGGTGGAGGTGGAGGACTACCGAAGTAGTAAAGGTCATTGCGTTCATATCCACTGCCAAAAATCTTCCTCGTAGTCAGGTCTAGCAAGAAGCAACGATCAGGTAAGAAACTAGCGGCGCAGTTAAGATTTTTAGCAAGACGACTAACCAATAGAAAATTATAGGTAAATTTATGAACATAGTAAATAGAGTGAAGAGTGATATCAGGGGACAAGCAGGCATCTCCCTAACAATGAATAGAGATAAAGGTACCGTCGAGAATGCATATAGATTAGTTAATAGGCGAAACAGGGAAAGTGAAGGCAGAAAACTAACCAATCATGTGATTGTTAGCCCTAAAATCCAGAATCTAAGTAGGGCGACTAGGCTTACCATGAAGCGCAGTAGGAGTACCCGAGGCAAGAGCATCCGTGCGGTCGGAATAAGATGCCAAAGTTGTTAACTGAGCCTAAAGCTGGGCAAGTTGGGCTTGGATGTGGGAAATATCTAGGGGAGCTGGTGGAGGATCTGCCAGACCGGGGATAATATCAGCAATAACACCAGTATGTGGTCCTCATCTTCCTTTTCTCCCTCCTAGGTTTTAAGATTTCAATTCAGGATGAAGATTGTAACAACGGTTAATGTTGTGACTAGGCTTTCGGCAGTATTGATAGTATGGTTACGTGCCTGATAGGCGAGGACCAAAGGGAGCCGAAAAGGCCATCTGCTCAAGGACTGAATGAGTGACTTCAGGTGGGAGAAAAAGTTGGGATTTTGAATCATTGTCAACAATAGAGAATGCATTACATAGATTTGGCATTGGTGATGTGTTCAAAATCTGAGTGTGAAAATTCTCATACTCCGGATTTAAACCCATAAAAAAATGGCATATGTGATGACAATCCTGCTACTTGGTTTTGATTTGAGCAACATTCTCAGGGAATTCACTCAAAGGTTCATACTGCGTAAGTTCCTCCCACCGAGATTGAAGGTAGCCAAAGTAATCTGCAACAAAAAATCCCAAGGATGCCTAGGAGGCATGAAAAATCTCACGGTAGAGATTGAAGATCTGTGATTCTTTGCGAGAGTGGGCATACATCTTTATAAGAGCATACCATAAGTCGCTGACAGTCTTATGGAACATGAAGATATTATAGATATGTTCTTCCATAGAATTGAAGATCTACCCGATGATGGTACAATTATCAGCGTCCTACTTAGCAAACTTGGGATCGTTGATATCTAGCCTTGGCTCAATGTTGTTGAGCCATCCGGTCTTACTTTTTTCACCAAGGTAGAGACGGAGAGAGCAAGACCAAGCAGGAAAATTCGCTCCATTGAGTAAGACAATAGTAACACGTTGGACCATAGCCTCAGGTGCACGTGTAGAATCTGAGCGGCTGGGTAGCTATGGAGCATGAACGGTCTGAGATGAGATGTCACCTTCTTTTCTAGATGCCATTGATACAGATGAGATGAGATCATAGCAATGAAACAAGCGGAAAAATGCTACGGAAGATTAATCGAGCTTGGGAAATGAAGGCACAAAATGAAAGGCGAACCAGAGATGTAGTTACCTAATCATTCAACAAATCGAAGAGACGGTCGTGTAGTCAAAACATCTGGAACACCTACAGATGGAGAACAACGGCGATGAGCAGTCAAGATTTACACTAACGAGTTGCAACTTGCGATAGTTAATAACCCACAATGTGCAGGAACAATATAGATACTGGTATTGGAGAGCTTCTCAACGTTGTGGCTAGTTTCTAGGGTTGCAGGTTAGTGGTGGCTAGGGTTCACGATTAAGGGTAGGGTTTCTAGGGTTTACAAGTTTACAACGACGGCTAGGGGTTCACGGTTGTGGGTTTTGTGTCTAGGATTTGCAGGTTAGCAGCGGCGGCGGCTAGGGTTCACGAGTGTAGATCGCGATCGGAAGGTAAGGCGGCGGCCTAGGGTGGCTAGGGTTTGCAGCGACGATGACTTGGGTTTCACGATGGCTGGTCATAGCTAGTTTCTAGGGTTTTGGTGTTTGAAGGGTTAGGGTTTCGGTAGTTGAAGATGGCAAGGTACCATTTTTGGTGTTTGAAGGGTTAGGGTTTGGGGGTTGGTGGTAGCAGTGGCAGTGGCTTGGTGGTGGTGGTTGGTGGATTCTACAGCTAGTGACGACTGCTTATAGGGTTTGGGTGGGAAAAATTGGCTCGTGATACCATAAAGGATATAAGGAAAAGAAGAAAAAATATATTGATAGTTTTGTACATACAGAATGAGTCTTATTCCTCTGATTATATAGCTGCAAGAACATGCTAAATTAGGAAGAATATTATTGAAATAAATGGGCTAATAAAGCCCTACAATAAAGATACCAAAGATAAAAAATAACGCATAAATATAATATTTGAACAGAGAATAACTTTGGGACAAGAAAAGAAATTGTGTTAAGATAGGGGATGAGAGGAAAAATAAGTCACGAGATTAACACCACTTACCTCCCCTAACTTTTAATAAATAGTATAGGATTCCTCTGCTATTTTATTAAATACTACTTATCCCCTTATTATTTCTCGTGGAAGACCAATAAATACTCCTCAATCTTACGCTATAAAAAAAATAATGCATATAAAAACTGTAAAACTACTAATTTATCCGTATTTTATTTGTTTCAGGTCATTTTTTCCTTTTTTTCTTTTCATTCTTATTTATTTTTCTTATCATTTATATCTTAGGGGCGTGCACCGATTAGTCCTAAAAGCGCCACTAATTACCAAATAAGCTCAACCGCTTTTCATGCACCGATCAGGACTTTTGTCTACGTTGGACGATTTTACCCTTCATTAATTAGGCGCTCATCATTCCGCTAAAATGCTGATGAAAAATCTTTGTTCTGATGCAACTTAATTAGCGCAACTCAATCATGCCAAACACTAATGAAAAATCTTTGTTCTGATTTCTAAAAAATGATCTATAATATCTAACCTATAAGATCTACAAAGTAAATTTGCGTTTCTTTACATGTTGAATGTAACATCTTCTGTTCACAAAGTCAATTTGTGTCCATTGACGTGTTGAATGTAACACGGATTGTGTTCACAAATTGAATTTGTTTTTCTTAATGTGTTGAATGTAACATCTTCTGAATAACACCATTTTTTTTTATGTATTAACGTGTTGAATGTAACATCTTCTTATTTCCACAGAAAAACGTTATTTTTTGTGTCCATTGACATGTTGAATGTAACACGGCTTGTGTTCACAAATTCAATTTTCTTTCTTAACGTGTTGAATGTAATATCTTCTAAAGAATACTATTTTTTTTATCTATTAACGTGTTGAATGTAACATTTTCTTATTTCTACGGAAAAACGTCATTTTTTGTGTCTATTAATATGTTGAATGTAACACGGTTTGTGTTCATAAATGTCAATTTGCTTTTATTAACGTGTTGAATATAACATCTTCTGAAGAACACCATTTTTTTTGTCTATGACGTGTTGAATGTAACATCTTATTTCCACAGAAAAACGTCATTTTTTGTGTCCATTGACGTGTTGAATATAACACAGCTTGTGTTCATAAATTCAATTTGCTTTTCTTAACGTGTTGAATGTAACATCTTCTGAAGAAACAATATTTTTTTGTGTCTATTAACGTGTTGAATGTAACATCTTCTTATTTCCATGGAAAAATGCCTTTTTTGGGTCTATTGACGTGTTGAATGTAACACGGCTTGTGTTCACAAATTCAATTTGCTTTTCTTAACGTGTTGAATGTAACATCTTCTTAGTTTCACGGAAAAATGCAATTTTTCGTGTCTATTGACGTGTTGAATGTAACACGGCTTGTGTTCATAAATGTCAATTTGCTTTTATTAACGTGTTGAATGTAACATCTTTTGAAAAATACAATTTTTTGTCTATTTGTTTTTGTCATTCAATTTGTTAGGACTGTGTTACATTCAACACTGTCATATGGTTTTTTGTCACTAATTCAACAATTTTTGTCTATAGGCTTCTTTGTGTTACATTCAACACTGTCATATGTTCTTTTTTGCATTCAATAGTCATAGGCAACACATTCAACACATATAAAAAAGGACAACAACAATTGTGTATGACATTGTGTATATACAATGGATTACATACAAAAAATAACTTCGAAAAAACAGTTTTCAAAAAAAATTGTGGAAATCTAGAAGTTTAATAACATTTGTCCATTTTTCAATTAGGTTTGGGTTCATTTGCTGTGCAAGTGTGATATGAGTCAAGCATCCATCTTCTTGGTGCATCATTTAAGAAGTCATGAATGATAGCAGCACGTTCCATACGAAACCTGTGCAAGCCCATATTGGTAAGGATTTTCTCATTCCTAAAGATCTTTTTCATTACACGGATGATGCATACTCCACAATCAACCCTGTAAATTCAACATCACCAACATTCAAACAACTATTCCTTTTTTATTTTTATTTTATTGAATGATGTATGACTTAAATTATTAAGTTATATATGCGGTACTTACGCTGATAAACCTTGATCTGGTACATCACTAACATTCAACATCTTATCTTCTGAAGGCTTAGCCGACTCATACTCCACGTTATTTTTGCTGAGTAGTTGATCTACGTATGCAATCTATAGGTGGACAAATACCGTCAATTATTGTTGGTTATAACAGCAACAAAAAATGATTTTATGAAAATACAAGCTTACAAGTTTTTTCGCATTTTCGAAAAAAGGGTCAACTATGCCTCTTCGTCTCAGATTAACAGAATTATAATGACGCCATGTTGACTCTTGCTTATCACACACAGCTAAGGTCCAATGCTCAGTTGTTGGAGTAGGGCCAGAAGTGTTTATGGGAAAATGAACATAACGACATTCAGATGTGAAGGCAAGAATTATATCAGGGTTCAAAAATTTGTTAAGTGTGAGTTCATCCCCTTCAAGAATCCATGACTGTAGAAAACATTTTTAACGTATGTGTGAATAAATTTTGTAGATGTATAACAGTCAAATGGAAAAGAAGCAAAATGTACTCACCCAACATGTACTATTTATGAAAAATGATTTATCAGAAAGAATGTCGTCAAACTGTTTTAAATCATTTTCCATATTCATTTGTTCGAGGCACAAGAGCTCCACACACTATTGATGACCTGATTAAATAAGCATCAATACGTTTAGAATATGCATCAGAGTTTTATAATGCCAATACATGTTATACTCAACATCCACAGATGTTGAATGTAACATCATATAGATTAAACAAAAAAAAAATAAAAAAAATATACAGGGTAACTCACAAAATTTGTCAGCTGTTTTTCCCATAGTAGATCAAGAATGTCAACAAATGAGACTTGTGCAAAAGTTCATTCTCCACCCCAAACGAATGCTCTAATTGTATAAAGAAGAAAATATTTTTCATTGGATCAGCACATAACAATCGAGACATAAATGAAAATGAAAAATAATAAAGATAGAAGAATGAGACTTACGTATAACCTTCTGTTTTCATAATAAGCTCTAGGAGTTTCCATTCGTCTTCAGTTAACATCATAGCCACAACACTATCTCGGGAAGGCATTATGCGTGACTCATCCAACTCAGCAGTCATTTTGCTAGATTCTCCTTGATATACTATAGTGCCCTTTGACTGATTGGTTGTCACTGGCTTTTCCTTCTCAGTAGCTTTTATAAGCCTCTTCGATCGTTTTGCAGGAATGTGATATTCATGGACCGACCACTCACCAGTTTTCCGTGTCCTCACACGACTTTTAACATTTTTTTACAAATGATATGGGGGTTGTCATATGTGTTTTTTGACGTGTACTTTTTCGTGTAACCATTTTGTCAGACAGATTTGGACATTTGACTACTGGTTCACGATCACGTTTGGCAATCTCACATGCTTGTTGGGTAATAACAGAATCGTGCTCTTCTAATGCCGAATTATAAAACTTTGCGATCTTTACAACCTGTTCTTTGAATTCTTGCTCTTTCTGAATGGACTGTGTAACAGAATTCACCATAGCCTCTTCTAGATGTTCCCGAAGTACTGTTTTTTCAGTAACAAGTTTTTTTGTTTGCGTAACAACATGTACCTCTGTTTCAACCAGTGAATTGGTCAATTGGGCTTTTAAAATTTCAATCTCTTTCTTCAATTTTTTAATTTTTATTTTTATATTTCTTCTTCAACTCTTTGCGTTCCCCCTTCAGATGATTATAATCACCATCAAGTTTTTCATTTCTTTGAACAAGTTGAGCCAAGTTTTGGGACCTCCTTACAGAATTCAGCAACATCAGTAGTGAACTCTTACAAAATCTTGAGGTCAAAAGAAGGAAATTCTGACGAATCGACCTTCTTCTTGCCCTTGTGCTTGTTATCCCAACTAGACGATTCAATATCAGTATGACTTGGAAGCACAATACCCATTTCCATTTCAGTGATTGTTTCCTTAATTTCAATCTGCTTAATCTAGACAACAGTACATGTAAGAATGTTACTTTCAACATGAAAATGATGAGAACATTTTAATGTTACATTCAACATCTACTGATGTTGAATGTAACATCTTAAGGATTTTAGTATTTACATATATAAACACAAGTGACCAATTGATGTTACATTCAACATTCACCGTGTTGAATGTAACATCTTATGGATTTTACTCTGCATACAGACATTAATAGAACTCTTGACGTTACATTCAACATCCACAAGATGTTGAATGTAATATCATATGGATGATACATAACAGAGAACATGTTTGCATATAACATGCATACATGATTATCAGATAATTGGGACAAATGCAAACTAGATGCAACTTCCATAAGTTGCATCATGTTCCATATTTTACAGCATGGAATAGAATATTGCCGCCCTTCAACTTCTTTGAGAAAATATGTGTGCTCGCATAACCAAAACTGAATAAAAAATGCACCACATCATTAAATTTAAAACGTAAAACATAAGGGGAAAAATGATGTGTACTAGAGAACAATGTAAAAAAAGAGAATTATATAACATGTAATGTAATAACACATCCAGTAACAGTTTCTGGTCTGCGGTAATCAGAGGCAATCAATGACATCAAGTTTGAATGAATTGCTTCAGCCCGGTTATAAGTCACCATCATTCCCAAATCCTCAACATTCATGATATTAGAGACACCAGTAGCTTGACCCTTGTTTAAAAAAAAACAAGTTGCTATGAGATGCAAGCATAGCAGACGAGCAACATCTTGTACATCTTTGGTTATTACTAGCCAATGCTTTGACAATTTCATTCTTTATCTGAACAACACTCAACCTGTTTTTAGACAAGCGCCTCCTTGCTAAGAATTTAGAACCCATTTTTTTTGCATAACGACTAGGGAGTTGTTCATTCCCTAGTGGTAATCCAAAAATCAACTAGACATCATTGCTTGTAAATGTAACTAGTTTTAATCCAAGCCTGAACGTTTTTTTATGTGGTTCATATGAGCGAATGATATTGGCGATGAGGGAATCTATTTTGTGGAATGAACTGATTCCACTCTCCCATCGTAGGAGAGCATTTATTGTGTTCTAAAATGGAATTGTCTGCAGAATTTGAAAGTGTTCACGTTGAAGATGAATAGACTTGATTAACGAATGAAATTGCGATAGATTTGAACGGTATTTTATTGGTTGCACAGTCTTCTCTGACTCTGAAACTACCAAAAAGCAAATGCAATGCAGTCAAGTTTAAAGGTACATACTACACATTTATAGATGATTTGGTAGGAAGACCAATCAACAGTTAATGGAAGAAGGAAAATTACTTACCTATGATCTCATCAGATTTAGTGGATGAGTTCGTTTGTTGCGTTGCATGAAGGAAAGGGACATCTTCTGAACAATCATTATGATGTCATATTTTTTTTCAAAAAACAACAAACAGTGTTACATATATAACGAATGTTACGTTCAACATAGTTGCACTTTTCAACATATGTGTTTCGTATGCATATAAAGAGCATTATCAAAGATAAGACAAGAACACAGTACCTGAATCAGACAGATTTACTGGATCATCAGCCCTATTAGGATTCTTAGTCACCATTTTTCTTCTTGTGTGCACCATCTTTTGCTGATTTGAGGATGAGAACGATGGGAGAGAACATAGCAGAAAGGTGTTTTTTGGTTGTGTATGCGAGAAGATAAAAAGTTTGGGAAATGAAATGAATCAGTACAAAAATGACATTTGAGTAAGGGCACATTTTCCAAAAGGACGTCGCCGACGCAATTTCTCTCCAAAAGGTGCGAAATGCACGGTTTTGGAGGGAAATAATATGGTGTATCGCGGAACATGAGTGATACATTAAAAAAGTCAGATAAAATGAGCACAAGCCATGTTACATTCAACACGTTAATATAAAAACTTATATAATGAACACAAGCCGTGTTACATTCAACACGTTAATAGACACACAAAAAATGGCGTTTTTCCGTGGAAATAAGAAGATGTTACATTCAACACGTTAACAGACACGAAAAAAATATTTTTCAGACGATGTTACATTCAACACATTAAGAAACGCAAATTGACTTTTGTGAACACAAGTCGTGTTACATTCAACACGTTAATAGACACGAAAAATGACATTTTTCCATGGAACTAATAAGACGTTACACAAGATGTTCAATTGTAGGACACAAAAAATAGCGTGTTTCAGAAGATGTTACATTCAACACGTTAAAGAAACGCAAAATGACTGTGTCTATTGACGTGTTACATTCAATAGACAATATTGAATGTAACACGAACAAGCCTATGACAGTGTTGAATGTAACACAAAGAAGCCTATGACAAAAAAGTTGAATACATGACAAAAACGCCTATGATTGTTGAATGCAAAACATAATCTGACCAAAAAATATACTGATTTGTTATTTAATATTGTTTTAAATTTTTTTTATAACAAATAGAACATTATTATTTTAAAAATATTTGACAAAAAAATCAAGATCCACCTCATGATTTTTCATTTAGAGGTGCCTTACATGTTTTACTATTGTGTCTACCTATTTTCCCATATCTATCACACCGTCTTTCTTTTACCTCTCCTCTAGATGGGATTCTTACTTTCTTTGGCCGTCCTGGTTGTTTCTTTGACAACGGAGGCAATATTATTGATTCGCTCTCACCCAAAATTGGTCGTTCCATTGTTAGAATTGCATATATACCTCTTGATTATGTCTTACAGTAAAAACAGCTTCGGAAATAGTCCTCTATGTAATTGAATGAAGGTAATCCACTCTTATATATAGCTGCAACAACATGAACACATGGGAATCCCTTTATTTTCCATTGTCGGCATGAGTATGTGCATACTTTAGTATCAACTAGAACGGAAGGGTTAGAATGGACCTCAAATACCCCATTTCCTGAAGAACCGATATTCCATGTTCGTCCTTCGTTCATTAATTCACACATTCTATTCTCCTAATTTGGCATGATCTCAGAATGTAGTTTGTTCGCTTCATTTCTCCTCTCCGCCATTAAGTCCATCCATTGTATCCATATTTTGTCAATCAACAAAATTACCGGTAGATGACGATATTCACTTATCCATGAATTGAAGTACTCTGCCAAGTTAGACGTCATATCACCATATCGCTTGCCTCTGAAAAAAGCATTACTAAATTTTTGTGGTGATAATTCTTGAATGAAGTTATGCACCTTTGTACATCCTTCATTAATCATTTGATCAAATAAAAATTTAAACATTTTTTGTGAATGTGCATATGCCAAACCATTCAATTTCTGAACCATTATATCTTTAAATGTTGTAGTTGTACCAGTCATCGAAGCTCTTAAATTCATCTTCAAATGATGCAAACAATAAATATGGTGATAGTGTGGAAACACTTCACGTACCCCTTCCAAAATTCCATTATGCTGGTCAGAGATGAATGTTATGACAAGCTTTGGCTCAACAACCTTTCTAACTTCCAATAAAAACCAAGCCCAGTTATCATCATTCTCTACATCAACAATAGAAAATACAAGTGGAAACATCCTTGCATGATCGGAAGAACAGAAATTTGTTAATCCATAAGGTGTTACATTCAACACCTTATGGATGTTGAATGTAACATCAAGTATTCTATTGATGTATTTATGCGGAGTAAAATCCATTAGATGCTACATTCAACACTGTGGATGTTAAAAAATGTAACATCAATTGTTCACTTGTCATTCAATACCAGTGGATGTTGAATGTAACATCAAATGTTCTCATCATTTTCATGTTAAAAGTAACATTCTTACATGTAACAAACAAAAACTTACAAAAACGTACCTTGATTCCCATCCTTCACTGTTGTCGCTAATAAATGGCCTTTGTAACAACTAGTTAGAAATGTGCCGTCAAGAAACAACATTGGCCGACAGAACCTAAACCCATGTATACACGCTTGAAACGAAATGAATATTCTCATGAAATGTCCTATCTCTAAGTCGTATTCTAATGCAATGTGACTGCCAAGATTTGTCTCCTTACATTTATCAACATACCATCTCAATTGATCATAGGATAATGAGTAATTGCCAAAGACATTATTCCTGGCCTTTTCTACCCCCATCCATGTATTCCGGTATGTTATTTCTAGCCCATATTGTTTCCTAAAAGTGTAAACAACATCAATCGGGCGAGTTTCAGGGTTGGAACGAACCTCATCAGCTAAACATGATGAAATAACTTCTGAAGTCAATTTTTTGTTCTTACTGGTGCGAAATGTAGCTCCACATGTGTGTTCTTTTACAAGAGTTCGAATATAAAAAAAATCGTTTTCGCTCCTTACTCTTTCATGCACGAACCATGGACATTTTCTATCCTCCCGTAGTGAGCATTCAGTTGTCACGCATGTTTTATCATTATTGAAATAGAGAAAATTAAACCCAACTTCTACAGCAAATTTCTTTAAAGCCATACGAAATTCACTTGTTCCTCCCCTGAATTTTTGCCCCACCTCTTGAATACCATCAGCCCAACTTGAGGAAAGTAGTAATTTGTCATTGCTTAACTGTAACATATTACCATAGCTGCCTATATAATCTATTTCCTTGTCGCTGTCACCATTGACACAATTGTTTGAGGGTAAAGTTGCACATGAAGAAGCACCAGTAGATGCACTTGATTCACTCACCTTTTTTTGTACACAGACTTCTAAAAAATCAATGTTCATGTGGGCAGCCACCAAAAACATTTCTTCATAATCATTCTGATCATCAAGCGTACACTTTGGATGTCCTGGGAGTAAGTATGAAAATTCTAAGTTGGCAATGAATAGATCTGATCATTTATTTATTATTTTTTCACTTAATTCAACCAAATTGCTGCCGCTTATCATCCTCAAAACCGTTGTCACGTTCTCATATTTGCACATTAATGCAATCGATGATGCCATTTTTGTGAAATATCATTCACATTAAATGTTAGTTGTGTTATGTTCATGTGAAATATAACCAACTATATGATATAATTAAGTAGATGTTGAACGTAACATTATCGTTCCTCATCTAATTATTGATTTAGATGTGCTCATGTTGAATGTAACACTCTTTGTCCGTTAAAAAAGGGCACTGGTTTAACATGTTATATTCAACATCTCAAATGTTGAATGTAACATTATTGTTATCATAAAAAAAAATACATACTTATTGTCTAAAAATAAAAACTCATGCTGATGTTGAATGTAACAATACTATCATCATCAGAAAACACATACTAATTGTCTAAAAACAAAAGAAAACTCGTTTAGATGTTGAATATAACATGTTAAAAGCGTCAGCTAAACTAGATCGATACAAATCGTACATATTCGCATACAAAACACACATATTGATATTGATTCATCAACTCGGCATGCATATTTAATCAAATACATGAATGTACCAAATCAAAGTATGAATTCCTTCATGGACTACACTCGTTGTGTGTAAAAAAACAAGAATTCCGGCGAAAATATATAACTTAATGCATTTGATCGAATATGTAGAAATCAATTGATGCGTTAATTCAACAAATTTGAACCGCATATCTAGCCTTCATTCTTACCTGTGTCAGTTTGATGATCACAAAAAGCTCAATCTGCGCCGACGATGAATATTCTCGATCTTGAAATCGGAATCTTGAACAACCTAACGACTGCACCTTGTTCTGATTTCCAAATGAATGTACCGTTGCAAAATTAGGAAACTCATAAGCTAAATAAGGTAATCGCCGTTCGCGCAAAACACGAGAGGGCATTTTCGGTAATCTCCTCATCGCCGTTTTTGAAAACGAGAGTTTTCCGTGCTATGTTTACCGCCGACGGGACTAACCGGTGCAAGAAAAACTATCAGATGGGATTGATTGGTGCAAGGAAAATAGGAGGGGAGCAGATGGTAAATAATTATTTTTTTTGGGAGTAAACGGTAATTTTTCCTATATCTTATCTTGACCCTTTCTATCGGTCCAAATCATACAACTGCCACTATCGAGGATCAAAGTATAACATTAAAAAATGAGCCTAAGGTTTTTACCATAGATGGTCTATAAAAAGAAAGGCATACCAAGGTCACCGCCCTTCCCAAGAATTTTTGGCTCACACCCCATTTTTCTGTATTGCTCTTTTTGTTTTTATTTTTACTACCATGTAAAATCAAACATAGATACCTTAGATTAATAGATTTGGAGTCCAAGTTTTAAATAATCGGTCTCGTTTGGATACTGTGAAAGACAAGACATTTTCGTCGCTTCTCTGAGAATCAAACCTAACATATATATGACATGTAGGATAATTATAAATCTTTAATACGTCTATGACAATATTAATAAGAATTTGTCTAACATGTGACATAAAAATTCGACATGTATTTGGCATACAAAAATGATTTACCAATTTTTAAATATGTACATGACCTGTGAGAAGACTTAAAGAGAAACCTACCATGCATGTGACATGTAGGGGGATCATTATCTTTCAATATATTTATAACATATTAAGAAACATTTAAATGAAAAGTGATATGAGAATTTAACATGTAGACTTACGATATTTAACATGTATATGACATATTAATGTTCATGTTTATAAGATGTAAATTAAATGAGAGTTTAACATGTGTATGAGATGTTTGAAATTTAACGATTTTTATGTATTTGACATATTAGTAATCATGTATATGACTTTTTTATTTATTTAATAATGACATGTATTTAATATGGAATGATATTTAAGAAGGTTAAAACATGTAAATGACATGTATTTAAGAAATAAAAATGAATACGGAAATCTCAACATGGATTTAATGAGTTTTTTGTTTCAATGAAAATAAGAGGTAAAAAAAATAAGTATTTATTTTCCCGACCTATATGAGGGCAAGCGTGATTTTAAAATGATTTGAAAATCCATTGTAATATTTGAAGAAGGATGGAAATAATTCTTGGACCACACCGACACATTTTGAAATATTTATTTTGGAAAGGGATAGAAATGAAGTTTGATTTAAATGTCTTGTGAAAAACTACAGGTTCCTTAAATGACTGAAAACCTTATCTAAATAATCTTGTATAGAAAAATATGGTGAAATAAAATGTTCTTTAGGCAGAAACATATAGAAAAGTGAAGATTGATTTGAAACCATTTTGATGGTGAAAAATAGGATTTAAGTTTCTTGGAATGTGAAAACTCCAATTTACAATTTTGACTCAAATGGCCATTATTGGAATGACTTCAATTGAAAAATTATAGAATATAAAAGTTGTTAATTATTACGAAATCTTCAATTTTTTGTTTTACATGCTAATGCCCAATCTGGACCTAGATATGCTAAAATCAGTATGTAAAACAAAGTAGTTTTTAAGGATGTTTGAATCTAGACGCACAATTTTACAACAAATTCATAAACACTTTCAACTACCAAGAATATGCAACATAGATTTCATAAAAAAAACAAAACATGAAATATTCGAAACCATGTTTTAACGTCAGTGTCATGAAAACGCCATATATAGAATCTCCCCCGTGTATATATAGAATCTTGACCTCTTTTTGACCTAGGTAAACCTAACACAAAATTCATAAAAATATTCAATACAAGGTTCACTAGGTATAGGTAAAGGAGTATACAAATCATGAGACTTAACCTTAGACTTAACTTGCCTACAAACAATATATTTTTCACAAATTTTCTCCACTTCACGTTTCATATGAGGCTGGAAGAAATGTTCATGCAAAACATTTAAAGTCTTAAATATGCCAAAATGCCCCCATTAAACCACCCTCGTGAACCTCTCTAACTAACAAGTCACGCAATGAACATTTAGGCATACATAATTTATTTTCTCTAAACAAAAAGCCATTATGCCTAAAGAACTTGCCAAACATTACCTTCTCACATGCATTGAACACATTACCAAAATCAAAATTATCAACATACAATTCCTTAATATATTCAAAACCAAGCAATTTTCCATCTAAGGTAGAAAGTAAGGCGTATCTTCGAGATAATGCATCCGCCACAACATTTTCTTACCTTGCTTGTACTTGATCACATAAGGAAACATTTCAATGAACTCCACCAACTTGGATATCACTTGTTCAGCTTCTATTAACCCTTCAAATGTTTCAACGATTCATGATCCATGTAAATCACAAATTCTTTTGGCCAAATATATTGTTGCCTAGTCTCCAATGCCCTAATCAACATGTGCATCTCTTTGTCGTATGTAGGATAATTCATGGTTTTCCCACTTAGTTTTTCACTAAAGTAGGCATTGGGATGCCCTTCCTGCATTAGAACAACTCCAATACCTATTCTTTAAGCATCATATTCAATCTCAAAAGTTTTTGTGAAGTTAGGTAAAGCAAACAAATGTGCATTAGTCAATCTTTCCTTAATCAAATTAAATGTCTTTTATTGTTCATCACCCCACTTAAAACCCATATTCTTTTTTATAACTTTAGTTAAAGGTGCGGCTAGGCTACTAAAATCTTTCACAAACTTCCTACAAAAGCTAGTCAGCCCATGGAAACTTTTCACTTGTCCCATACTTGTAGGTTTTGGCCAATCCTTGATTGCCTTAACCTTTTCTTCACCACCTCAATTCCCTTAGCACTAACAAAACAACCAAAAAATACAAGTTTATCCGTGCAAAAGGTAAACTTTTTGAGATTAGCAAACAATTTTTCTTTTCTCAAAACATCTAAAACAACTTTTAAATGTTCAACATGCTCATTCTAAGTTTTTGCTTTAAATCAGAATATCATCAAAGTATACAACCACAAATTTCCTAACAAAAACACGCAAAACATGGTTCATTAATCTTATCAACGTGCTAGGTGCATTGGTTAATCTAAAAGGCATAACCAACCACTCATATAAACTATATTTTGTTTTGAACTTTTCACTCATCACCTTCCCTCATCCTAATTTGATAATATCCACTTTTAATATCAATTTTAGTAAACACACAAGAACCATGCAATTTGTCAAGCATATCATCTAATCTAGGAATGGGATATCGATACTTTACCGTGATATTATTGGTGGTGCGACAATCCACACACATTCTCCATGTACCATTTTTCTTAGGCACGAGTAATACAAGAACTGTACAAGGACTCATGCTTTCACGTACATTGCCCTTCTTCATAAGCTCACTAACCTGCCTTTGAAGCTCATTTGTTTCCTCGGGATAGCTTCTATATGCGGGTTTGTTTGGAATGGATGCTTCGAGTACGAAATTAATTTGATACTTGATTCCCTTTATCGGTGCCAACCATTAGGGACCTATTTGGGAAACAGATCATCAAAATTCTGTAAAAGAAAACAACAACACTAGGAAGAGAAGAGTTAAGATCGTTAGTGGCAAAACAAATCTCTTTGTACAAAAGTACAATCAAATGTTGGTTTGAAAACAAAGCCTTTTTTTTTTTTTTTATCTCACTCTCTCTCACATAAAAACTTACATGTTTTCTCTTTTATTTTTTCTCACCTTCTGAATTTTTCTCTCTCCCACTTTTTTTTTTTTTTTTTTCTCTCACTCTTATTTTTCTTGTCATTCTCTCTTTTTATCCTCACTTGATCATCATGTACTTGCTTTGGTATTAAGGGTACAAGAGTAATTGACTTCTTGTTAAGTATAAAAGAGTATCTATTGTTATATCCATCATGAGTTACTTGCTAATTAAATTGCCATGGTCTTCCCAAAAGAATATGCCCTGCATGCATTGGCACCACATCACACAAGACCTCGTCTTTGTACCCTTCAATCGAGAACGATACGAGCACCTATTTATTCACTTTAATTTTTCTACAAATCATTCAACCATTATAACTTTTATGGTCTAAGATGTTGTAAAGTTGACAAATTCAATTTCTCCACCAAACTAGTGCTAGACACATTAGTACAACTTCCCCTATCAATAATCATGCTACATACCTTATTATTGACATGACATCTAGTATGAAAGATATTCTCACGTTGTATTGTCTCATCTTCTTTGACTTGTGCACTAAGAGCTTTTCTTGCAACCACAAACTCTCCATCAACCGGGTATTCAACATCGCATGTATCCTCCAAAGGTGGCATCAAATAATCTTCTGTCTTATCTTCGGTCTCAATACCTCCATCATCCCTCATAATCATCACTCTCTTGTTTGGACATTGAGATGCAATATGACTTGTTCCTAAACACTTAAAGTATTTAATTTCCCTATTTCTAGAAGGTTGGGAATCGGTTTTACCTTGGTTCTGTGTACCTCCAGCTTTGTGAATTTTGGAAGGTTCAGTCTTGGGATGAAAATTAGGTTTCTCATCCCTCTTGCTTCAATTCGGTTTCCAATCAAAAGAAAAGCCCGATTGTTGCCCAATTCGTGTGGAACCCTTTCGCTTCAATTTTTGCTCTACTTTGATGGTCATGTGTACTATGTCATTCCACTCAATATAATGCTACAACTCCACCACATTTATAATGTCATGATTTAACCCAATTAGAAACCTAGCTATAGTTGCTTCTTGGTTCTCTTCCACATTGGCTCGAATCATGGCTATATCCATCTCTTTGTAGTAGTCTTACACATACTTAGAACCATGTGTAAGACTTTGCAATTTCTAGAACAAGTCTATACAGTAGTGACTTGGAATGAATCGCCTCCTCATAGTAGCTTTCATCTCTTCCCATGTCGCGATAGGTCTTTCCCCATTCCTCCTTCTACTCATGGCAAGTTGATCCCACCATATAATAATATAATCAGTTAATTCTATGGCAGCCAACTTCACTTTCTTTAACTCAGAGTAGTTGTGACAATCAAACACCAACTCCATTCTTTTCTCCTACTCCTAATAAGCTTCAGGATCGTTTTTTTCCTTGGAAAGATGGAATGTTCACCTTGATACTTCCCAAGTTATTATTAATACTCTCCCTATACTGATCTCTTCTATTCTTGTATCCACACTCAAATCTGCCCAAGCTCGAATTAGAGACGTGATCCTCTTCATCTAGGTTATCCCCATCATGATTTTCACATTCATACTGAGGCAGATTTCTCTTTCGTCATTGTACATTAAGAGCTTCAGGTGGTTTCCCATTTTGTGAACTAAACTCAACTTTGTCTAGTCGTTCATGCACTTGATCAAACCGCGAGTTCAATTTTTCCAATTTTCGCTCCAAGGCTTCGTAGAAAAGTTTGACGTCCATAACGTCCATCTTTTCTGGTGTTTTATCAGATGAGTCTTTGTTTGTTTCTTGAGACTTTGCTTAATAACTTGCAAAACAATATTAGTAAACCTCACAAACACTCCTTCATGTGTTTCTCTCAAGATTGATGGCACTCACACTCATGTTTCACTCAAATTCGATTTTTTTCCTCTTATGAGCTCACACTCTCTTGTATTTTTCTACTATTTAGTTTACTCTTTTAGTTCTTTATCAAACTTAACCAACCCTAATAAAAAAATTCCTTATAGCAATCCAAACTCAAAAAATCGAATCACTAAAAATGAGATTTTTAAGAAATGAAGTAAGGCGAACAAGAAGAACACAAGAATAAGTTCGTGGAATAGAACAAGAAGAAATAAACTTCAAATTTTAGAGTTGCTAGATTTTTTTTTTATTATGTTTTTTTTTTTCCTTTTTTGGTTTCAGATTTTTTTTTTTTTTTTTAATTGCAGTAACTTCAATCAAGATTGAAGATAAACAGTACCAAAGAAAAAAAAACGAAAATTTGACCAAAATTGATTATTTGGCCAAGAAAAGTTAAAGTAGGAATGAACAGATAATGATGAACGAAAAAAAGTAGATAGATAAAACTTGATTTAGACCTTACTCTGATTACCAAATGATATGAATCTCACCAAGTTAGGGTTTCTTCGTAAATGGTCGAACTAAATTCAGATTTGAAACAAAGAACACAAGAAAATACAAAATATTGATAGATTACCTTGACCCTGTATTTATGAATGAAATGCGAACCAAAGGTATAAGAGAATCCTTAACCCAATAATAATAAGAGAATCACGAACCAAAGAGATTGAACGCCACAAGCAAACTTGATAAGTTCAGAAAAGTTTTTTGAAGAACTCAAGAGAAAACCCTCTCAAAATATATTAATCAATATGAAAATTGTGTGAAATTCGCAAGTCTACAAAGCCCCTTAAATAGGCGGCCAAGAGAACAAGAAAGAAACTCTAATATGTCTTGGAAAATTCACAGGTCTACATGAAGGAAAAATGAAACTCTAATATCTAATATTAAATAAAGAATAAGGAAGTTTCTTAACTTGCCTTACATCCTAGTTGGAAAAGGAAAAGATTACTTGAAAATCAAGCCTTAAAAATCAGCCTAAAAAGAATTAAAAAACTTAAAATAATAAAATAAATAATATAAAATTCATAGGTTGAGTCCTAGGCCCGTTCAAGTTCACGCTTTAAGCCTATTCACTTGCCATGATAAGGTGGACTAGACCTTAATTGTTTGATGGGACTAATTTGGGTTTGACCATTGTAGACTCGGCCCAAATCTCTTGAATAAGCCCATTAAGTGCTTTTTGAATCTTTTAGCCTTTGCCTTTGTTATTGAGCCAACTACAACACGCAAAGGATCTCTTAGTGCAACTTATATATTCTCATTATTCTCTTCCTCTTGAAAATGATTCATCCTCAAATCTTCACCTACACCAAACGGAGACAAGTCAACCACATTAAAAGTAGCAGTTACATTAAACTCACCTGGAAGGTCTAATTTGTAGGCGTTGTCATTGAAATTTATTATACGTAATGTGAAAATACTATTATGTATATAAGAAATTTGTGGAATTCTAAATGACTAAAAATAAAGATATAAAATATAAATGGCCCTTATCTAACATTCCAAGGGTAGGATAGAAGGGATACCTTCTTCATAGCCCATCACAGAATCACAAGACGATTACCAACATAAAAATTATGGTATGTAAATGATGATAACTGAATGACGATAAACAAAAATAAATTTTACAATAATAAATAACTCTAAGGTGTAGATCATCCTTATTGAAAACTTTCTTAATCCCATGGTTATCAACTTCTCCAACACGGTTCAAGGGATAAGTACACTAATTCTCGATAAGTGTTCTTACTACTTAGAGTTTATTGTATTTAAAGAAAAAAAAAATTGCCATAAAAAGGGCTAAGAATATAAGTGAAGCATGAAAATTAAAAGGAATTGCATAAAACCAATATACCTAACTTGGAGGTGAGGGATTTCACCTTTGGAATTGATTTTTGGATGGAATTTTGAGTATTTGGGCATTAGGGAGTCAATTGGGCAGAATGAGACTATTTATAACAAAAAATGATAGGGTCGTAGAAGAAGATCACACTCCATGGTGCAGCCCCACTGCATACGTGCAAACAATGGGTTGAGTCATTGTTTGGGAATGTATTAGGAGTCCTTTCAATTGAACGGCTCTGGTGAAATGGCAGATTCTGTGAATATTAATTAAAAAATAATTTAATATTATTATTAAATGATTTTTAGAAATTAAGTTTAGATTTAATATTCCATGACACAATTTTAATTGGGTATGATTATGAAATGATTCTATTAGCTTGTGTTTGGATAGAGGATTTCTAGGAAAGATTTCATTTGGTCAGAGAATTTCGAAATCTTTTTTTGGCAAATCTCTTGTTTTGGTTTGTTTGGATTTTAGGAATGAGAGATTTGTCAAATCTTTTTAAGAGTGAAATGAAGGATTTTGAAATGATTTTGGGAGAAGTTGAATTTGTCAAATCTTTCATCTCTTGCCGACCAATTTCTTCGTCGTCGTCTTGAAAGATCGCCCCTGACTAAAACCTTCGTCACTATTCATCTGCCACGAAATTGCTGAACAACAACGAAATCGACATCGCCTCTTCGTCGTCGTTTGTCATCTGTCACGAAATAGCCGAACGACGACGAAATCGACATCGTCTCTTCTTCGTTCGTCGCCTCTTCTTCCTCGTCTGTCACCTGTTCTTTGTCATCTTCGTTGCTTCGTTCGTCATCGCCGAAATAGGGTTCGATTTGAAAAACAAAATCGATTTCAAATATGTTCTTGGATTGCAAAAATGAAGGGCTCATCGTTGTCGAAATAAGGTTCGATTTCAAAAACAAAATCGATTTCGAATATGTTCTTGAATTTGTTCGAATATGTTCTTGTTGAATTTCTTCGAATTTGTTCTTCAATTTCGTCTTGGATTTGTTCATCGTCTTCTCGTCGCCTCTTCGTCTTCATCGTCCGATACTATTTCTTTTTTTTTTTAGGATTTTTTTTTTTCATTTCAGAAGTGGGATAAAAAATAGAACCAAAAAAAATTATCCAAATACTTCGGTTCAAGTAATTATCCAAACAACGGATTTGTGAAATTAAAAAATTCTGAAATCCTTTCATTTCACAAATTTCTTGGATTTATAAAATCTCTTACCCAAATGCAATCTTATTTTTTACAATGTCAGGACGTAAGCATAACGTAAATTTATTCCTAATTTGATCATTTAATTGTTTCCTAATTTATGATTATGTTCTACTGAAATTAATCTTGGAATTTAGTATTTCAGTTGAGTTCGGTATTTTAAATTAATTTTTGATTTGATCAAAATATGTTGGTAAAAGTCCTCCAATTTATTGTTGGATTAGCAATCACTGAAATTGGGGGTTTCAGAGCAATTTTTGGTTCATTAAGACATTTAATCGACATTAGATTTAATTTAAATTTCGATTAAATGATAATTGGAAATTTTTGACCCGCTAAAAATGCCTAACTCCTTGAATTTGTGTAAGATATTTTTAATTATACATTTTCCAAAGAAATTAATTGATTTTATAGAATTAATTAAGGCTTAAAAAATTAATTAATTAATTTCCAAAACACCTTTATAGGGAAATCCAGGCTCAATCACGCTCTTGAGTGACCGATGGGCAGTCAGTTTTTTCCGATCTTCAAAATGACACGTTTTCATGTTTTTACCTTGAAAATTAACTTTTTAAATTTGTTTCCTTTTTAAATTTGTTTCATGCAAATAATGATATTGCCATTGGAGCCACTGAAAAAAATAAAAAGTTTTAAAATCCCAATTTTGCCAGGAAATATAATTTTAAGCCATGATTGTTTGAGACGTGACAAAATGCGGGGTTTACTCTGTATTTGAACTAACAATATGATTTTCAAGATTTGTGGAATTAATTATAATTAATATCTTTATTCATGGGATACATATATAGTAATATGTTAACGTAGATTTTACCTTTTCCCATATTTTGGATGGAATTTTTTAAAAACCATGTAGATCATTTCAATATCTTAAGATTTTCGGTCACTATATATTCTTCAATCCTATTTTTCTTGACAATCGATACTACTTCTAGTAATGGTTTAAACAAAATATTATTAGTTAATGCTTTCGTGTCGATTAGTTGAATAACCGTCGAACAATATGCCTCATTTTAGTCAATATTTTCCTCATTTTAGTTTCAATGAAAGAAATCAAATCCCTCGGACAAATCAAGTATGAAAATTTGTTGAATAAAAGGAAAAAGGAGAACCCATTGAAATTTGAACCATATTTTTAAAAGAAAATTCAATCATGAAATAAATGCATGCAACTAACAAACACTAGGTGACACAATTTGTTTGAAAACACACTACATTAGTCAAGCACTAAAACAATAAATATGTGCACTTTTGAGGAAAAGTCGTACTCAGATTACTTTTGGTCAGATTATATGAATCTATCATTTCTAAATTGAGTGATTGTCCCTTAAAAAATCTGGGTCAACTAATTTTCTCTTCCCACATTTAATTGAAAGAAATAGAACTCAATTACTTTATGGGAATTCATCAAGTATAAGTGACTAATCAAAATAAATATTAAAAACTGAACAAATTTCTCTTTCTACATTTAATTGAAAGATGTAGAGCTCAATTACTTTATGAGAATTCATTAAGTATCAGTGATGGACAAAAATAAGTGCTGAAAATTGAACAAATTAAGTATTTATTTAATTAGGTTTGTTTGATAACTTTAATTAATATTACTTAATTAATTAAGTGTTACTTAAAATTTTAACTTTGTGCCCTTAAATTTTTTAGTCAATTGGACTATATTTTATTTTATTTTTCAGTTAATGGGATCAATTTTTTTTTATTGTTTTTGTTATTGAGAACCTTAACTTCCTTTCATTTTCATTTTACCCTCACTGTCTCAGATCTCACCCTTAGTAAATCTTGATTTTAGTAAAAAATCTAATTTGCTATTTTCAAATCTCACCTTTTCATTTTGATTTTTTTTTTTCGTCTCCATATTATCTAGATTTCAGTAAAAAAATAAATTTAAGAGGAGTAATGTAAATAATTTTTAATTTATATACTATGACAAAAAGAATTGAAATTAAAAATTAACAATTAAAATTTTAATTTTATCAAACAAGCGTGAGATACATTTCGCACAACATTTAAATTTTCAAGACTTAAAAATTTACAAGAGGCCTAAGATGATATCATTGACTAGATATCAATGACTAATTCTCCATTGTCATTATTTTCACCAGAAGAAGCTTGAGTCATTAACAGTCCTCCTCCATGCATGACGTCACTGTTGCTAGCTAGGTCAATCGATGGTAATTAAAGGATCCAGTCCATAAAATATATCCTTGTCACAATACATGGGCATGTCTTCTTTTAAGGTTGGATTACTGCGCATGCCAGGGTCTTCAGTGGCAGTGGACCAATCAAAATCCAAGACTCCATTCGTCAGTAGTTGATTTTCAGCTCTCCAGTTTAACCTAACCGGATCAGATATGTGGTTCTCTTCTGCTTGAACCCTAATATCAGTCGCATCGGAGTCGTTTTTCATAAAGCTTGGCTCATAGTCATTAATGCTGGAGTTTGATAATTCTGACAGAAATACGTCAAAGTCATCGGATATTTCTTCCATGATTAGGGTAGGGTTGGTTTGAGTATTATAGATGATGGAAGGATCATTCAGGCCCTTGCTTATGATGTAGTCATGCAATACGGTTGATTGATGCTCTTCGTGCTTCTTGTTTCTTTTCCTTGTTATTCGTCTTCTCTTTGTCGCATTCCAGTGATTTTTTATTGAATTTTCAGTCCTTCCAGGAATTTCACTTGCGATCTCCACCCATTTATTTCCAAACTTCTCATGAGCTTCCACAAAAAGCTTCTCTTCTTCTTCGGTCCATATGTCTTTCTGAAGATTATGAGACATGAACAGACGCCTTAATTTGCAAGTGAGAGAAAAAATTGAAGAAGAAGAAGAAGAAGACATAAAACTTACCTTGTATACTCTAGGTAATGCAAAACATAAAGTTAAACTTCACCTTTAACAGATTACCATATGTATACAGAAAAATGCAACATCATTTAAAATAAAACCTAGTATTTTTGTTAATCAGTTTCTTTGTAAGATTAATTACTACAGTAGAGATTGAGCATATATTCTCAGTTCTTCCATATAACTTAAAACTGTATCAATTTCTAATACGACAATTCTAGAGTTCATTAACTTAATAAAATGCGAAAACTACAAAAATAAAAATAAAAAATCAAACCTTGATATCAGGGCGAAGGTGATTATTCCATCTTTCTCGACACTGCTTTCCAGCCCTACATTTCATCTGCACAGATATTTGAGCCCATTTCCCTTCTCCATGTTTGCTTACCAACTCAACTAATTTTCTGCAGGTGCAAATATTTAAATAAGAGTGAAAAGGAGTAACAAATATATATAAGTCAATTGGTTGAACTATATAAGAAAGAAACAATTATCATATCACCTATCTTCTTCATGAGACCATTGTCCTTTTATAAAAGTTTTAGAAGTGTTCACTTTCTTTGCTTTGCTTCTACCATCTTTGTTGATGCTCTTACTTTCTTCTTCCTCGTCCTCCTCAGGGTTTGTTTCATTCACAAAATTTTGAATCTCATCGTCGACGAAAATGCCATCAACAAATCTTGCATGTGATAGGGTTGGGCATGATATTGCACCTGCATTACTTCCATTATCGAAAGATTGAAAATCACAAGAATTATTAGCAACAATTGTTTTACCTTCACTGCCCAAACTGTTCAGTGGTTGTTGCTCAGATAAATTATCTTTTCCCCGTAAGGACGTCATATTTATGAATGGATGACTTTGTTGAGGGGGAGTGTGTTTGATTTCCAAATTATTATACCAAAAACCATCTCCACTCAACCCTTCCATGAAACTAGACCAAATGGAGGAAAAAAAAGTTATTTTTACCAAATAAGAAAGTTTTTTAATTCTATTTTGAGTTACATGTCAAATGACTCCTAAGACAATGACATTTATACTAAGTTTGGTAATCTCAGCATGGACTGAGAGCCGTTGATCTTAAAAATGATCCAGTGGCTAAAATTTGAAAGTGGTAGAAGTAAAACGAGAGAGAGATCCATCAGAGCATTGTTAAAACAATTATGGATAAATTCCACTAAACAAACTTAATATCTGAAGTATTTTAAAATAATATTCAAAATGCACAATATATACCACAACAACACAACTCTTCCTCAACGGTAGCCCTCGTTGTTCGTGCCGGCTAAATTTTTATTAATGTTCAACTTAATCTACCTACATGACTTTCAATGCCTAATTACTAATTGATACGAGGAAGTCGAGGACGAGAGTCGAGGAGATCTATAAATAGCCAGAAGCTTTTGTTTTGATGCAATTCCAGGAAACATTGGTAATGTCTAATGACATCTCAAAATATGACAGGTGATGGGGCATCTACAGGTGTTGTATCGATTCCTGCAACTAGGGCAGCTGCAGGCCCGATCTTGATCGTGAAAGAAAGCACTTTTGTATCGAGCATCAAATACTATAACGAGAACGAAAGCATAGATCTTGCTCTCTAAAGAACAAACAGAAATCCCATCGATC
Organism: Eucommia ulmoides; assembly: GCA_016647705.1. Classification (NCBI taxonomy): domain Eukaryota; kingdom Viridiplantae; phylum Streptophyta; class Magnoliopsida; order Garryales; family Eucommiaceae; genus Eucommia; species Eucommia ulmoides. The sequence continues at coordinate 22,124,707 of CM028337.1, forward strand.
TAAAAGAAAATTTATGACACTCCTTATCCAGATTTCTTGATCAAGCACTGCCCAAAAAGAATCTCTATGGTAACAAAGAAGTTTTAGAAACATTTAAGTTGGCTTTCAATGCAGCGTCAGATACAGAAAGGTAAATGGGGGATTAGTGATATAATTTATAACAAAAAAATATGAAAGATTTTGAAAAATAATTTTTTAGACAGCAACAAAAAACTAAAGTTTATGCAGTACGTAGTAAAGTTTCTTAATATGGACTTTAATAATTGATCCGTTTTAATTTTAAATTTCACGTTGAATTTTTTTCCGAAGGGGTATAATTTTAGAAAGATCTAAAATGATTCATTTTAATTGGTGTAGAATCCAAGAGAGTTCGGTATATGGTGTTTAGTGTTTTACGAGTTTGGGGGTTTAGGGTAACAAGGGGAAAAAAAGGAAAAAGAAAATTAATTGACCTAAAACGGAAAAAACGTCTTCAAGTTATTTGGCATGTTGACTTTTCAATTTGTTTTCCATTGATATTGAACTCTTCGGTTATTTAGTCCGACGATTAGGATACAGAAAAAGCAAGTGATTCTTTTGCCCTCGAGCCTTCGGTTTTTTTTTTTTTTCCCTTATAGTTGATTAGTCTTATAATTAGTGTTGCCCATAGATGTACCCAAAACGTGGTGAATTGGATAGTTAAAATGTTTAACTAAATAATTTATCAATTAAATATCACCAATTTCTCTAATCGGTTATTATCCTGAATTTAAACAAAAACTAGTTTATCTAAGTGCACAACCAAATAGATAAAGATGAAAATTAGGTCTAAAAACTAGAGACCAAATTTTGTTTCTCTCAAATTAAAACAATTCTTCTTATATTGCTAAAATCTATGATCCATCAGTTATTGTTTCTTTACCATTTTTAGGTCCAATTTGAGAGAGAAAATATAATATTAATAACATTAAGAAGTCAAGAATAAGTACTTACACCTTTTTGTATGTCTCCACTGATTTGATCGGATGGGTGACCGATAACTCGTTTCATAGTTTCAGGAGTTACAGCTTCGTCAACAAGTTGTGGTTCTTTAGAAGGATCAGATTGATCTTTAGTGGACTGTGTTCTTTGATCCTTCAATTTTGCTGAAATTTCTCAATCTTCTTCTTGTTTCTTTTAAACGTAAAAGGATTAACTTCCTAAAAAACATGTAGACTCTTCCATGGCAAGAGTTCTTTTACTGTAGACCCTATAAACTTCACTAATGGAAGAATAACCGAGAATAGCCAAAAAAAGATAGGGCCACATCTTGGGTCGTAGGAGAGGGTCATAAACCATGGTGCTGCCCTACTGTAGGCGTTGCAAAAAATGATTGACCTGAAATCTTTACTGAAACTCACGTTGGTTGCAGTTTCTACTACTGAAAATGAAAGAGTGAGTAGTGATTCACAAACCTGAAATCCTCGTGGCGACGGAGACTTAGGTGTATCTCATTAGCATGGGACCTTTTGATCCAAGAAATTGGGTTCGATGCGTTTAGTCACGTGGATCCTACTGGGCAGTTCGGGGGTCTTTGGCTATTATGGGACTCTAACCAAATATCTATTAACACTTACGGTAGTCACTACCAAGCTATCCATACTATAGTTAGCCGCATGAAATATGAAGACTGGCTCCTTTTAGCTATCTATGCTAGTCCTACGAACCATTTTTTGGGAATATACCTAATGTCCTTTCAACTGAACGACTTTGGTGAGAGGGTATATTTTGTTAATATTAATTAAAAATAATGCATAATTACTGTTAAACGATTTTTGGAAATTTAGTTGAGATTTAATATGCCATGTGTCCAATTTTGATTAGGTATGACGATGAATTGATGATGTCATTTTTTATGATGTCACTTGATGACATAAGCATAATGTAAATCTATTTCTAATTTGATCCTAACTATTTCCTAATTTATGATTAGGTTCTTTTGAAATTAATCTTGAAATTTATTATTTCAGTTGAGTTCGATATTTTAGATTAAAATTTGATGTGATCAAATTATTTAGGTAAAAGTTCTCCAATTTATGATGGATTAGCAATTATCGAAATTGGGGTTTTTGAAATATTTTTTGGTTCACTAAATTATTTAATCGAGAAATTCAAATTTGATTTAAATTTCAATTAAATGATAGCTACATTATTGTGGCCAACTAAAAATGCTCAACTATTCCTTGAATTTGCAGAAGATATTTTTTGCAATTAATTAAAAATTTAATTATACTGTTTCCGGAGAAATAAATCAATTTTATAGAATCAATTAAAGCTTCTCAAAGGTAAAAAAAAAAAAAAAAATTAATTAATTCCCAAAGTTCCCTTATAGGGAAATCCGGGCTTAATCAAGCTCTTGAGTTACCGATGGGCAGTCATTTTTTTCCGATTTTAAAAATGATATGTTTTTATGCCTTTGCCTTGAAAAGTATTTTTTTTTTTAATTTTTTTTGTGAAAATGATGATTTTGTCCCCTGGGCGAATGAAAAAAATAAATATTTTCAAATCCCAGTTTGTTGCAGAATGTTTTGTTAAGTGACGTGATTGTTTTAGGCGAGACAAAATGTGGTGTTTATACTACATTTGAATTAACAATACAATTTTTAAGATTAATGCATTGAATTAGGATTAATATTTTTATTCACAGATATAGTAGTATATGTTAATGTAGATTTTACGCTTTTCCATTTTTTGGAGGGGATTTTTTTAATTTTTTATTTATTTATTTATTTTTATTTTTTTATGCCCACGAGTGTCCCCCTATTCATACAGGATGAAAGACTAGCTTGTTCGCGGTACGCGCCTTCCCAGCAAATGCTTTTCCTTAGGCTCAAATCTTTAACCTTACAGAGGTCCTTCAACTACTTTAATTGAAGTGTGTCTTACCACTTGAATTACATTTTGTTGGTTTCCGAAGGAGATTTGGGATTTGTTAAAACCATGTACATCTTTTTAATATCTTAACATTTTCGGTTCCTCTTCTTCAATCTATTTTTTATTAATACCGGTACTACTTCAAGTAATGGCACAAACGCACCAATAAAATATGTACATATGAAATATTATTAGCTAATGCCTTCGTCTCGATTAGTTAAATAACGGTCGAACAATATGCTTCATTTTAGTCAATATCTTTTTCATTTTAGTTTCAATGAAAAGAAATCAAATCCCTCCTCAGACAAAACTGTCAAAATAAAAAATATAGAAAGATTTCATTTCATTTCATCTCATTCCAATTTATTTTTAATACAATAACACATTACATATATATACAATACAAGAACAAATAAGGCGTGAATAGATATTTAATGAGCTTTTCGATGCATTTAAGATTAGATCTGGAGCATAGCAAGTGAACAGGATCTTTGACATGAGCTGTAATCATACAACTCATGCCAACACTCTCCTTAAGTTGGTGTATATATATCTCGGATACACAATTTACCAAGTAAGTTGTACAAGCTTTGGCTACATACAGCTTTTGTAAGAATATCTGCCAACTGGTCTTCGGATTTAACAAACGGGAATCGAATTATCTTGTCCTGAAAATTTTGTTTGATAAAGTGTCGGTCTACTTCCACGTGTTTGGTCCAATCATGCTAGACTGGATTATGAGAAATGTTAATCGCAGCCTTATTATCACATAATAGATTTATCTCGCAACCAAGAGTAAAGCTAATCTCAATTAATAGTCTTCGAAACCAGAGAAGTTCACAGAGGCCTGTTGGCCCAGTAGAATACCCAAAAGGAGGGGGTGAATTAGGTATTTAAAAAATTATCAAAATAAAACTTCAATAAATCAAATAATTAATTTTAATCCTAAATTAATTATTATCTTTATATCACAACGGAATAATATAATCAACTAGGTGCACACCAAACAACAAAAATAAACAAATTAAATATTGCAGCACACCAAGATATATCCTGGTTCATCAAGCTACTCTTGACTAATCTAGTCCTCCGAGCCCCACGGAAATTCGCAATAACTAATACTCAATATCCCTTTAAAGGTAGGAACCAAACCCTCACACCGATTCTTTTACAGGCTCAGAATCAACCTTTACAATATCATTTTCCCAGACTAAGGAAGAACCTCTACTTTTTACAGGTTAAAGAATAACTTAATTCTTTTTAACACTAAGGCCAAAGAATCAAAACCTCACCAATCACTCCAAATATCCTTTTACTCAGTAAGGATTGAACAGTTACAAATTTTACTCAAAAATGAAATTTTATCCAGGAAGAATCACTACCTCAATATCTTTATAGAAAGAGACTGAAAACCTGCTACTCCTGATTAAATACCCCCAACAGTATTTAACCCATCACACTACTTACCAATACAAATTGATTAGCAAAAAATCTCACTCGAAACTTCAACCACCCCAGATAAATAATAATTCAATTAATATCCCAAATCTAGTGATAGAAAAAAAAAATGTGAGATTGAAAATCTGATTTTAAACAAGATATAGGTAACAAATAATTTAACACGTAATCAGATTTAAGAAATTATTTATAAAAATATTTTTTTCAATAAAGAATCAAAACATATTTTCTAAAGATCAATTTCCAAAAATAAACAAGTAATGCACAATTAGAAAGTAATTGAAAAGATCTCACTCGGAATCCACTGAATAAATAAATAAAGCGATGTAACTTCAAATCCGGTAGTAGCAAAGATTGATAGCAATTGATCTTCAAGATCGCCTCTCAGAATAGCTCACACAATATCTCAGAATGATGACTCTCATAACAACTCACAAATGATCTTAACTCTTATGCTCTCTTGATATTGATTTTTTATTTATGAAATTCGCAGGTCTATATATATGGAAAATAAATCAGCTCTCTAACGGCTAATTCCCATGTGTCATGACAATTAAATACTCTCTTAGACCCCATATATTATTAGGACTTCATTTTGGTTCAATACACTTAATAATAGCTTTTAAAACTTTCAATTAAGTCCCCCAAGTATTTCTCAATCTCAATTAATTAGAATAGAATCAATTTTATATACCAAATTGAGAAACATTAAAAATTAATGAACCAAATCATTAGGATTTAAACATTAGGTGAAGCATATATTAAATATAATAATATCCCCAAAATCTCTCTCAAATCCCAACCAAAAATGGCTATTTTTGGATATAATTTCAGAATAAATAGAATCTTGAAACAGCATGTCCGGTCGACCGGTCAGTCGACTGCCCTATTCAGGATGTAGCCAAGTCATCGCTGCTGCGTTCATAGGTCGACTTGTTTGTCGATTTGGAGATTCAGAGAGTTCGTTTTGCCTTTACCGGTCGACTTACCTGTCGACTTAGAGATACAGAGAGTTCAGCTTCTCTTCACCGATCGACCTGCCTGTGGACTTAGAGATACCGGTTGTTTCTGCTGCTTGGTCCAGTCGACTTACATCTGCTGAATCTCTTTTCTAAACTTGTTTTTAACTCTTTCTCTTTTACGTTTTCGCCCCTTTAATCATTTTCTTTTCTAAATATGCTCCACTAATCTTCTTATATTCCATTTTAGTCACTTGTAATTATTTCTTTTAAAACACACATTGGAGTAAATATTTTCATCTTATCAAAACACACATAAATAATAAAAACTTTTTGTGTCGTGTGTGTATTCCTAATTGGGATATTAAGAGTTGAAATTCACCTGAGTTATTTTTCCTAATTTCTTCAAACTCTTAATTCTTCATCATCTTCAACATCATCATTTAGTATCCATTTAATTTGCATCTTCATCACTGGAACTTAAATTACTAAAACACTCAATTAAACAGTTAGTTCCTCCAAAATATCAACACTTAATTGTTCATCAAAATCTTAGAATCAACAATGCCCTTAACTATCCCCACGAAACTCGGCTTCAGCCCTTGATAATGCTACCATATTTTTCTTCTTACTTCTCCATATAGCTAGGTTCCCTCTAACAAACGTGAAATAACCTGAGGTGGATTTTCTATCGGAGATATTTCCTGCTCAGTCAGCATATATGTAACCTTCCTCCTTTAGGTGATTATTTCTTGTAAACGTAAGTCTTTTTCAGGGATGGGACTTTAGGTATCAGAGAATTCGAATCACCACATTCATATGATATTCACTTAGACAGTGCATGAATTGGCTTACTACACCCACTGCATAGGCAATATCAGGCTATGTATGAGAAATAAATAAGTTTTCCAACTAATCTCTGATACCTTCATTTGTCTGTTGGCACTTGATCTGGGTATTATCCAAGCTTGTGATTTTGGATTATTGGTGTATCTACATGCTTACAATCTAATAATCCAGCTTCTGATAATAAATCTAGGATATATTTTCATTGGGAAAGGAATATGCCTTGCTTTAACTTAGCAACTTCAATTCCCATAAAATATTTGAATCCTCCTAGATTTTTCATCCCAAATTTTGTAGTCAATTGCTCTTGAAGTCTTGTTAATTCCTCTGGGTCATCTCCTATAATGATCATATCATCTACATAGACTATCAAAGCTGTTATTTTACATCGGTGATGCTATAAAAATAGCGTATAGTCTGAGTTGGTTTGTTAAAAGTCATATTTCTTTATTGTCGAGTTCAAGCGCTCAAACCACGCTCTAGGAGATTGCTTTAAGTCATATAAAGTTCGTTGTAACTTGCACGCAATCTTAACTTTAGAGTTCGCAGTATATCCCAGAGGGACATCCATGTAGATTTCTTCTTCAAGATATCCATGGAGAAAGGCATTTTTAACATCAAACTGGTACAATACCCAATCAAGATTCGCTGCAAAAGATAGTAGAACCCAGACAGTACTCAACTTAGCCACAACTGAGAACGTTTCTTGATAGTCTACGCCATAGGTTTGCATATAGCCTTTTTACCACTAGTCTTGCTTTATACTTTTCAACTGATCCATCGAATTTGTACTTGATGGAGAATACCCACTTATACCCCACTGTTTGTTTACCTTCTGGTAGGGGAACAAGAGTCCACATCTCATTTTTCAACAATGCCTCCATTTCTTCCTTCAGAACTTAGATCCACGTTGGGTCTTCCAGAGCCTCTTTAACACTTGTGGGAATGCGATGTGAGGAGAGTTAAATCACAAAGTTCTTGAGACGTTTGGACAGCTTCTGTGTAGAAATATAATTGGCAATTGTATATCTCTATCTTGGGTTTTCTAGTTCCGGAGAATATATGTTTGGTGGTTTTCCCCGATTGTGCCTGAAAGGTAATTCATAACCAACAGGAATATCCACGTCATTAGAAATGTGAGGTGTGGTAAGGGAGTTGGTAGCGTGCGAAATGTGTCGTTATTTACTCTCGCAAGTATACAAGGTCTAAGTTTTAATATAGTGGATCTTGAAGATTAGATATCGTTCCCACAGAGAAAAGTGTGAATAATTTAATACCGCAATTGACATAGTTTCATGTTATCCTGATGACGAAAGACATGAATTAAAATTAAACTAAACTAAATTACAATTAGTAGGTTAATTCTAACTAATTTGATTAATTAGAGATTGATTTCGTTCACTTAATAAATGTTTGATTTCGTTTAGTTAACAATAACGGAGTTTAGGTATCCGACAATCTCAGTTCGTAAACTCCTCCGCCACCTCTTCCGAGTGTAAGACGGGGGAATACGCGACTTCGTGTCAATGAAGAGGTCCCTCTCAATGTCTTAACGACTCTAGGCTACGTGAGTTTTGACCCAACGTCATTGATTGCACACTAACTAACGCCCTCCCGAGTCGTTAAGTCATAACGATGTTTTTACCCTAGTCCGAATCCAGAGTTACCTCTCCCGAGTGTCAAACCTTAGATTCTAAAATCCAACCCTAATACCATTACAAGCATACTAAGATCGTCATCAAATGATAAACACAATCGAACTTAAAAGCAACAACCGTTACAGAAACGTATATTAAATCAAACGAATATTTACACCACTACACATTTCTCTAACTAATTTCTAAATTACACTAACGTGTTCTTAGCCAATACAACATTAAATCATGAGGAGATCATCAATATCAACAATAAACATTAAATACAAATATGGAAACAAGGGAAGAAAATCCAAATCTCAAAGTGGAGTAGTCCACTTTCGCCAAAGAACAATCCTCCCGAGCTTCCTCTTCTCCGTTGATGAACTTCCTCTTCTAGCTCTTCAAGGGTTGGCCAAGAACACCTCCTAAACTAATCTAATCTACTTCCTAAATTAACTAAACCTAACTAAGGTGGAAGGAACTCTCCAAATGTCAACCGGAGCCTCCTCTCACGTCTAAGGGTCTTTGAGGTTTGGTGGAGAAAGGGGTTAAAATGAGGGATTTGGAAAATATCTTCAAAATATCTAAAAATAGATATTTCTGTGCAGAGTGTCACTGCCTAAGCGGTGGTTCACCGCTTAGGCGGTGGCTTAAGTCAGTTAAGTTTCTGTTGGATTTTCGCCTAGGCAGTGGTTTCTTCGCCTAGGCGGTAGCTGCTGGCATATCAATCTGTCGCTTTCTCACCTAGGCGGTGGTTATCTCTCCTAGGCAGTGGTTCAACCTTTCATCACTCCAACATTCTGCCTTTTTTCCGCCTAGGCGGTGGAACTTCTGCCTAGGCGGTGGTCTTCATTCATCGAAATCCTATTTTTCACATTTTGTTCACTGTTTCTCCACCATTTTCATTTGTTTATCGCCCTTTGATGTCCCTTCACCTGTTTTACACTACAACAAACTAAAACACAATTAAATATAACTAAAACGCTTGAAAACTAACAAATTCAGTTTAGAAATAGATAGATTTTTCGTACCTATCAGAAATTTTCCTTAATTATATTCTCAGTAGATGGGACATTGTATACCGGAGAGTAGGGAGGTACTACTACTTCAACATCTAGAGATATCAGCTTTGGAGTTTCAGCTTCTAGAGATGTCAGCTCTGAAGCTTCAAGATATGTAGGCTCTAGATTAGGTCCCTTTATAATCGACTGAGGAGCATTCAGTGTTGTATCAGTGTCTTTGAACCAATCATATGTCAACCAATTCATCTATTTTTCTCGTGTCTCTCTTTGAAGAGAAGAATTGGATGTGACAGGAAAATAGAAAGTTTTAGATTCAAGGAATGTGACATCCATAGTCACATAGGCGTGATGAGTAGTTGGGTCGTAGCATCAGTACCTTTTTTGGTGTACAACGTATCCCAAAAAGAGACAATAAATGGCACAGCGTTGGTTCTTGTAGAGGTGAACAAACGCAGCACAGCCAAAGACATGAGGCGGAAGCATTACTACTGTGAGTGATGACACATAGGTTAACAAGACCTGTAGCGGAGTCTTGAACCCAAGAAATTTTGAGGGCATGCAATTAATGAGATGAATGGTCGTGGTAAAAGCATCAGCCCAGTGGTGGCTAGGTACATGACTTCCAAGTAACAAAGCTCGAGCAGTTTTGAGGATGTGACAATTCTTACGCTCTGCAACACCATTTTACTGCGAAGTCTGGGGGAATGATGTCTTATGAATTAGTCCATGATGTTGGAAATAATAGCGGAATTCTTGGTTCATATACTCTCCACCATTATAGGACCTAATAGTTCGAATCTTAGCAGAGACCTAAGTCTAAATCATTGTATGAAAGAATTGAAACACATGAAGAAAAAAAAAGTATTTTTTATGTTTCAACAAATAAAGCCAAGTCATTTTAGTACAATCGTCAATGAATATCACAAACCAATGGACACTAGATATAGTAGATTTTGGGGAAAGACCCCATTTGTTAGAGTGAATCAGAGCAAAAGGAATATCACTCTTAGTCATACTTAACGGATAAGTGACTCAGTGACTTTTAGCTAAAATGCAAGTCTCACATTTAAAATCCAAAGTTGACAAACCTGAAATCAAATCAGGAAACACATGTCACAGATAGCCAAACGACGGATGGCCTAACTGATGGTGCTAGAGCAAAATCTATTCCACTTTGGAGTCATTTGGGCGGTGCATGTAGTGTGCTCGGCCAATACTGAAATCTTCCATATAATAGAGCTCCTCCCTCTTAGTACCACACCCAATGATTTCCTTGGTGAGAATATCCTGAATAAGACAAAACTCAAGATACAGAAGCACAACACAACTAAAGTCTTTAGTAACTTGACTCCCGGATAGGAACTTGTGAGAAAGAGAAGGCACGAGTAAAGTATTAGATAATGTTAGGGTTGGTGACAACATCAAAGTCCCAACCCCTGTTACCGAATATATGCCTCCATTAGCATTAACAATGCTAGTTCGCCGAAAAGGGTAGCACTGAGAAAAATCATTTACATTAAACATCATATGATCCGATACTCCGGAATCAAGTATCCAAGCATTGCATGAAGACTTGTCAACAATGGTGGATCTATTATGGTTGGTTGTGCTCGAACTTGTTGACCCTGATTAGATCGATTACGAACCACCATGACATTAGGTTCAAATACTCCATTGGATGAAAAAAAAAAAATTACTCATTTATATATATGTATATATATATATATATGTGTGTGTGTGTGTGAAAAGAGAAAGAAAACAAAAAATAATAAAAATAAAGTAAAGTAAAAGTTGAATACAATAAAGTAAAAATAATTAGATAAAAAAAAGAGTGTAGCAAAAAACAAATAAAGTATGATAAAATTAAATAAAGTAAAGTAGGATATGGGATTAAATCAAATAAAGTAGGCTACTGGAGCACGAGAAATGGGGTCTTAATTTCTTCTCTGCAATTTCTTTTGGTGAAGTCTTTTTCCCAAACAAACACACGAGATAGCAAGAGAGAAAAAACAAACGAGTTCTTGAATTGGCGATGGCAAGGCTGCAAAATTAGATCGGCGACGGCAAGGCTGGATCCGATTGGGATATACTAGATTTGTGACGCGACTCTTCTCGACGACAATACAAGGGCTTACGTCGAACTTTGCGCAAATTTCAACGGACCAAGTTTCGAAGGTGAGGTTGGTTGGATCTGCGGCTGAGTAGTGTGAGGCTGAGTAGTGTGATGATTTGCGGACGAACCTATGGTAAGTGAAGTTTTTTTTTTTTTTTTTTCTAATTCGAGGGTTTCTGATTCGATGGGCGATGATGGTTCTTCATCTTCTTTTAGTGGATTTGGGTGTCAAATCGTGGTGAAGGCAGCGATGAATCGCAATGGCGGAAGATCAACGATGGATATGAAGTATGGGGATTAGGGTTCTTGAAAAAAACAGTTTTGGTTTTTTTTTTTTTTTTTTTTTTTTTTTTTTTTAAGATTTGGATCTATGGCATTGATGCCATGTCAAAACAAAAAATATAGAAAGATTTCATTTCATTTCATCTCATTCCAATTCATGTTTAATACAATAACACATTATATATACACACACACAATACAAGAACAAACAAGGCATGAATAGACATTTAATGAGCTTTTCGGTGCATTTAAGATCATATCTGCAGCATGGCAAGTGAACAAGATCTTTGACATAAGTTGTAATTGTATAACTCATACCAACAAAAACAAGTATGATAAATTGTTGAAAAAGGAAAAATAGGAACCGTTGATCCTAAGATTTTGATGAACAATTAAATGTTGATATTTTTTGTGGAATCAACGGTTTAATTGAGTGATTCAGTTTATTAGTTCCAATGATGAAGATATGATTACAAATAATGAATGGATGCTAAAAAATGATGACAAAGATGATGAAGGATTAAGAGGTTGAAAATTTTGAAGAACCTCGGAAAAACAACTCAGGTTAAATTTCAACTCTTAATATCCCAATTAAGATCACACACGACAAAAAAATATTTTTAAATAATTTTTATAAATATGTGTTTTTGATAGAATCCTAATTAGGTAAATTATTTGCTCCTATGTAAAATTGAAAAAGAAATATTGATAATTGATTGAAATAGAATTTAAGAATGTAGTGGAGCTAACCGAAAAAAAAAAATCGATTAAAGGAGTAAAAACGTCAAAGAAAATAAATTAAAATCGAATTGGGAGAAGTGTTCCAGCAATAATTAGTCGATTGATAAATCGACATGAGCTTAAATGGTGAACTCTCTGAATCGATAAGTCGACAGGAAGGTCGACCTGTAACCAGAAATGAAACTCTCTAAATCTCTAGGTCGACCGATGGGCGATGGATTTTTGGCTTGGCTATATCTTGAATCGAGCGGTTGACTTGTGACCCTTAGTCGGTCGACTTATGGCACTGTTTCAAGATTTTGTGGAATTCTAGATTTTATTCTAAAAGTAACTGTTACTAGTCGTTTTATGGTTAAGATCTAAGAGATATTTTAGGGATTTGATGTTATTTGATATATGCAATATATATTATGATATCCCTACAGATATGGTTCATTAAATTTGAATATTTCTCAATTTGGTACATGTAATTCTTTCTATCATATTTAATTGTGATTGAGAAATATTTGGGGGACTTAATTGAGAAATTTAAAATCCATAATTAAGTGATTTGAACTAGGATGAAGTCTTAATGAAATAAGGGGTCTATAAGAACAATTAAATGTCATAACAAGTGAGAACTAACCGTTGGAGAGCTTGTTTTATTCCCTTTTATATAGACCTGAGTTTTTTCACATTAAAGAGATACATCAAAAGAATTATTGTAAGCTATTCAACTTTTGAGTTTTCTAAGAGTTATCATACTGAGTGAATTATGAGATCTGTTCTAAGAGTTATTCTTGAAAAATAATTGTTGTGAATTATTGCTACTACTGATATGAAGTTTCATTGTTATCTCTAATCATTATTTTTTCGGTGGAATCCGGGTGAGATCTTTCCAAATTACTTTCTATTTATTGTAGCTTGATTATATTTGGAAATTGATCGTTGAAATTGTTTTTCTATTTTTTATTGAAAAATATTTTTGAAACAATTTCTTGAAGAAATTTGATTATGTGCTTAATTACGTGCTACCCAATTTTGTTTAAAATTAGATTTTGAATATCTCATTTTTCTATCACTAGTTTTAGGGATATTAATTGAGTTCTAATTTATCTGGGATGGTAAAAGTTTCAAGTGAGAAAAATCACTTATCAGTTTGTAATTGGTGAGTTGAGTGATGAATTAGATACTATTGGGAGTATCTAATCAAATGGTAGTTGGTTTCAATCTCTTTCGGTAAAGAGATTGAGGTGTTAATTCTTTCTTGATTGAATTAGTGAGTGATTTATAAATGTTTCATCCTTATCTAGGAAAATGATACTTGTAGTGATTGTGAGGTTTTGATTCTTGAGCCTAAAATATAAAAAGAATCAGGTTGTGATTCTCCCTATAATAGAATTAGGTTATTCTTGAGTCATGAAAAAGAAGATGTTATTATTGAGCTTATAAAAAGTAGAGGTTATTCCTGAGTCTGGGAAAAAGAATTGTAAAGGTTGATTCTGAGCCTGTGAAAATAATTATTGTAAGGGTTTAGTTCTTACCTTTAAAGGAATAGTTTAGTAGGTGCGACTCTTTGTGGGGCTCGGAAGACTGAATTAGCCAAGAGTAATTTGGTGAATTAATATAAATTTCTGGTGTGCTGTTATCTTTATATTATTTATTTTTGTCGATTGGTGTGCACCTAATTGATAATATATTTCTGCTGCTATATAAAGAAATAATAATTAATTTAGGATAAAATTAATTATTTAATTTTTTTGAAGTATTTTCTCTGTTAATTTTTAATACTATCCAATTCATTCTTCCTCTTGAGTAACTTAATGGGCCAACAGAACCCATTAAAATGTGAACCATATTTTTAAAAGAAAATTCAATCATGAAATAAATACATGCAACTAAAAACACCGTGACACAATTTGTTTGAAAACACACTACATTAGTCAAGCACTAAAACAATAAATATGTGCACGTTTAACAAGAAACCTTACTCAGATTACTTTTCGTCATATTATATGAATCTATCATTTCTAAGTTGAGTGATTATCGCTTATTAATACAACTGCGTTACTTTATGGAAATTCATACTAAGCAAAATAAGTGCGGAACAAATTAAGTATTTATTTAATTAAATTTGTTTAATAATTTTAATTAATATTATTTAATTAATTAAGAATTATTTAAAATTTTAACATTGTGCCCTAAAATTTTCAGTCAATTGAACTTTATTTATTTTTTTCACTTAAGGGGATCAACTTTTTTTTATTTTTTATTTGTTTTGTTATTGGGACAATTTTATCCTCACAACCCTAACTACTTTTCATTTTTATTTTACCTTCACCGTTTCATATCTCACCCTTAACAATTCTTAATTTTAGTAAAAAATCTGATTTTTATTTTCAGATATTATCTTTTCATTTGAATTTGAATTTGAATTTGAATTTTTTTTCATATTATCTTGATTTTAGTAAAAAAAAAAAAAAAAAAAAAAAGTTTAAGAAGAGCAATGTAAATTAAATAATTTTCAGTTTTTTAATTTTGTACTTATGACAAAAAGAATTAAATAATTAAAAATCAATACTTAAAATTTTAATTTTATCAAAGAAGCATCTGATATATTTTGCACTTAAAATTATAGCATTTAAATTTTGAAGACTTAAAATTTACAAGAGGTCTAAGATGATATCATTGACTAGATATCAATGACTAATCCTACCAGAAGGAGCTCGAGTCATTAATCAGTCCTCCTCCATGCATGACGTCGCTGTAGCTAGGTCGATCAATCGATGGTAACTAAAGTTTCCAGTCCATAAAATATATCCTTGTCACAATACATGGCCATGTATTCTTTTAAGGTTGGATTACTGCAAATGTCAGGGTCTTTAGATGAAGTGGACCAACCAAAATCCACGACTCCATTCGTCAGTAGTTGATTTTCAGCTGTCCAGTTTAACCTAACCGGATCAGATATGTGGTTCTCTTCTGCGTGAACCCTAATATCAGTCGCATTGGAGTCGTTTTCAGATAAGCTTTTCATAAAGCTTGGCTCATCTTCATATATATGAGTAGTAAAATATGTGGAGTCATTAATGCTGGTTTTTGATCATTCTTGAAAAAAAAGACGTTGATGTCATCTGATATATTTTCCAAGATTGGCGTAGTGTTGGTTTGAGTACCATAGGTGATGGAAGGATCATTAAGGCCCTAGCTTATGATGTAGTCCTCTGTAATAAGGTTTGTTAGATTATGTCCAATATCGATCACTTGAGAGTTCCCGAACAATATAAATTAAAAGAATTACTCCACTTAGTTCCATGTCATTTTAAGTTGGAACCTCCTAGCATGATATGAGAATCAAAGTTATGGAAATCCGTCTCTCATTTCCTCGTAATCAAATCATCTGTGCGAGCCGGCGGTTGCTCACTTCTCATCATTTCCTCATAGTCAAATCACATGTGTAAATTGGAGGTTGCACTTGAAGACGGGTGTTAGATTCTTATGTCACATAGATCACTTGAGAATTCCAAAATCACTATATAAATCAATGAGTTATTCCACTTAGTATCATATGATTCTAAGAATGGTAAAAAAAAAAAAATACAATAAAAATCACAAAGATATGGGGCAGGTTGTGTTACCCTGCTAGATAGACGGTAATTCTCTGGAACAAACTTAATTGGTGCAACAAATGAAGTTCTTAGGACAGGCTTGAGGGAATCATGTGTTCAGGATCCGTAAACGAAGCAAGAACGTCAATGGGAGGTAGTGGGGGTAGCTGGGGGATCTATTTTAGGCGTAGTGATATTTATGTTAGGATGATCAGGGAAGCAGTCTATGAATGGATTGGTGAAATATAGATGGCTGGTGGTAGATGTCAATTGAAACTTGGATAAGGAGGAAAACATCTTGTATTTCCAAAAGGTGACATGAGGATGATTAGAAATTGGATGCCAAAATCAATATCCTTTGTGTTCAATTCCATACACTTGGAAAAAACATCCTCGAGTCAGAGGTTAAAGTTTTGTATGTTTGTGGGGTTGTAACAGAACAAAGAAGGCACATCCAAAGATTTTTAAGAGGTTGTAACTAAGAGAAACTCTATACAACTTCTCATGAGGGAAAAGATTACCGGTGATAGGTGAAAGGACCCAATTGATGGTATAGATGGCAGTGAGAACAACTTCTCCTCATAAATACTCTAAACAAAAAGATGAAATGGGTAGTGCACGAACAATATCTAGGATATATCAATGTTTACGTACGTTCGTCTCAACCATTTTGGGCAGAATTACCTGGGCAAGGTCTATAAGAAGTGTGCCATGTTTTTTCAGGATGACAATAAAAGATTGGTCCTTGTATTTCATGGCATTGTCAGATCTAAAGATTTTGTTATTGTGAAAAATTGAGTTTAAATCATGTCAACAAATTCCGAATAGATTTGAAATAACTTGTATCCTTTATGCATGGGGTACAATCAAGTGTACCAAGAGTAGTCATTGATAAATATGAAAAAGTATTTGGATATCCCCATAGGCTACTCCCATTTCGCTCACCGCTACAACTGGAATCACTTTTGCTTTCTTTTCCTCCAGCTACTAAGATGTTTCAATACGCCAGGTTATCTCTTGCTTGCCCATGCATTCAGCAACAGTTCAAAAGATTAACCTATTCAGGAATCTTCGGATCTATACTTATTTTCAACTCCCCGAAGCATTTCGTCACTTACTATGCCCTTCCTCGTCTCTGGGTGCCTAGGTATCCATTGTAAGTATTTCCTTATTTGAACCTCGCCCTTCACTTCCCTTAACTTGAAGGCTATTACATCCTAAGGTTCTACTAAATAAATTGATCTTGTCAACGTCTATAAATGAGAAATCATAGAACAAACCACTGAATCGGAAAAACAAAATGGGGTGCTATCATATAATATAGCTTTGTATTTGTATCACTTTGCTTTAACGAATAGATAAACCAAACAAGATAGTCAAAGAACCCAAGTGAGAGTCCCCCACGTCCAACGTTGCCCTCTCTAGAGGCTTGTCGTAAGGTTTCTTCCCTATCCTAGTAGCTAGTGTGAAGTAGGGCTATTGAACTAGTTATCAGTCATAGAGTGGGCAAAAAGCTAACTAATAAAGGGTGTTAGGAGGGTCAAGCGGAGTGAAAAGCAGCAACTAACGCTAACTAATCTTTGAAAGCTAGCTCTACTAATTAATATATATCTTATCTCCTAGAAGGTAAACCTGGAGCTGGAAAAGAAGACTTTGCCCCTTAGTTAGCTCTTACTTTTTGTGTTCAGTAGGTAGGGATGCCACAAAAAATCGAATCGATGGGTAACCACAAGAAACCGAATCGAATTGTTCGATTTTAAAACCGACTAAATGGTTTGGATGAAGTTTTAATTTTGAAATTGGCAACTGAACTGGTTTTGATTTTGGATTTGGTGTTGGGATAGAAACTGCCAAACCAAACCGCGAAGCCGAACCACAAAACGGAAATACGAAATCGAACAGCGAACCCTATATTCTATATATATTTTTATTACATATATACGCTTATTTTTATATATATTTACAATTTAAACCTAATATATATGTATGTTTTTTAATTATTTACACTTTCATCCTTTTTATGTGTGTGTGTGTGTGTGTGTAAATAGATTTAGGTTTTCATTTCTGATTTCACAATCGTTCTTCCATTCTTTTCCTCCCTCTCCTCATTTGTTCTCTCAGACTCTCAGTCTCATCTATGAGAGAATGGGACTCTCAATACTTGACGATGAAGCGGATATAGAAGATTCGTTGGTTGAAGCGGATATTTTTTTAGAATGTGTTAGTGCCAGTTTAGTGGACTCTTTGGAGGTTTTAAACCACAATTTCTGTTGTTTTCATATTTCCAGAAATATGTTACTGTCAGCTGCATTTGCTTAGTGTTTATGTTCTCACATTTCTGTTTTCATATTTCTATTTCTATTCCACTGTTACTAAGAATGGAAATAGAAATCTAGGAACAATTGTTGCTACTTTTCTCACATCTTTAATGAGCATGTTACTCAGTTATCGGACCGCATTTCTCACATATTTCCTTGCTTTTTAAAGGATTAAAATTGTTGTTGCTTTTGTTTTGGATAATTTGATTTGTATTGATGTGACCTACTATTGTATTTTGATTACGGTTACTGGTTAAAAACTTTAATTATGGTTATTTTGTGGTTTGACTTTGTTTTTTAGAATTTATGTTTTATATATTTAGTTATGTTTTTTTTATATATATTAAAAACAACAGTCAGAGGTTTCACAGTTTTGGTTTTGTTTTTGGTTTTCATAAAATTAAAAAAATCTTAAATGATTTCACGGTTTTGTGGTTTTGGTTTTGGTTTTGTATAAATTTACATGGTTTGGTTTTAAAACCATTTAAAAAAACGATTTTGGTTTGATATATTTTTAATTATTTTGGTTTTGGTTTTATATGAAATCGGACCAAAACCGAACCAATAGCATCCCTATCAATAGGTAGGGGAAGGCGAGTTGCAGCCTGCAATTTAAATTGAGAACGGGTTTTTTAGGTTAGCTCACCCTCACGAGATCACAACCCTTTGTCTCGTCCATTGTAGCATGTGTATCACCTAGGGTATAAGGGGTATGATGACTTAACGTCATTCTCATCTTCCTCCGGCTTAACACGGGCAATCTGTTCAGGTTCCAAACTCAACGATGGCAACTAAACACGAGGTTTGTGCTCATTATGAGACTGAACCCAACACCTTATTACACAAGCTAGCGACAGCCATGCACCACTTGTGTCCGTGTTCCAGAAGGCACCCCTCTCCTTTAAGGGGATTTTGCGGTGTGTCAAGTCGTGATAAGGTTCTTCGCTTTGCATCAAATTAAACCACATGCTCCACTGCTTGTGCGGGCCTCTGTTAATTTATTTGAGTTTCATTCTTCCAAAAATACTCCACATAAGGGATACTTAATATGTTAGCTACAGCACTGCATGTGTGGTAGAACATGAGGGTCCAAAACATTAGAGTGAACTAGGTCAAATGGTGCATAATAAACTAAGTCACTAGTAAAAAAAAGTAAGGCGTGTTATTTATCTTGTTGACATATCGAAATGCTCGATATAGACAGAGCATATTTTTTCTAAGACTAAAGTACAGATAGATACGTCTGATGGATGAATGACCTAACATGGAATGCCAAAGACTAAGAGAAGATGAATTAGATGTTGATGACGGTGATGGTGGTGGTGGTGGTGGTGGTGGTGGGGGTGGGGGTGATAGTGATAGTTGAGGATGATGATGAACAATTAAATGTTGATGTTTTATGGAACTAATATTTTTATTGAGTGATTTTATATCAAAAGTTCCATATGGTTAAATGAGAAAAGATGGGTTGAAAAAGATTAACCATTGAAGATTCAAATGAATTCAAGATGGGTGAAATATGAAGATATTGAAGATGGTCAAAGCAATGAAGACATTGAAGACAATTAGGTGAAAATAACTCATTATTTTTATGCTCTTAATGCAACCCGAACTAGGATCACGCACGACACTTGAAAATGAATAAATCTTATGTGTGTCCTAATAATAAGTGATAAGTTTAAGATCCTAAAATGATTGTTTATAATGTGATTAATCATAAAAATGTTTTTGGTTTTGCAACTAAATGAAAAAATGGTTTTAACACTTAAAATAATATTGTTTTCAAGTCAATTCGGTCAACCGACGAAAGGGGTCGATCAACTAACCAAATCATTAGCTTTAGGAAGTGACATGGGTGACCTATATATATATTATTTATTTTCTATTTATTTGATCCATATATTTAATTATTCTTTTAATTAAATTGGTAAAATTACTTCCTATCCTAAAGGGTTTTGAATTGAAAAAGTTTTATAGACCAAATCAAGCTTTTCTAAGAGTATTTTTAAATGTAACATATTGATTTTAATAGTATATTATATATAGGGTATTAGATTGTCATTTGTGGTCTTACCTTTTGAAAACTAGCAGTTAGAGGTTGAGTTTTGTGTCTATTTATAGAGACCTACGAATTTCAATAAGGGTAATCAAGAACATTCTTATTTTGGCTATTCTAAGAGAGATTTTTACACTGAAATTTATAAGTGAGATTATTGAAAGAGTTCTTGATCAAAGACGCTAAAAGTTGTGGCTTCCAGGTAACGCACCCCTGATTTCGATTGCGAAAAAAGTAGCGAATCGGAAAGAGGGTGAAAACAAGTTTCACCCTTCCTCTCTAAGTCATCCAAATCCATTCATTTTGAAAATGGTTTTTCAAGGACTTTTCTACGCGTCGGTTTTGAAAAACTTCTTGGGCCGAGATTTTTCTTAAAAACGGAGTCGTCACCTAGCATGGGGTTAAATGGTGTGCTAAGTCACTGATAGGTGTGATCTACCTATATATTTTCAAATTGGTTTTGTTAAGTTTTAAAGTATTTTTATAGTGTTTTTATATGTTTTAATTGGTTTTTATTCTTTTTGTGTTAAAACAGGTGTGTGGGGCAAAAAGATTAGAAACTGGAGCGAAAACAATGAAATTGAACCAAGAACAGTCGAGGAACGGTGGAAAAATGAGTAAGGTGGCAATATTCTGAAATAAGCCCACCGCCGCGGCGTCTAGACCTCCGCCGCAGCGGTGAAAATGCAGAGAATGACTAAATTCTGCTGGAAGCTCATCGCCTAGGCGGTGAAAATGCAGGATGGTCTTTCTGATCCACCGCCTTCTTCACCGCCGAGGCGACCAACTAACCGACCTACTCACTGCCGCAACGGTGAATCACACTGCCGCGATGGTGACCTCTGCACAGACTTAAGATACTTTTCGATATTTTTTGAGATCTTTTCCCTATTTAATCCCCTTTCCTCTCTTATTTTCGGGCTCTCTTGCATGCTACCACCCTTAGAACATATCTAGGGTGAGGTAGAGGAGTTTTAGAGGGAAAGCTCACATCCCGAGGGATAGGAAGACGGCGAAGCAATCATTGAACGTTCTTAGCGGCTAAACTTTGGACTACGGCTAAGTTCTTCGATTTCTTCCCTTATTTATTTAACTTAGGAATTTGTGAGCATGTTTATCTTGTGCTTCATTGTAAATACAGTTATGGCCATTAGTTAAACATGGATTGTATAGGGATTAACAATAAATTTATAAATATGCATTTCGTATGATTTCGGTGTTTCATTTATGTTTGTTCTTCAAAGTTTGATTGTGTTTGTCGTATTATTTATTTATTATGCTTAGATAGATATATCGAGAATACGGGGTTTGACACTTGGAAGAGGTAACTCCGGATTCGAACTAGGGTAAACAAATGCAACAATCCAATAACCCGGGATAGAGTTGGATTGTGGGTAATTGATGACGTTGGAGCAAGACTAACATGACCTAGGGTCGTTAAGACGTTGAGGGGGGCTTCTTCGTTGACTCGAAGTCGCGTATTCTCCCGTCTTATACTCGGGAGAAGTGGCAGAAAAGTTTACGAACTGAGATTGTCGATAGGGTAAACACAATTCGACGATCCAATAACCCGATCAGGAGTTGGATTGTGTGCAATCAATGACATTGGGGTGAGACTCAAGTGACCTAGGGTCGTTAAGACATTGAGGGGGACTTCTTCGTTGACATGAAGTCATGTATTCTCCCGTCTTACACTCACGAGAGGTGGCGGGGAAGTTTACGAACTGAGATTGTCAAATAGGTCGAACACCGTAAACGTAAGTCAATCGAGATCGAACACGTATTTGTAAACCGAGTTAATCCCTAGACAATTCTTTCCTCTAAAACATCTCATTATATTAGTATAGTTAATTTAGGTTATATTAGTATTAATATTAATTAATTAAATACATTTGTTTTTAGCCTAGATAAAGTTAGGTCATGATAAACACGGTACTCGATAATAACGACAACTAATCCCTGTGAATACGATACCCGATCTTAAAAGATCCATCATACTAAAACTTTAACCTTGTATACTTGTAAGTGGTTAATATGCGAGTGTGTAACAAACGCTCTCCGTACAGTCTCTGAGATTTTGGAAATTCATTTTCCCTTTTGAAATGGCCCATGTTTTTACATCCATAGGCCTATGTACCAAAGATAATCTTTAAGTTCGGGAGTCAGTTAGGCTTGGGAAAGGTGTTAGATACCCCAAGATACTCGTCCAAATATGGTACCTCAGTCTAAATAGATATTCACTATTAAACACTATCCAAGCAGTTTTCTTTTATTTACTTAAACAAAATAATTCTCATTTTTAAAATTTTTGTTCTTTTTATGTATTTTTGACATGATATAATGGAAAGAAAGTAAATACTACAGCTATTACTAGTCAGTGACACCCAATAACAGTATATATACAGACAAATAAGTAAATATGCAAGTTATACTAAATGAAATGCAAACTAAGACTAAATTGTTAGGATATGTGATCGAACCCGCATGTAGGTTACCTACATATCTCGAATCAGAATCAGATCTTTACGTAGTTTGTTCTGATTTGGATAAAGGGCATGGTTTATTATTAGAGGTGTGACCAAACCCTTACAGGTTACCTACTTACTTTGGGTGGTTACCAAAGATCAAGTCAGACGTAGTTCAGCCTTGCCTCATTGAAAACTGGATTTATAATTAGAGGTGTGACTGAACCCATATGGGCTGCCTACGTACTTTGGATAGTTACCAAAGATAAAATTGAACATAGTTCAGTCATGTTATGGTTTAAAAAGCTGGGATGGTTTTGGTTAAATCTGAGTTAGTTTTAGTTAAGTTTTGGTTGATTATCAGTTAGTTTTGGTTGTGAACAACCTGAATCACAACCTTGAAACAACCCTTTAATTTTGTCAAGAACCTTAAACGAACTTCATGGCTTGGGTTAGTTTAGTGTTTGTGTGTGAGTTGTCGGTTAAAAGTAAAAAATAAATACCATATATTTATACTAGTCCTACTCAGAACTAAAGAAAACGAGAAGGTTTCTGAAAAAGAATCACACATATCCCCGAAGGAATAGAAGACCTTTATTTATCCTGAGTTCTTAGTCTATCGGTGTAGTATATAAGTATTTATGTATATATGCATGATTTGTTTAACTAAATAAAAAACAAAATACGATATTCTTGGGGAGAATCATATATGACCATGTACAACTAATGGTGTGAATAGTCGTTTTACTCGATTCTGCATGCGTTTTTACCACGTGGTTGGATGATTTGACATTTTTGAATGTCTTGGCATGTTTTTAAATTCTCTTGAATGTTTTGAATGATTCTTGTATGATTTAACCTTAATTTGGTTGTTATAGTTAAGATTAGGTACTTGCTTGATGTTCTTGACAAAATCAAAAGCTTGTTAGGTTGTTTGATTTTTATGGGTTTATGTGTTAAGAACATGAAAGTAAGTGTATTATTTACAATATCCTACTATATACAAAGCAATATACACAAAATCAACCAAGAATCATAGGAGGTTTGATAGGAACATACCTACTTAGGGGATGTGATCTTACCTAAGTGTTTACCTTCTTCTCCTTGATTAGTGGTTGATCGGTGATCGCGGTTCTTTCCTATCCAAGAACCCATGAACAACAACCTACATAGGGGATGTTGTCGTCCTTAAGTAGCCTACCTACTTTCCTCTTTGGCTCAGTGTTGATCGATGATCGTCGATCCTTGAAGTTCTTGTTCTAAGAACTTTAAGAATTCCTTTCATGGCTAAATTTTGACAAAATAACGACGTGTTTTTTTAGAAATACACTTGGGAAAGTCCTAGGACCCGAGAGAGTTGCTCGAGTTTAGAGAGAGAAGCTAGGCCTTCAAGACTTAAAAACATAAGAACCCCATTACCCCTATTTGTAGGCTGGGGGCCTCCGCATTGGGCAATGTGCAGGCAATACTGGTCACTTCCTTGCGGGGTTTTTAGCTTAGGGGACTTTCTATCTTATCTTGGTTTGATTTGTCTTGGAATGAATTTAGGGGAGAATGCTAGATTCTCAAATATTTGGTAATGACTACCAAATATTTTCAAAGATTTGGTAATCATTAGCAATCATTACCAATGATTTCCAATCATTACCTCTCCATCAATGGCATTCTTTGCACATGGGTGCATTTATGACTTGATGGGATGGATCCAGTTCGGTTTAGGGGCTCAATATCGGTTAGATCTACTATTTTGGTTTGGTCGTCATAAATGCATCCAAGATGCATTGAGCCTAGTCCTTAGGTGTCACTTTTCATTTAATTCAAAGTGATGAGTCATGACTTGGAGGCCATACATTCGGTAAATTTTATTTTATTAATAACTACGGTATGCATTAGTTAGTATGGACGGTAACAAAAATTATTAGAATTAACGATTCCAAATTATAATCCCGTTTGCTAATAATTCAATTTAACAACAATGGTAATCGATTTAGATTTTTACCTGCCCCGAATCGTCCGTCGACCGCGAGATAAATATTTGGATTTTTATTGGGGGGGTTTGTGTAATTTTTTCCCTTTTTTTTCCCTCTTTTTCTTCTCCCTTTTCCCCTTTTTCTGGTTTTGCGTTTCTGTTGTCTATTTCGCAGTTTTGCCGCCGCCAACGAGATCTCGCCGTCGTTCAAACCCTGCCGTCCCACCAACCGAACCCACGCACCTCTAGACAAACGAACCCACACACTTCCACGTCTACCCCTATGCACTGCCAATCGTCCGCACACACCCACACTTACTGTTATCTCTCTCTCTCTCTCTCTCTCTCTCTCTCTCTAACTTCCCGACGATAGCTCCGGCGACCACCACACACCACCATGCACACTAATGATGATAAACACACCCACACCGTCGAGCAAGGCTGCAAAGATCACACCCACATCGGAACCCACCGCCTCTAGATGACCGACCAAAATACCCACACACACTCACGACAATTAAAACAGAGAAACGACCTCCCGTCCAGTCACACGCACACCCTCACCCAAAGCCTGAACACGGTAGTGATGATTGCACCCTCTCACATTCCCACAATCTCCGGCCGATCAGAACAGAAATCACGCCTACCGGCGGTCACGAATAGTCCGACAACGTCCACCTCCGGTCCTCTCTTTCTCTTCTCTGAATTTTCCTAATTTTTGTTTTGATATTTTTCCTAATCATAACTATGAATGCGGGTATTTATATGCATGTAAATGGTGGATGGATTTTGGATCTCCTCACGCCACGTCGCCCTCTTCTCGTTCCTCTGTTCCTGCCGGCCGATCTCACAGCACACACCACTTATGCATATATATATATGTGTTTATATATATATATATATATATATATATATATATATATATATATATATATATATAAATCTTTAGTTAAAATACACTTTCCTCCCCTCAACTTCCTTTAAGATCCCATTTTAATCATTTTCAACTTTTACCAGTTTCTAAAATTATAATTTCACCCTTACTATTTTCAATTTTTGATTTTTAATTATCCATTTGGATCTCCAGTTTAATTTCCACGTTTCCTAAATTTCAAATTTGACCTCTAAACTTTTAATTTTTATTTTCATTAACAAAAATTTACCCCGAATTTTTCAATACTTTAAAATGCGACTATTAATGACGCACGTATTATGATTTGGGGATTACAACTCTTCCCTCCTAAAATAAATTTCGTCCCGAAATGTTTTATTATCTAAATGAACTAATATGGTCATTTGTTCCTCATTTCGTCTTCCCGTTCCCCTATCGCCTCTTCCACTGCTTGACTGCGTCACAACACTTTGACTAATGGGATCGTTTTCTTCCGCAACACCTGGTCTTTACGTCCTAAGCTCTGGAATGGTTCCTCAACGTATATCAAATCTTCTTCTAGTTCGATCGGCTGTGAAATCAACACATGAGAAGGGTCTGGCACATCTTTCCGAAGCATTGATACATGGGAAACGTCGTGTAATTGAGACAGTTCTGGCGGTAAAATAAGTCTATAAGCCGTCATACCAATCCTAATCTAAATTTCATATAGTCCGATATACCTTGGACTTAATTTCCCTTTCTTCCCGAACCTCATTATGCCTTTCCACAGAGAAATACGCAACACACATGATCTCCCACTTCGCATTTTAAATCCCGTCGACGCTTGTCTGCATAACTCTTTTGTCGAATCACCTTCACCTTGTCTACTGTCATCTGGCTATATTCAAATTCAATAATTTCCATTCACCCACCTTAGTCCAACAGACTGGGGTTCTGCATCTCCTACTATGCAACGCTTCATACGGGGCTATCTCGATTGTCGAATGGTAGCTGTTGTTGTAGGTGAATTCCATCAATGACAAATGATCATTCTAGTTACCAGGAAATTCCAAAACAACTCTTCTTAACATATCCTCCAACGTCTAAATCGTATGCTCTGATTGACAGTTTGTCTGAGGAATGGGAAACGGTGCTAAATTTGAGTTTCGTACCTAAAGCAGTCTGAAGACTCGGTCAGAACCTCGAAGTAAACATCGAATCTCTATCCGACACTATAAAAACCAGTGCGCCATACAACCTAACAATCTCATCGATATACAATTGGGCATACTTTTCAAGAGAATACGTCGTCTTTGCGGTCAGAAAATGAGCGGACTTGATAAGCCTATCAATGATCATCTAGATAGAATTATGCCCCTTTTGAATACGAGGTAATCCCGAAATAAAATCTATCGTGATATACTCCCATTTCCACTCTAGAATAGGTAGAGGTTGCAGCAATCCACTTGGACGTTGATGCTCAATCTTCACTTGCTAACAAGTAAGACACCTGGCAACAAACTCCGTAATTTCTTGCTTCAATCCGCTCCACCAATAATGCTCGCTCAAATCTCGATACATTATGGTACCACCTGGATGCATCGTATATGTTGAGCTATGCACTTCTTTCAAAATATCGTTCTTCAAGCTGGTGTCGTTAGGCACACAGTTTTTTTCTCATTATCAACACTTCATCGTTCTCCCTAACATAAAAATCTGCTCTATAACCACTTCTCACTTCATCTCGAATCTTCTCCAATTGAACGTCTGACTTCTGAGCTTTGGTAATACGATCAATCAACGTCGGCCTCAAAGTCAAAGTTGCAAGCAATGCAGTCGTCTGACCAACCGCTAACTAAACTCACAACGATCTTGAATCGGCATACAGATTAGTATAAACGGCTATTAGGTGCGCGATCGAACCCGTCGATTTCTGACTCAACGCATCCGCTACAACCTTAGTTTTTCCCGGGTGATAGTGGATAGTGCAATCATAGTCTTTAATCAACTCTATCCAATGCCTCTACCTCAAATTTAATTCCTTCTGAGTAAACAAATATTTCAAATTTTGGTGGTCGGTGTAGATTTCACACGTCCCGCCATACAAATAGTGTCTCCAAATCTTTAAGGCAAATATAATCGCTACCAGCTCCAGATCCTGCGTCGAGTAATCTTGCTCATGATTCTTCAATTGTCAAGATGTGTATGTGATTACATGACCATGCTGTATCAGAACACATCCTAGCCCTTGGTGGGACGCATCACTATAAATCATAAAGCCACCCCCTTCTGTCGGGAGGGATAGAATTGGTGCCGATATCAATCTATTTTTCAACTCTTGAAAACTTTGTTCACATTTGTCGGTCCATTCGAACTTGGATTCCTTGCGAGTCAAATGAGTCAATGGGATAGTTATAACAGGAAAAAAAATCTTTACACAAACCGTCGATAGTAACCTGCCAACCCTAAAGAGTTTCGCACTTCTGTCACATTCCTCGTCCTTCCCCATTGAACAATAGCTTCAATTTTCTTTGGATCCACTTGAATACCGTCTCCCGAAATAACATACCCGAAAAACACCACATGATCTAACCAGTACTCACACTTACTGTACTTCGCATATAGTCTCTTATCCCGCAACATCTGCAACACGATTCGAAGATGTTCTGCATGCTCGTCTCTACTTTGGGAATAGATCAATATATCGTCAATGAATATGATAATAAATTGATCCAGATAAGGTTGGAAGACCCAATTCATCAAGTCCATGAAGGCAACATGAGCATTTGTCAAACTGAAGGGCATAACCATGAATTTGTAGTGTCCATATCTCGTACGGAATGCCGTTTTCGCCACATTACTGTCTCTAACTTTCAATTGGTGATACCCCGATCGAAGATCTATCTTGGAGAACACTTTAGCCTTTTAGAGCTGGTCAAATAAGTCATCAATCCTAGGTAACGGATATTTATTACGGATGGTTACCCTAATCAACTGCCAATAGTCGATACCCCTTCTCAACATGCCATCATTCTTCTTCATGAACAACGCTGGGGCTACCCAGGGGAAATGCTAGATTTGATAAATCCACGATCTAGTAAATTTGACAACGAAATCTTGCAACTGTACTTTCAATTCTTTCAGCTCGGTAGGCGCCATACGATAAAGGAGAATCGATATAGGAGCAGTTCATGGAAGCAACTCAATAATGACTTCCACCTCCCTATCTACTGACAACCCTGGTCATTCCTTTGGAAATCTATCAGGAAAAATCTCTGACCACTGGAATATCTGCTATCAAAACTTCTCTCTGATTAGTGCCAATTATGTGCGCAAGGTATCCCTGACATCCTTTTTGCAATAATTTCTTGGTTTCTAGGGCTGAAATCAGACTAGCCGGAGTGATAATTCTGTCTCCCGAGAATACAAATTCTGGCTCACCTGAGATTTGACATATCACTTTCTTCTTAAAACAATCCACCATGGCATGATAACCGAATAACAAATCCATACCTAGTATTATTCCAAGATCGTAAATATTCAAGGGTAAATAAATCTACTGACAACTTCCTACTACCAATACGAAGTGAACTTATATTTATACGCACTAGCTATTAACGCAGACTCATAATTCTCAGCTACTTCCTACATATCATTCTCTATTAATTCTCGTTGCATTTGCCCATTTCGTATAACTTTTAAATTTGCCTACCCCTCAACCTAAAACGTATTTCCAAAGTAAATCCTTTCTAGATTAGTCTACATCTTGTCTCTTCCATTTTTACCAAATCTGATTTAATTTCATATTGCCAAATGGTTGTCTCTTTCTGCTTCAACCCTATAAACCTCTCTTTCTCTAATAAAATCACGAGCACACCCACCCATTTATGATAGAATTTGCGTATCTTATATAGTAGCACAGTGTGTCGTGTAATTGCATAAATAAAGTATTGTCTACCAAGTCAATTCAATTAATAACTTAACATTAGATGAATTAAGTGTGTTCTGCCACAATGTTGGTTTAACAATAAAAATGTTATGTACTACCAACGGAGAATCCCAATGTCAAATACTACTAATAGAATTACTTATCAGTTATAATTTAGTATTCCCAACCACACTACCTGAACCACAACTGGCAGTATCACAACTTCGTCGCATCCACTAATCACCAACAAGACAATTGACCATGCACGATGCCAATGTACCATCTACTGCAATGCAATAACTATCACTCACGTGCTTAACCCACCTATCTCAATCCTATCTCATGGTCCACTATTGGCTCGACACCATCTATCGACACCCTATCTCAAAGTCCCCTATTGATGAGACGATTGGCACGTCTTCCTATCTCATGATCCTCTATTGACGCCACTACTGGAAAGTCTACAAAAACTATAACCTAGACTCTGATACCAAAATTGTCACACCTCATCCTGGACACCCGTCACCGTGGGGCTGGCGTGACATCGACACAATCTCATCTTAATGTCAAACCCACTAATAAACAATAAAGTGCATACAAAAATATACAACCATAAATTCTGACCATATACAACATCTCTAACTGGGGACGCACCCATCCCTAAATTATAATATCAACAAAAGTATAACAACAATGAAGCTCTCACAAGTTCGCCTCAGACAGCTCCTCCCAAAATATTTCCATACAATACCATCACCAAACTCTACCTAGTGCCAGTAGGGGACTGACTCTTAGCCGTTGTTCCTACGAGTGCACTGTCTTCTTAGTAAAACATTTTTAAAATAATAATACATTCTAGATATTACCATGATTAAATATGGATCGAGCATAAAGATATAAGTAGTGAAAATTAAGCGATATAGATAAGTTCCATCCAAATTCGTCTAGTATAAAATCATACCCATAACCATAATAAATAATAAATCACTCAATATAAGTAAAACACCACATCTCAAACACACCACTCTACCACAACACACACTAGCTAGTCATAGTGATCGTTTTAACCTCACGATCGGGAGTTTGCAACAGTACCGTACCATCCGTAGGATATGTCTTCCTACGAACACTCATCACTCCGCCGAAGCGGATAATCACTGCGCAGTATAAACGTCTACCATCACTCTGCCAAAGTAGATAAACATCACTCCACCGAAACGGATAACATCACTCCGCCGAAGCGGATAACCTCACTCTGCCGAAACAGATAAATACTATGGCATCGTCTAATCAATAACAGCGTCAAATCAATACCATCACTCTACCAAAGCAGATAATCATCACTCTACCGAAGCAGATAAATATTATAACATCGTCAAATTAATAACGTCATCATCAAATCACAAATCAATAATATCGTCTAATCAACATCGTCAAATCTAAAATATCACCCTCTATTTCCAAAACTGATTTTTTTATCCAAAATCATATTTCTCATTTTTCTTGAAAAAATGTCTGATTTTACCAAAATCACTTTTCCATCCTTCATTTTTTGAAAACCCGATATTTTCTACTCTCTTTTAAAAACCACCAAATTCCAACGAAAAACCCATTTTTAACTTCCTTTCGAAACCAACACAATTTATCGAAAATCCACTTTTCTCAACTCACTCAAAAACCTGCTTGATTCATATCATTTATAAAATCGTCTTGTTTTGAGTCACATATTTCATCATATATATAAAAATAGATTTTTGCAAGAAGACAGTACACTCACCTGGCTACCCATTCTGAACAGTTTTTACTGACTATCTTCTACCGATACTCCAGTGTCTGCGAGCCTAATAATGACAGGGTCTAAATTAATATTTTATATAAATAACCGAATCATGCAATGGAGGCCCTAAATTCCGTAATTTTTCCCGTACCCACTTTTTATTACGAAAAATTGTTATTTGGTAAATTTCATTTCATTAATAACTACGGTACGCATTTGTTAGTCTAGACGGTGACAAAAATTATTAGAATTAACGATTCCAAATTATAATCCCGTTTGCTAATAATTCAATTTAACAATAATTGTTATCGATTTAGATTTTTACTTGCCCCGAATCGTCCGTCGACCGCGAGATATATTTTTGGATTTTTATTGGGGCAGTTTGTGTAATTTTTTCCCCTTTTTTTTCCTTCTTTATCTTCTCCCTTTTCCCCTTTTTCTGGTTTTGCGTTTCTGTTGTCTGTTTCGCAGTTTCGCCGCCACTGACGAGATCTCGTCGTCGTTCAAACCCCGCCGTCCCACCAACCGAACCCACGCACCTTCGGACAAACGAACCCACACACTTCCACGTCTACCCCCATGCACTGTTGATCGTTCGCACACACCCACACTTATTGCTCTCTCTCTCTCTTTAACTTCCCGGCGATAGCTCCAGCGACCACCACACACCACCATGCACACTAATGACGATAAACACACCCACGCCGTTGAGCAAGACTACGAAGATCATACCCACGTCGGAACCCACCGCCTCCAGATGACCGACTAAAATACCCACACACACTTACGACAATTAAAACACAGGAACGACCTCCCGTCCAGTCATCCGGACACCCTCACTCAAAGCCTGAACACGATAGTGATGATCGCACTCTCTCACATTCCCACAATCTCCGGTCGATTAGAACAGAAATCACGCCTACCGACGGTCACGAACAGTCCGACGACGTCCACCTCCGGTCCTCTCTTTCACTTCTCTGAATTTTCCTAATTTTTGTTTTGATATTTTTCCTAATCATAACTATGCATGCGGGTATTTATATGCATGTAAATGGTGGATGGATTTTGGATCTCCTCACGCCACGTCGCCCTCTTCCCGTTCCTCTGTTCCCGTCAGCCGATCTCACAGCACACACCACTTATGCATGTATATATGTGTTTATATATATATATATATAAAAAAAAAAATCTTTAGTTAAAATACATTTTTCTCCCCCCCAACTTCCTTTAAGATCTCATTTTAATCATTTTCAACTTTTACCAGTTTCTAAAATTATAATTTCACCCTTACTATTTTTAATTTTTGATTTCTAATTATCCATTTGGATCTCCAGTTTAATTTCACATTTCTTAAATTTCAAATTTGACCCCTAAACTTTTAATTTTTATTTTCATTAACAAAAATTTACCCCGAATTTTTTAATACTTTAAAATACGACTATTAATGACGCACGTATTATGATTTGGGCCTTACAGTGTGTAGAAGATGATGCTCTGTCAATCGACTCCTGGTTACGGAGAAGATAATGCTTGGGTCAACCGACTCTTGGCTGCGGAGAAGATGATGGTTGGGTCAACTAACTTCTAGTTGTGACCGTACCCATAGGGTTCTCCTACACATCTTAGACTTAACTGAGAATCAGGTCAAATGTAGTTTGAACTGGTGAAGTTTATCAATATTTGATGGAACAGGTTCTTGGTTAGGGAAATTGATTCTTGGGTCGTCATATCAATACAATATTGAAAATGATTGAGAAAATTCACATGGGCGAAGACCCTCAGGGAAATTCAACACCTAGTGGAGTTTCTTGGCCACATCTCACCTGGGACTGCGTGACGAGGACTAGAAAACTTCTCGAGGTGAAGTTTAAACTTGGATAAAAGTGCCCCAATCATAGACTGGGGCTTAGTAACGCTTGTTTATTTCTAGAGATTATATATTTCAGTTTTAAATTTTTGCATTTATTATAATTAGGATTGGTGTGAGTAATATATCAAAAAACTCTACAAGGAGAAGATCCAATATAATGTGCCCCAACTCTAGCTGAGGCGACCCTTATCACAAAATCTCAACGGAAAAATCGAATATAGTATGCCCCAACTCTAGCTGGGGCGAGTTCCATCACAGATTCTAAATAAAGAAACCAGATATAATGTACCCCATCTCAAGCTAGGGCATGGGACTATCTCATTGGCGTTCCAAGGATGCGGTACAGCCTACATAGGTTGCCTCTATATCTCGAACTGAGCGCGCGATTGTAATATTCGTTTTGGTCTGTAAACCCCCATTTGGTTGTTTATGTATTATTGGTATTGTTGTTATGGATAGTGATTACCGGATGACCGAAACTCACTTGGGTTACCTACATACACTGAGTTCCTAGGTTAAACATCTAGTTGAAATGTAGTTCGGCCCGCGTTGTGCTATCTCAGATTGTCAACCGTACCTGCAAGGGCTTCTTTCGTACCTTAGTAATCTACTAAGGATCAGGTCGACACGTAGTTTGAGCACAGGTATCCTTTGTTGTCTACTTAACAAAAGAATTAGTAGTCAGCTTCTTAAAGAAGTTAAGGGACTTCTCAGGAGATACGCCTTGAAACCGGGCTAAAAGAATGTTATAATTGTTGACATCTCTCTGGTTTTAGCTGGACTGGCTTGGGTGTCCTACGTACCTTGGTGGTCTACCAAGAATAGGTTGAGACGCGGTCTACTGGAGATGGAGGAATTTTGTTTAAGGTGACGACCCAACCCGTGAAGGTTTCGCGTATCCTGGTGTTTACTAGGACTTAGGTCGACACCTAATTCTTCCTTGGCTGGTTAAAGTCTAGTATGGTTAGATCTGGATTAGTGGGTTAATTTCACATTTGTTATGGTTCAATCCCAATCAATTGGAGGATTTGTTATTGAGAAGCTCTGTGGGGATTCTATTATTTGATGCGACTCTATGGGGATTTTCAATGTTGATGACGTGATTCAATCCTGATTGATTTGAGATTTTTGTCAATGGTGACCGAAGAAGGTTTCGGACATATCCCAGGTTTTGTTAAGAGTTAGGTTAGACGTAGTCTCATGGTTTGAGTATTGTCTATTATTTTGGCGAACAAGGAGAGTGCATATGTCTTTTCTCAAGAAAGCCAATGGACTATTCTTAGAGATGCGCCCTGGTCTAGGGCTGAGAGATCATCATAAAGATGATACTCGTCTTTCCTATTATTTTGACCGAATCTACTTGGGTTTCTTATGTTCTTTGGTAATCTACCAAGGATCTGGCCGAAATGATATTAGGTCTTATCGTTTTTGCACAAAGAATCTAGTTGACACTTAGCTCAATGCGCATGAATAGATTGTAGCTTAAAGGATACGACCAAATCTTGTAAAGGTTGCCTACGTATCTCAGATAACTGAAAATCAGGTCGGCACGTAGTTCATCGCACATGGTTGTGATTTGGTAAACCGAACCTGCGAGGGTTTCCTACGTATCCCGGACGTTACCAGGAATTAGGCTGACATGTAGTTCCTGCATTATTGATAAGTTTAAATTTGTCAACCAAACCCGCGAGGGTTTCTTACATATCTCGGTGTTACCGGGAATCAGGCTGACAAGTAGTTCCTAGGTCTTTAGTTTAATGAATTCCATTAATTTCATTATAATTAATCCATTTTGTTATGCGTTATGAGATGAAATGGACGTTGTTTCCATCAGGAAAACATGGATAGGATGAAGTGTACCCCAGGCGTAAACTGGGACAACGATTGGATAAGTTTCGTTAAGGAATCTAATCCGACACTTCCTATTGTTTGATTTGTGATTATTGACAGTGTAAAGTACACCCCAACCTACAAGCTGGGGAGTAGACTGATTGGCTACAGGATTGTGAAATTAAATTGGTCTGTCTCGCCGTTTGTCGGGTGACGAATTCGGGAGTTTGCTAGATGGCGCAACCTCCTAGGCGTGCAGCTTTGTGAATTGTATCTAGTCAAGAGTTGGTAAGAGTGATTACCTATATTTTCAAGGCTTACTGTTTGTTGGAATTGGAAGGTAAACCTCTTCGTTTTAGTTTATTCCCCTTTGCTTCAAATATTTAGGTTCGTATGCCGGTATTTTAGTGAACCATGTCCATTTCCTACATTTTTTTCAGTTAAAGTATTGTTGGAAGAAAATGAAACCCTATCTCCGTTCCTTAAACTTGTTGTCTGGATTGTATATACTGGCTCGTTTCTTCAGGAGTTGGCAGATCTTCGTTTGGTACAATCTTCTTCTTTTGTCAAGGATGCTTCCTGAAGGTAGTCTTTGAAGTGTACCGTACTTGTCTCATGGTTGAAAATCCATCGTCCTATAGTGCACGGTCTTTTTCGATTCTATGGCTTCTTAATGAATTTGGATCATATGATAGTATCCCAAGAGGTTGTATTGTTTACTAATAGCTATCGTGGAAATCAGAGGCGTTGTGTATGGTTGGTTTGGTGATGACGTCATATATCCTTACACAGAATTGGGTTATGGATAATTTGTCAAGTTTGTCTTGCTTCCATTGTTCTGCTCTTGTGTGGTTTGTATTTTCTACTTTTCTATACTGAAATGTTAGTCATGAAAGAACATAGGATATCAACAATCAGAAGTTAAAGTTTTCAAAACAAGGTCTGCATAATCAAGTATATTATCTATTTTTAGAAGTTTTATCTTCCTTAGGAGTACAAACTTAGACTTGGTCACTTGTCGGAGGCTTCCAAATCTCCAGCAGCTTCTAATCCGTCTTCCTTAGTATCCCAAAGACAACAAAATTATCAGTCGAATTCTTTAATTTAGTCAGCCCAGTTGTAGTATGTTTGTCCTTAAACAAATCCAAAATCCTCAGATAAGCAAAGTTCTGGCCAAAATTCGATATCTCATGTTGTCTTGTTTTTTTATTATTTGTGTTTGCCATTTTGCCCTTAGCGCCCTTTCAGGTTTTCACTAAGGCCGGCTACCACATTTTTGCACCTCAAAACCCTCTCAGATTTTCATTGGGCCAATGGTTTTGTATCTTGCTACAATTCTTACTTTTTGGCCTGTAGCGCCCTTTTGGGTTTTTACTATGTCCTTAGGTCGTACTGGTTTTTATACTATTTTTTACCCTCACTTTCTTCCGGTTGTGAGTCTAGATTTATCTTTTACAGGGGTAGAACTTCTTAACCGCATCAGCATTAATAGGCTTTGAAAACTCTTCTCCATTCATCTCTTGCAGTATTAAGGCCCCATGTCCTAACACTTTCTTCACGACGAATAGTCCTTCCTAGTTTGGCGCGAATTTTCCCTTAGCTTTGTCTTAAAATGGAAAGATCTTTTTTAGTACCAATTCGCCCGTAGTATAGATTCTTGGTCGAACCTTCTTATTGTAAACTCTAGTTATCATTTTTCAATAGCATTATCTGTGGCATATAGTAACAAGTCTTTTTCAACCTATCAGGCATAGTTGGTCAAGTCTCTATTGTACCCATTCAATTTCATCTAAATCGGCTTCCACTAGAATCTAAAGAGAGAAAATTTCTACCTCTGCTAGGATCATGGCTTCCGTTCCATATACTAATGAATATAGTGTGGCTCCGGTTAATGTTCTAACCCATGTTCGATAGGCCATCAAGGTAAATGGGAGCATCTCATCCCATTCTTTGTGGTTATCTATCATCTTTCTCAGGATAGCCTTAATGTTCTTATTGGGGGCTTCTACTGCTCTATTCATTTTTGCTCGGTAGGGCATGGAAGTTATGTGTTCTACCTTGAACTGAGTACAAATGGCTTTCATCATATCTCCTTTCAGGTTTTGGGCGTTGTCGGAGATCAAGGCTTGAGGTACTCCATAACGTGACAGAATATTCTCCTTGAAGAACCTCATTATGGTTCTCTGGGTCACATGAGTAAGCGAAACCGCCTCTACCCACTTAGTGAAGTAGTCTACAACCACTAGGATGAATTGGCATCGGCTTGGTACCATCGACATTATTGGACCTATGGCGTTCATTCCCCATATTGAGAAAGGCCACGGGGCCGCTAGGCAATACAAGTCTATCGGGGATAAATGGATCTGGTTACTATACATTTGGCATCTCTGACATTTTCTCATAAAGTTCACGCAATCGCCCTCTATGGTTAATGAAAAGTGGTCAGTTCGTAGGATCTTCTTGGACAACATGAATCCGCTCATGTGTGGTCCGCTTACCCCTCTATGAACTTCCTTTATAAGTTGTATTGCTTCTCGGGTGCCGGCATACCTTAAAAGACCCAAGTTTAGTAATCTCTTAAATAGGGTGTTGCCATTGAGAAAGAATTGGCTCGCTAGTCTTCGCAAGGTTCTCAAACTCAGGCTATCAGCTCCTTCAGAATATTCTTGGTTTCTTAAGAAGTTTAGGATATCTACGTACCAAGGTTACTCATCCTCTTCTACCTCTACCCGATTGCAATCGGTTGGATGCCGGTATATCCTGACAGTTAGGGGAATTTCTTCGTCTTCGTCATTGATCACTGATATTGGTAGCGCGCTAAATACGCCGCTACTTACTCTCGCAAGTTTACGAGGTCTAAGTTTTAGTATAGTGTGATCGTTAAGATTGGGTTATCGTATCCACAGGGATTGTTATCGTTACTATCGAATACCGCGTTTGTCGTGACCTAAGTTTATCTAAGCGAAAAACAAATGTATTTAATTAATTAAACTAATACTAATATATCCTAAATTAACTACACTATTATGCTAATATGTTTTAGGGTAAAGAATTGCATAGGGATTAACGTGTTTACAAATACGTGTTCGATTCCGATTTACTCGCGTTTACGTTGTTCGACCTATTTGACAACCTCGGTACGTAAACTCCGCCGCCACCTCTTCTGAGTGTAAGACGGGAGAATACATGACTTCGAGTCAACGAAGAAGTCCCCCTCAACGTCTTCACGACCCTAGGTCACGTGAGTCTCGCCCAGCATCATTGATTGCACACAATCCAACTCCATCCCGGGTTATTGGATCGTCGCGTTGTATTTACCCTATTGACAATCTCTGTTCTCAAACTCCTTCGCCACCTCTTTCGAGTGTAAGACGAGGGATATAACGCAACTTCGAGTCAACGAAGAGGTCCCCCTCAACGTCTTAACGACCCTAGGTAGCGTGTGTCTTGCCCAACGTCATCGATTGTCCACGATTTGAACCCCGACCGGGTTATAGAATCGTGGCGTTTGTTTACCCTAATCCGAATCTGGGATTTGTCAAAATCCCGCATTCTCCATTTATCAATCCAAGAATAATAAACAAACAATACGATAAATACAA
The DNA here is from genome assembly GCA_016647705.1 of Eucommia ulmoides. Lineage (NCBI taxonomy): Eukaryota > Viridiplantae > Streptophyta > Magnoliopsida > Garryales > Eucommiaceae > Eucommia > Eucommia ulmoides. The sequence goes on from CM028337.1 coordinate 22,162,933, forward strand.
TCAAACTACGAAGAACAAACATAAACGCAACACTGAAATCATCCAAACAACGTATTTATAAATTATAGGTTAATCCCTACTACAATTCATATTTAACTCAGGGCCATAGCCGCATATACAAGAAAATAACGAGCTAAACATGCTCACATATAAGAAAAAACGATCGAAGAACTTAGCCTCGTCCGAAGATAAACCACTAAGAACGCTTAACGATCGATTCATCGTCTTCTCCACTTCGGGATGTGAGCTCCACACCTAAAATCCCTAACCCTTGGCTTAACTATAGCCTAAGGGGCTCAAAAATTCAAGAGAGATGAGAGAGATCCGGCCAAAGGGGGAGGAGAGGGGATATTTATAGCAAAAATATCCTAAAAATATCTAAAGGCTGTGCAGGGAAAATCCGCCTAGGCGGAGTTAGGTCGGTTAAGTTTGATCGCCTGGGCGGTGAAGTAGGCAGTGGACTTGGAGAACATTCTGCTGGATTTTCGCCTAGGCGGTATGTAAGACCTCAATTGTAGCATGTACGTCATTTCAGTTGTATTTTAGAGTAACTGTGAAAATAGGGATGAAGTGAGATCAAATTAAAAATCTAGAAACATTAAATCCCAACTTAGGGAGGTAAAATGACATTTAACCTTAAATTGAAACTTAAAGGGGTGAAATCGCAAATTCTTAGAAACTTTTAAAAAGTTGAAATTGATTTAAAATTAAGATTTAAAGAAATTTGGGGGAGGAAAGAGTAATTAATTAAAAAGTTTTATATATATATATATACGTAAACGGGACCAGATGAAGCAAACCGCCGGTAGGGGAAAGAGGAAAAGCAACGACGTGGTGTGTTCGGATGAATCATATCCACTAATTACATGCAATATATATATATATATATTTTTTCATGTGTAATGATAAAAAAAAAAAAAATCTAAGAAAGAAGGAAACAGAGAAAGAGAGAGAGAGAGGATCAGCCGAGTTCGGCGCCGGCGGGGTGTGGACGGCGTTGTATGGGGTTTTCTGCAGTGGTTGCGAGTGGGTGAATGATCGGAGAGGGCGGTGAGGTCATCCGGAGGTGGTGTGTTCCGGCATGAGGGGTGTCCGTCGTTCAACCGTCGTCATCATGTATGTGTGTGTGCATTCTGTTCACTCTGTCCGGCAGTGTGTGGGGGTAATCGGCGTGTGTGCGTTTTCGGTTCTGTTCATCTGATTTTGGTTCGCCGGAGTGTGCGTGTGTGTGGCGGTGTAGGTGGGTTTTCCGTTCGGTCCGACGATATCATCGACGTGGTGCATGTGTGTACTATGCTTGATGACGGTGTGTGTATGTGTATCTGTGTGCTATTCCGGTGGTGGGTGCCCTGTCCATGGTGTACGTTGGTTGTGGCCGTAACGGCGACGGTTGCTTGTGTGTTTACTGTGTAGGTGTGGTCGGCCATAGACAGGAGACCGACTGTGTGGCTGTGTGGGTGAGAATTGATGGGGTGTTGGGGTGTTGGTCTGTCATCGGTGGGCCTTGGGGGTTGCCGTCGATAAATTCCAAAAGGGAGAGACAACCGGCCAACATCCGAACCGAAAACAAAGGAGAGAGGGGACGGCTGGGAATGGATCAGGAAACAGGGAAAAAAAAAAGAAGAAAAAAAAAAAAAAAGGGGAAATTATGCAAACCACCCCGTTAAAAATTAAAAACCCATCTTGTGGTCGCCAAACGACTCGGAAACAGGTGAAATTTCAATCGATTATTAATTTTCATTAAATTACATTTCATTTAGCGCTACAAATCCTAAAACTGTAATAATTCCCTAAAGATAAATTAATTTTAATTATGTGGTACATAAAATAGTAACGATTCGGAATATATGGTCTGCATTGCGTGATTCAGATAGGATATTAATTTAGGCTCTGTTACTATTAGGTTCGCAGGCACCGGTGTCTTGATGGAGTATGGTCAGTAAAGGTTTTGGAGAAAGGATAACAAGGTGAGTGTACTGTCTTCTTACCAAACTATTTTCTGTATATATATGAGATGACATTTGTGATTACCTAGACTGTATGAATTTATAAACGATATGGATCAAGCAGGATTTGAATGAATTGGTAAACTAGACTTCGATAGATTTCAAAAAGAAGTTGGAAATGAATTTCCCCTGGATTTGGTGAAATTAGACGGTGTTTTTAAAAAGAAAATAAGAAACATCTATTTTTCTAAAAATGCCTGGTTTTCTAAAAATAAAGAAAGAAAAAGTGGTTTTGATAAAATTGGACGTTTTCTTTAAAAGAAGGTGTGAAATATGATTTTTGAATTTAAAAACTGGTTTTGAAGAAAAGTGGTAGGTGTGGTGATTTGACAGTGTTGAGTAAACGATATTTATTGAGTTGTGTTTCAATGAGGCTGTATTTGATTTTGACGATGCCATGGTTGTTCTCCTCGAAAGGGGTGTGGTCTCTCCCCGTAAGGGGTGTGGATTATATTTCTCCCCAAAAAGAGGTGTGGATATTTCGTAGGAAGGCATTCCTATGAATGTTACGGTACCGTTGCAACTCCCGATCGTGAGGTTAAAACGATCACTAGGGTTGGCCAGCGTGTGTGTGTTTGCGAGTGGTGTTTTGAGATGTGGTAATTTGCTTATACTGGGTGATTTATTATTTATTATGGTGATTGGCATGACTCTTATACTAAATGACTTTGCATGGAATATATATATATATATATATATATATATATATATATATGTTTTATTCTCACTGCTAATATTAGGAAAACTTTTACGAGTTACGTAATGTTTACATATTTAAGCTTGATCAATTTAGATGTTGTAGAATAAATTGCTATTATTATAAAAATATTTTACTAATAAGGCAGTACACTCGCAGGTGAAATGGCTAGGAGTCGGTCGGTCCCTTATTGGTTCTAGATAGAGTTATGCAGATCCCGCATTAGAGTCATTTGAGAGGAATTTTGAGACGAGGTGTCAGATATGAATCTAAGTGAGATGCATGAGATTAGTTTGGTTGTTATTATAATTGGGACGGCGTATCCTTATCAGATGGAATCGTGTATATGTCATAGATGAAATTTTTTTTACATTGTCGTATATGAGGTTGGTTAGTTTATAAGGTGATATCATATCGACATCATGCCGGCCCACACGAAGGGTGTCTGGGGTGGGGTGTGACACGATAGAATTTCGGCCTAGGCGAGCAGCTGTTAGTAGCCCTTCTTCATCCTCTCCTGGATTTCTGCCTAAGCAGTAGAATTTCCGCTCAGGCAGTCGTCCGTCAGTAACATTTTGCTCTTCTCTGCATCTTCACCGCTTAGGCGGTGATCTGGACGCCTAAGCAATGGGCCTGTTTCAGCTTTTAGCCTCCGAGCTTGTTTATCCACCGTAACTTCGAACCGCTTTGGTTCGATCTCATCGTTTTAGCTCCAGTTTCCTATATTTTTGACCCACACACCTGAGTTATACAAAAAGTATGAAAACTAATTAAAACATAATAAAAATAACTATAAACATATTCGAAAACTAACCAATTCGGATTGGAAATAGATAGGTTTTTCACACCTATCAGATATCATGGATGCTAACATTGTAAGGAAATCAGCGAAATCATTCTTAAACCATGGTACATGTTCGAACTCGATCTTCAAGAATGCTTCACAAAGGTCGAGAAAGTAGTTGTTACACCGGATCAGTTTGGCATCTTTTGCCACGTACTTGTCGGAGATCTGGTTTATGATTAGCTCTGAGTCCCCGTATACTATTAGGTCTTTTTAATTTCCAGGTTCTTAGCCAACTCTAAACCCATGATACATGCTTCGTACTTGGCAGTGTTATTGGTTTTGGTGACTTTAGCTTAGCTATGACTACAAAGTGTTGACCTTGTAGAGAGATTAAGACAGCGCCAATACCGGCCTCTTTCAAGTTGCTAGCTCCGAATACGTTTGCCATATTTGCTCTGCCCTATCGCTAGTTAGCAATGCAATACGTTCGTTAGGAAACTCAACCTCCATGGACCTTTCGTCAGCTCTTGGGTTATCAGCAAGTTGGTATACGATTGTTTGGCCTTTGACCGCTTTCTGAGTCACATATACGATGTCGAACTCAGTCAGTAGTATTTGCCACTTCGATATTTTTCGGTGAGTACAGGCTTTTCAAATATCTACTTGAGAAGATCCATTTTAGCTATCAAGTGAGTAGTGAAGTATAGCAAATAGTGACACAACCTTTGAGCAGTCCAGGCTAACATGTAGCAAGTTTTTTCTAGTTCTGAGTATCATTCTTCGTATGAGATGAATATTTTTTTGCTGACATAGTAGATGTCTTATTCTTTCTTTTACCTGAACTGTCGTGTTGTCCTAACATTGCACCCATGAAAGTTTCATGGATGGTGAGGTATAAAAACAATGGTCTTACTTATTGAGGTGATATCAGGAAAGGAGAGTTCAATAGATAGACTTTGATTTTTTCTAAGGCATCCTAGCATTTTTCATTCCATTTCCCATTTGATTTATTTCTCAGTAGTTTGAAGATCGGTTTACAAGTTGCTGTCAGTTGCAAAATAAAATGGGGTGATGAAATTCACTCTCCCAAGAAAACCACGATTTTCCTTTTCAGTTCTAGGTGTCGGCATTTCAACTATGGCCTTTATCTTGGTAGGATCAATTTCGATACCTTGTCGATTAACTATGAATCCAAGTAGTTTCCTAGACATTACTCCAAATACACACTTAGCCAAGTTGAGTTTCAACTAGAACTTCCGGAGATAGCTGAACATTTGGTTTAAGTATTCGAGATGATCTTCATTGTCCCTTGATTTCACTATCATGTCATCCACGTATACTTCTTTTTCTTTGTAGATCATATCGTGCAACAAGGTTGTCATGGCTCTTTAATAAGTTAATCTTGCATTTAATTCTGAATGGTATGGATCGATAACAAAAAAAAAAACCCAAGGCGTTGTGAAGAAGTTCTTGTGCTTGTCCTGCTCGTTAACTAGGATCTAGTTGTACCCTCAGAATCCATCCACAAATGATAAAATTCTATACCTGGTAGTATTGTCCAGGATGATGCAAATATTTGGCAGTGGGAAGTCATCATTTAAGCTTGCTCCATTAAGGCCTCTATAGTCAACAGAGACCTGGATTCTTTCGTCTTTCTTGGGTACTGGCACTATATTACTCAACTATTCGCAGCAAGTACAGATTTCGATTAGGCGAGCCACAAACAGCTTTATGATCTCTTCCTTAACTTTCAGGCCAATATCAGGTCACAGTTTTCGGAGCTTCTACTTGATTGGTCTAACTCCCTCTTTGATGGGAAGCTTATGCGCCACGATATCGATTAATAGTCCTACCATGTCATCATAAGACCAAATGAAACATGTCACACCCCACCCTGGACTCTTGTCGCCCTAGGGCCGGCGTGACATCGACATGACATCACCTAACTGACTAGACAACCACAATAAAAAAAATATACAAACAAATGATATGTACAACATATACATAATTCTCATTGATAGGGACACACTGTCCGAACTATAAGAATAACCAAAGTTCGAATCCCATGAATCTCACTTAGATTCATCTCTGACACCTCGCCTCAAAATCCCTCTCAAATGAATCTATCACATGACCCCCATAACTCTATCTAGCGCCAGTAGGGGCCCGACCGACTCCTAACTGTTTTACCTACGAGTGTACTGCCTTCTTAGTAAAAATATTTTGTAATAATAAATCACTCTACAACATCTAAATGGATCAAGCGTAGGTATGTAAACAACGCGTAACTAATAAAATTCTCCATAATATAAGCAGTGGAAATAAACCCATAAGTATAAGTTTCATCCAAATCCATCTAATATAAAATCATATCAATCACCAGGGTAAATAATAAATTACCTAATATAAATAAAACACCACATCTCAAACACACATATTGGCCAGCCCTAGTGATCGTTTTAACCTCACAATCGGGAGTTTGCAACGGTATCGTACCATCCGTAGGATATGCCTTCCTACGAACACCTATCACTCCGCAGAAGCAGATAATCACTGCGCAGTATAAACGTCTAACATCACTCTACCGAAGCAGATAAACATCACTCCGCCGAAGCGGATAACATCACTCTGCCAAAGCGGATCACATCACTCTACCAAAACAGATAAATACTATAGCATCGTCAAATCAAATACAGCATCATCGAATCACAATTCAATAAATATTGTCTACTCAACATCGTCAAATTACCACGTCTATCTCTTTGTCTCAAAACCAACTTTTAAATCCAAAAATCATATATCACACTTTCTTTTAAAGAAAACGTCTGATTTTATTAAAACCACTTTTCCACCCATTATTTTTAGAAAACTAGGCATTTCTAGAAAACAAATATTTTCTATTCTCTTTTAAAAACATCGTCTGATTTCACCAAATCCAACAAAAATTCATTTTCAACTTCATTTTGAAAACCACCGAAATCTTCCGGAAATCCAGTTTACCAACACACCCACCTCTTGCTTGATCCATATAATTTATAAAATCGTACGGTTTAAGTAAACCAACATTTCATCATATATACATACAAAAATAATTTAGCAAGAAGACAGTACACTCATCTCGATATCTGTTTTGGAAAACTGACACTGATCATACTTTATCTGGACGTCAGTGCCTGCGAACCTAATAGTGACAGAGCCTAAATTAAATCTTATCTAAAACATCCTAATCATATAATACAGACACTATATTCCGAATCGTTACTATTTTATGTACCACGTACTTAAAATTAATTAATCGTTTCGAAATTATTACGATTTTAGGATTTGTAACGCTAAATAAAATTCAATTTAACGAAAATTAATAACCGATTAAAATTTCACCTATTTCCGAACCGTTCGGCGACCCCAAGATGGGTTTTGGATTTTCCTAGGGTAGTTTCTACAAATTCCTCCATTTTTTCCCTTTTTTTTTTTTTTTTTTTTTTTTTTTCTTTCTCTTTCTTCTCTATTTGCGTTTACTGTTTCTGTTTCGGTTCAAAATACCGTCGGCCACCCTCTCTCTCTCTACCATTTTCGTCCACCCGAGACCTCCTATGTCCTGTCGCTCTTACCATCGGCCCTACTCCATCCCCCACCACGGTTCACCAACCACCACGGGCCACTTCCCCCACCGATCTCATCTACCCACCTAAACCGTACACGCCCAACTGTAACGGCCTACACACACACCATCGGCCAAACTCATGCCGCCACTGCCTCCGTCGTTTACCCCAGTTGATCAAACAGTAAACAGAACACACACACCCCACCGCCAACACTGTCGTCGGAGGAATACCCACTCACACGACGATCGCCGATCACCTGCACACACACATCGAACAAACACACCCTCATACATGCACACATGAGGAACACACGCATAATCTGTCGCACATACGCCGGCGATTACACGGCGGCACCGACGCTCTCGCCACGTCGATCCCCACTCTTCCCGATCTCCCTGTCGGCCGGCCGGATTCATAACTCACAGATATATATATATGTATATATATATATATATATATATTTGGTTAAATTGCACTTTTCTCCCCCTATTTTCCATTAAGTCATTACTTAATCCCATTCATCTTTTAGAATTTCTTAAATTGCATTTTGATCTCTAAAATTTTTATTCTACAAATTTTGCATCTCAAATTTAGAATAAGTTTCTAAATTTGCAATTTGACCCAATCATTTTTATTTTATTTTATTTTTTATTTTATTTTATTATTATTATTATTATTATTATTATTATTATTATTATTATTATTATTATATATATATTAACTCAATTTTTCCCAAAATTTTCTAAATGCTCTCAATTGAAATTTAAAATGACGTACGTGTTAAATCGGGGTCTTACAACTCTTGCCTCCTAAAAAACATTTCGACCCAAAATTTTCGTCAAACCAACAGGAATTAAAGTTTTGGTCCATATAATCAAAATCCAGAGTCACACCACATGGTCATATTAGTTACACTTGATTCTAGGATAATTGTCTCCTATGTAAGGTCCCATACCCGAATGTCACCCTCAATTTGTAACCGTCATCTTCCATTAAATTATTCCACCTATCGCAACATTTTCATTGCAACGGCCAACATTATGATAACAATCGACAACCAGGATGTACTTTGGTTGGTAACACTTAACACAGACAATCAACTATCAAAGAATCTCTTTTCCAAAAGGTCCATAACCTCAGTAATTTTCCACAACTAACATTTATCCATTTTGTCCAACAATTTCCAGGTAACCCATTTGTAACAATATCTTCATTCACATTTAAATTAACAATACTCATAACTAATCTCATAAGCAACCGCTAGCTCAAAACCCACGTGAATTGGGTCGAGAGACTAACAATCATCGATTCCAGTAGTTATATCAGAACTTCCAATAATCCCATAAACGTTTTATACTTAGTATCACAATCCCACATTAACAAAACAAAAAACAAAAACAAAAAATCCGCACGATGTTAATGCGTCAAACCACATAAATATCACCAAACCACATCAACACGTATTAAAATACGTTTAACGGGTCATTTATAAAAATTCATTTCATGCCTTCACATCTAATCAAGTTCCTGGCAAAGCCAGGTGCTTCAATTATGTTTCAGTCCACCTATTCATGCTTCAAACATATATAAATGTGGATCGGAGTACCTAACTACATTCCAAATACAAAATTTCAAGACATCACAAAAGTCATTCAGGATAATTCAAATTATTCTTCCCTCATGAGACCTCAGTGACCCCACATGCCGACTTCGCCTAATAATTAGTAGAAGATCAATACATCTAGTTGAGTGCCTTTTATCAATTCCGTTTTGTTTTTGTTTTTTTGTTTTTTTTTTTTTTTTTACAACGTTTTATACGGTACCACCTCGATCATCGAAAAGGTATCTATGAGTTTAAACACATTCTATTAGCGCCATGTGATCCTCTTCGCTACCAGAAATTCCCAAACGCAATTCCTCAACATATCTTTCAATATCTGAACTGCACCTCTCTATTGACCGTTAATCTACAAATACGAAGAATTACAAACTTTCAACTTGACACTCAAGGCAATATGGAACGTTGGCTAGAACGTCAAATAATTATCAAATTCCGCTACTACAGTTTCTCATATACAGTTTCTCCGTTTGAGGATTATTGTCTAGAAATACTTCCTAACTTCCCATATTTACAACATGTCGATTTAAGTTATCCCCATTCAATACTGCATTTTTGTATACTCATAAGTCAATTTATCAACATATGCTAAAGTTTTAATCTAAGAGCCACTAATTCTCATCAAACGTATAATTCAACATCCAAACTTATTACTATTATATATATATATATATATATATATATTTCCACTTTTGATTTAAAATAGTTATCTTAACCCAACTTTATTCGACATTTGCGTTAAACCGGTGCCTCATGCGACCGAACAATCCCGTCAATGTATACTTGGCATACATATTAAGAAAACATTCATCGGGCTACTCTCCTCTTTTCCTTCTAAAATAGGTTAAAGCTACAATAACCCACCTGGGTATTACCACTCAACCTTATCTTTACTAACAAACAAGACGCCTAACAACAAATGCTGCGATTTTTCTTTTCCATTCCAATCTACTAATAATATTCACGCAATCTCAATATAATTTAATATTATCGGGGTATTGCATATATTGTTCTATGCACCTTTTCTAAGGTTTCTTCTATCATATGAGCATCATTAGGAACACGCAATCTATTTCCAGTCATCCCTACTTCATCATTACCCCCTGATACGATAGTTAGCTTTGTGACCATTTTCCATTTCCTCTCTAATCTTTCCCAACTGGACATCCGACTTCTATGCTTCTACCACCCAATCAAACAATGTCGATTTCAATCCAAAAACTAAAACAGCGTGGTCATCTGACCAACCGCCCACTGAACTTACAAGGATCTCAACTTAACACATACGTTAGCATGAACAACCTGAATATGCGTAACCATGTTTATCGATTTTCATCTCAAGCATTTGCTACAACATTAGCCTTTCCTGAATACTAATGGATAGTACAGTTGTAGTCTTTGATCAATGTTTATTCAACGCCTCTACCTCAAATTTAGCTCCTCGTAAATAAACAAATATGTCAAACTCTGGTAATCAATGCATATTCCACAATTCTCGTCTTACAGGAGATGTTGCTAAATTATGAAGATAACTACAATTACTGCTACTCTAGAAATTTCAAATTCCAGTCACTTTTTGGTCTTCTTCATACTCCCTTTAGATTCACTTGAATTCTCTTTCCAAAATCACATGTCCTAAAATTATCACTCGATTCAACCCGTCTCACATTTATTACATTTAGCATTCTATTGCTTTCTTTTCAGCATTAGTAACACACTCTAGAAATGTTCCACAAACTCTTTTCTACTATCGACCGAGTCATCGTTTTTACCACGTCATAGTCTCTAACATTCAACTGATAATATCCTCAATCTAACCTCCTAGTATTTTGCAAGTTGATTTAACCAACCGTCCATTCTACCCGACGGGTACCAACACTGGATCGTTCTGGATAAAACACTAGGTCTACATTAATCATAAGTTAATGGTCTAATTTATTGTAACCCGGTTTCCCAAAGTCGTCATAAGGCTTCTCATATAGAGACTTCCTAAACCAAAAACTAATTTACTCACATTTTCACTATTCGACAAATTTTTAATTACTATCACCACGGCGACCACCTTTAAAGTCCCCTAAAGTTATAATTCCAAATCCCAATTTTTTCGCATCTTATCAACATGGTTATATTTAACCAACTTAATGAGCCAAACGTTCACGTCTTAATATTATGAAACTTATTTTACACTAACCACAATTATTAATCACACTTACCAGCGCCTCGACAACTCTCGAAACTACTCAGGGAAAATCCCTAACTACTACATTATCCACCGCTTGAACTTGTTTTATCTGGTGCCCAACACCCACGTACTGAATTTTTGATATCCTTTCTTTAACACTTTTCTAACCTACCAAACCCATTATCAAACTAATTGGGGTACTAATTACACCTTCCAGACAATACACCCTTTGATTTTTTTGAATTTTTTTTTATTTATTTTTTTATTTTATTTTTTTTTTTATTTATTTTTTGTTTAAGATTTAGCTCTACCTCATATAAACCGACTCTATTTATATGCGTACTTATGTTCATCCCAGACCCACAATTCTCGGCTACTTCCTACATATCATTTCTATTACGTTTGCTATATCTACCAGTTCCATAAGCTTTTGCCCTACCTTCTTATCACAGTTTTCTCACGTCTTTATTTTCCAACTAATAGAACCCCTTTTTTTTTTCTTTTTTTTCATTATAAGATGTCTTTCATATTGCCTAGAAGGTGATGGTATATTTTATTTGAATATCATTTCGTATTCCAACTTAAATGTGTTCTGTTATACTATCTACTATTTTAATAACGACTTATTAAATAACTTACTGGGTGCTATCGGTAGTTATCTCGTCACCACCTAATACGCATATAGTTATTTCTCAATTAAAATCTCACATTTCTAACTATTAGCACTCCCACAATCGCGCTCCACCCATTTTCCACCATCACTACCTGCCAGCAAGACAACCCTCTGAGAACCATGCCAATACACTAACTAATGTAATAAAAGAATTCACACTCACGAACCCAACTAACTTATTGACACCCTATCTCTTGTCCCCTACTGACTAGACAACTGACACATCCTCCTATCTTATGGTCTTCAACTGTCAAGATCCCTGACAAGTCTACAGAACCTACAACCTAGGCTCTGATACCAAATTGTCACACCCCACCCCGGACTCCCGTCGCCCTAGGGCCGGCGTAACATCGACATGACATCACCTAACTGACTAGACAACCACAATAAAAAAATATACAAACAAATGATATGTACAACATATACATAATTCTCATTGATAGGGACACACTGTCCGAACTATAAGAATAACCAAAGTTCGAATCCCATGAATCTCACTTAGATTCATCTCTGACACCTCGCCTCAAAATCCCTCTCAAATGACTCCATCGCATGACCCGCATAACTCTATCTAGCGCCAGTAAGAGACCGACTGACTCCTAACTGTTTTACCTGCGAGTGTACTGCCTTCTTAGTAAAAATATTTTGTAATAATAAATCACTCTACAACATCTAAATTGATCAAGCGTAGGTATGTAAACAACGCATAACTAATAAAATTCTCCATAATATAAGCAGCGGAAATAAACCCATAAGTATAAGTTTTATCCAAATCCATCTAATATAAAATCATATCAATCACCAGGGTAAATAATAAATTACCCAATATAAATAAAACACCACATCTCAAACACACACACTGGCCAGCCCTAGTGATCGTTTTAACCTCACGATCAGGAGTTTGCAACGGTACCGTACCATCCATAGGATATGCCTTCCTACGAACACCCATCACTCCGCCGAAGCGGATAATCACTGCGCAGTATAAACGTCTAACATCACTCTGCCGAAGCAGATAAACATCACTCTGCCGAAGCGGATAACATCACTCCGCCAAAGCGGATCACATCACTCTACCAAAACAGATAAATACTATGGCATCGTCAAATCAAATACAGCATCATCGAATCACAATTCAATAAATATTGTCTACTCAACATCGTCAAATTACCACGTCTATCTCTTTGTCTCAAAACCAACTTTTAAATCCAAAAATCATATATCACACTTTCTTTTAAAGAAAACGTCTGATTTTATTAAAATCACTTTTCCACCCATTATTTTTAGAAAACCAGGCATTTCTAGAAAACAAATGTTTTCTATTCTCTTTTAAAAACACCGTCTCATTTCACCAAATCCAACAAAAATTCATTTTCAACTTCATTTCGAAAACCACCGAAATCTTTCGGAAATCCAGTTTACCAACTCACCCACCTCCTACTTGATCCATATAATTTATAAAATCGTACGGTTTAAGTAAACCAACATTTCATCATATATACATACAAAAATAATTTAGCAAGAAGACAGTACACTTACCTCGATATCTGTTTTGGAAAACTGACACTGATCATACTTTATCTGGACGTCGGTGCCTGCGAACCTAATAGTGACAGAGCCTAAATTAAATCTTATCTAAAATATCCTAATCATACAATACAGACCCTATATTCCGAATCGTTACTATTTTATGTACTACGTACTTAAAATTAATTAATCGTTTCGAAATTATTACGATTTTAGGATTTGTAACACTAAATAAAATTCAATTTAACGAAAATTAATAACCGATTAAAATTTCACCTATTTCCGAACCGTTCGGCGACCCCAAGATGGGTTTTGGATTTTCCTAGGGTAGTTTCTACAAATTCCCCCATTTTTTCCCTTTTTTTTATTTTTTTTATTTTTATCCTTTTCTTCTTTTCTCTTTCTCTTTCTTCTCTGTTTGCGTTTACTGTTTCTGTTTCAGTTCAAAATGCCGCCAGCCACCCTCTCTCTCTCTCTACCATTTTCATCCACCCGAGACCTCCCATGTCCCGTCGCTCTTACCACCGGCCCTACTCCATCCCCTACCATGGTTCACCAACCACCACTGGCCACTTCCCCCACCGATCTTATCTACCCACCTAAACCGTACACGCCCAACTGTAACGACCCACACACACACCATCAGCCAAACTCATGCCGCCACTGCCTCCGTCGTTTATCCCAGTTGATCAAACAGTAAACAGAACACACACACCCCACCGCCAACACTGCCGTCGGAGGAATACCCACTCACACGACTATCGCCGATCACCTACACACACACATCGGACAAACACACCCTCATACATGCACACAGGAGGAACACACGCATACTCTGTCGCACACACGCCGGAGACTGAACGTCGGCGATTACACGGCGGCACCGACGCTCCGCTCCTCTGTTTCTCTCTCTAGATTTCTGGATTGTTCTTCCTTGTAGCAATTGAAATGGTAGGCACATGTATATATATGCATGAAAATGGTGGTGTGAGATCGATCGGTTTCTCGCCACGTCGATCCCCACTCTTCCCGATCTCCCTGTCGGCCGGCTGGATTCACAACTCACAGATATATATATATATATATATAAACATTTGGTTAAATTGTACTATTCTCCCCCTATTTTCCATTAAGTCATTATTTAATCCCATTCATCTTTTAGGATTTCTTAAATTGCATTTTGATCCCTAAAAGTTTTATTCTACAAATTTTGCATCTCAAATTTAGAATAAGTTTATAAATTTGGAATTTGACCCAATCATTTTTATTTTATTTTATTTATTTTTTTTTTTTTTTTTATTATTATTATTATTATTATTATTATTATTATATAAGTCTTACAAAACATCCTGATATTCCTTTAACAAAGATATCAGGTCTTCTCTCTCTTGGCTAGTAATTGACTTCCCAATCTTCATTTTCCTTAGATTTTTCGGATCTCCTAGGCTCACTCTTTTGGTCTCATCTTAACTCAGGATAGATCATCTCTCGAATCTTTCTAAGGTTCTTCGTACCTCCTCGGTGTTCTCGAGAATAGGATCATCTTCCATTTTTATTTCCAATAACTCCTGATTTGTTTAATTGTCTAGATCGTACTCGTCGAGAAGAAGTAGGTTATTATTATATGAATTATATTCAAGTTAATTTAGGCACCTTTAAAGTAAAAACAAAAGTATGATTTTAAATATGTTATTATTTTAGCATGTCTAGTTTTGCAATACAAAAAAAGAAATTCGAAAAGTCAAAAAGAGACTAAAGATATTATAATCTCTACTATCTGGTGGCTAGTCAAATAGGAGATGTTACAGATGCTTTGTTGATTACCAAGCTCCTCATCGAACTGGGATTAGACGAGCTTCCCAATTGCTGAGGCTGCTAGCTGGCTCTACTGCTCTAACGTCACGCATTTTCTGGTTGATCATGCAGACCGACTCCTCTGACCACGGTGCTGGAAGGTTAAGCTTGGTTCGATAAGGGGTTATCATGAAGTCTGGTTTGTCTTTCTTTTCTTCTTTATCAGTTTGGATTGTGCCGGTGGTGAATGAAAAGTTGAAATAGATATGAGGTATCATCCGTTGTTCTCCATTCTTCCCAGGTCATTTTCTGAATCCTCTATTTAGGCTTGGATCAAATCCCAGTCCGTAGGTGTCTAGTTTCTGTCTGATGCCTAATAGGTATTTCATTCTAGTTTTATCTTTATCAATATCTATCTTCGGGTTGCAATTCATGATGTTCATGTAGGTAGCTAATAGAACAGTAGCAGCGGACAATCTGGGTATTGGTGGTAGATTTTCTTCTCGAACATATGAAACACTAGCAAATGTCGAATGCCTGAAAAGAAGCTGCTTGGTTGGCATGCTCGACTACTATTACGGGTTCAGCAGAGTTTTGGTAGATAGCATGATCTTCCTCAGCATAGATAGTGATAATACGATCCTCGAAGATGCATTTCATCTTTTGGTGAAAGGATGAGGGAACTGCCCCAACTGCGTGTATCTAGGGCCTTACGATGAGCAGGTTATAGGTGGTGATAATACTATCCTCAAAGATAAATTTTATCTTCTCGTGGAGGGATAAGGGAACTGCCCCAGCAGAGTCTATTCAGGGCCTTCCGAGGAGCATGTTATAGACAGTCAATATGTCGAAGACATGCAGGTCTATTTGAAAACTGACCGGGCTTATAACGATTGGTGTCATAATTTTTCCCATCGACTCTCTCTTCTTACCGTTAAAGGCACTAAGGATGATAATAGTGTTCCGAATTTGGTCTTTGTTTACCCATATCTTCATCAACGTACTCAGAGGGCATATGTTAAGTGTATACCCATTGTCTACAAGAACTCTAGAGAGGATGAAGTCCAAATATCGCACTAATACGTTGAGAGGTTTAATGTGCCCAAATCATTCAGAGGGTATCTCGTCATCAGTAAAGGTTACAAAATTGGCGTTGAGGATATTCTCCACTATATTAGTGAAGTGATCCTATGATATGGAACTTGGTACGTGGGCCTCATTGAGGACTTTCAGTGGTGCATTTAGATGTACTTCGGAGGTTGTTAGCAACGATAGGATCGAAATTTGCGTCGGCACCTTGCTAAATTACTCGACGACCTTGTACTAAGTATTCTTCATTGCCATCAGAAACTTTTGTACTTCCTCCTCAGTGATATTCTTCTTAAGGATACCCTTGGATTCTTTGTCTAGTACTTTCAATAAGTCTGGGGCGGCAAATATTCTCCCACTTCGAGTAATACCTCCGATCTTGTCTACTTTGTCTTCTATCCTTACAACATTGGTTTTGATCATCGTAGAGTAGTTCCAAGGAACCTCTTTCAAGTCTTTCACCTGTTCTTATTTTGGTGTTTCAAAGATTAGTATGGTTTCTGGTAGGATCATTATCAAGTTCTGACAAGCTTGCAGTTGTACGGTGAAGTAAGAAACTTCAAAGCCCCAAGGATAGTCAAGGTTTAGCTTCATAAAGCCACATTCAAGCATGTTAATCCAGGGATTGTTTTGATTCGGATAGCTTGATTGTCTACCTTGGGTGCTGAAGTTCTCCTTGGCATGGGGATTATTTTGGCACCAAGTTTCAGAGGCTTGGTTAGATTCGTCCTCCTTATCATCCTGACTTAGGTAATTAAGGTCAAATCTTTTCTTAGGTGGGAGCAACATTTCATTCCTTGGAGGTTCCTTCTCGAGTGGTTGGTACACATTCAAGACTTGTCCGACTACGACAGCTATATCGGTGATATTTTTGTTTAGCATATCAATTTCTCCCCACATTTGGTCTAGTTTATTTCTCTCTTGAAAGGTTCTTCCTTCTCTACCTATTAATTCTGGATTTCCGTCTATCATATGTCCCTTACCCTCATTATCTTCTTCGCCGACTTCACTTTCCCAACCTATAGAAGAGATTGGTCTATCATTCGTAGGTGAGACCGACATGTCTATCCAATAGGCTTTAGGGTAATTTTGGGCCACTACCCATACTGCTTTTAGTGGTTTGGGATCAATTTTTCATATTCTGGTATAGTCGTTAGAATCGGTCTCCCAATCTCGTCTGACCATATTGATAGTTGGAGTTGGTTGATCAATGCTTGGGCAATGGGTTTTGTTGACAGTTAGGTGGTGGCAGAATATTACGTCGTCACTTTTACCGCAAGTGTACGGGTCAAGTTTTAGTATAGATTAGGAGAGTTAGGGTTATCGTGTCCACAGGGATTGATTGAGATTATTATCGAGTACCGTAATTATCATAACCTAATTTTATGTAGGTGATAAAAATTGAGTTTATAATTAATAAATACTAAACTAAAATACTAAATTACCTAATTATACTATATAAACTAAATTGAGATGTTTTGGGGGGATGAATTATCTAGTGATTAACTTCATTTACTTTAATATGTTTAAATCGTTTGATTTACGTTAACGATGTTCAACTTATTTGACAGTCTTCGTATCGTAAACTCGCTCACTCCATTTTCCAAGTATAAAGTGAGCGAATATATGACTTCGCGTTAACGCTGAAGTCCCCCTCTAGCCTTTTTTAGAACACATAGTCACATGAGTCTTGCCCCAACGTCATTGATTGCACACTTTCTAACTCTCTCCCGGGTTATTAGATCATCGCGTTGTATTTAACCCTAGTTCGAATCTGAGGTTACCTCTCCCGTGTGTTAAACCCCATATTCTCAATATATCTAAACAAGCATATAAACATAGAATAACGGTAAACACAATCAAATAACGAAGAACAACAACTAACGAAACACCGATATCAAATAAATCACATTTTCTTTTAAATTATATTACTCCCCAGACAATATCCGTTTAGCTAATGGCCATCACCATTTATACAACAAGAAACGAGCTAAACATGCTCAACAAACTATTGAATTTAAGAAAAAAAAATGAGAAAAACTAGCCGTTGTCTGAAGATTTACCGCTAAATTCGTTCAACAATCATTTCTCCTTCTTCGTGTTGTGTTTTTCTCCTTCGAAATTGTTGAGCACTCCCTAAAACTCTCTCTAATCTATTCTACTCCTAAGGGGTCTCTAATGGCCGAAATAGAGAAGAGGAGGAACAAAATAGGGCTCAAAATATCTAAAACTATATCTAAAATCTATGCAGAGCGACCGCCACGATGGTGGGTATGTTGGCAATAGTCTTTGTTGCGGCGATTGATAGGTGTAATTTGTCTATCTATTTCTAAATCAAACTTGTTAGTTTTTTAGTACATTTATTACATTTTATTATGTTTTAATACATTTTTATGTATTTTTGTATAAATCAGGTGTGTGGGGTGAAAAGGGATGAAAACGGATCATAAACGATCAAATCGAATCAAGAATGGTGGAAAAACAAACATAGAGGCAAAATTCTAAACAAAAGCCCACTATCGCGGCGGTCAATATGCAGATAATGCCTAATTCTTGCTGGACATTCACCGCCGAGGCAGTGAAATAACAGATAGGTCTTTGCTCCCACCGCTGAGTCCACCTCCGAGGCCATGACTTAACTGACATACCCACTGTCGCGGCGGTCACTCTACACACTTTTTAGATATTTATTAGATATTTTGCTTCCTATTTAAGCCCATCTCTTCCCTTCTTTCCTACCCCCCGTCCATAGGAGACCCGTTAGGGTTCCTAATATTTTGAGAGTGTTTTGGGGTGTGCTCAACCAATTCTGAATGAGAAGAACACTTTGCAAAGAAGGAGAAGCGATTGTTGAACGGTTTTAGTGGCAAATCTTCAGACTACGGCTAAGTTTTCTTCATTTCTCCTTTTATTTTCTTAACTTCGGTAGGTTGTTAAGAATGTTTAGCTCATTTCTCATTGTATAAATGGTTATGGCCATGAGCTAAATGGATTTTGCCTAAGAATTAATATATTTTATGAAATCGCTGTTTGTTTGAGTTTATGTTTCGTTAATGGTTGTTCTTCGCTATTTTAATTGTGTTTACCGATATTCTTTGATTTTTTGCTTGTTTAGATAATTAGAGAATACCGGGTTTGACACTCGGGAGAGGTAACCCTGAATTCAGACTAGGGTAAACACAATGCGACGATCTAATAACCCGAGAGGGAGTTAGAAAGTGTGCAATCAATGACGTTGGGGCAAGACTCATGTGACCTAGTGTCGTTAAAATGTTGATGGGGACTTCTTCGGTAATGCGAAGTTGCATATTCATTCGTCTTACACTCGAGAGAGGTGGCGAGTGAGTTTACGACATAGAGATTGTCAGATAGGTCGAAAGCCATTATTGTAAACTAAATGAGATCAAACACATTTTTGTAAACGAAGTTAATCCCTAGGCAATCTCTTCCCTAAACATCTCAATATAATATTAGTATAATTAGATTAATTAACTTAGTACTAGTATTAATTAATTATAAACTCAATTTTTGTTGCCTAAATAAAGTAGGTTATGATAATTACGGTACTCGACAATAATCTCAACCAATCCATATGGATACGACAACCCCTACTCCTTCTCATCTATACTAAAACTTGACCCGTATACTTGCAATGAAAGTGGTGACGTAATATTCCGCCACTAGCAGTGGATGCAGCGGTAGGAGCAGAGACATTTTGTTGTTTCACTACCGTGGCGGTGGATTTACAAAAAGTTTAAGCTTTTTATCTGTATTTTGAAGCCGCGGCAATGGGCTGTAGGTTCTGAATTTTGCCATTTTGCTTGTTTTCCACCGTTCTTCCACTGTTCTTGATTCGATTTGATCGTTTATGATCCGTTTTCATCCCTTTTTACCCCACACATTTGATTTATAACAAAAAGAATAAAAATGTATTAAAACATAATAAAATGTAATAAACATACTCAAAAACTAACAGGTTCGGTTTGGAAATAGATAGGTAAATTACACATATCAAATACCCCAAAACTTGGAATTTTTCTAGTCCTCGAGCAAAACACCCACACAATACAAGAAAATATAACAACTAATTAAGAAATTAAAAACTAAAAACAAAAAACACTAAAAACAATAATGTGCAAGTTTTGAATATCATCTACCGGCCAAACAATTTTTCCCTCATCGGCACCTAATCCTATCAAGTCCAAGAATAAAACACACCATGTGGTGTTCTACAATTTCAACATTCGATGATAGTAAGCATTATTCTAGATCCTATCAACGTGTGTGTGATAAAACTCAATTATACAACTATCTGTCGATCGGATTGGATTATCCACCAAATAAGCTCATGACTAAAACCAAAAAGGTATAGGGAATCTATAAGCCTAACTAGGTTCTATTATCCACTAATGTAGGCTAAGCAATTCAAAAAGATCAGTAGGACTTGGTTCGGTTTTGGAAAATGGCCAAGGGTATATTTGAAATAGAAAACAAGTTAACGTCGTTAACTTGACAATACCCGAGGCACATGCTTGGCACTCCCACGCTCGAAACCCTACAGATAAAATGGAAATAACCCTGAACAATCATTTAAGAATGTCGTACTTACTTGTCAAAACAAACGGAAAATAAAACCGTATTTACATGTTTTTTTTTACATGAACCACACCCCCAAACTTATTTAATTATTACAATTTCACGGGTGTGGTTAAAACGAAAGAAAAACAACAAGTGAGTACTCGAATACCGAACCAATGAAAAGTTCATCCTAAACCCAACTGCTCACTTCAAGTAGCATAACGAATGCTAACTTGATTCACTCAAATTGGGCCTTCGGCTCAGCGAAACAGGTTTGGAAAGAAGTTTTATCGGCCATGGTATTAGTTAAGTGTTCAGAATTGAAATGATTTTTAGGTTTCAACAGAGTAACGAGGGATAAACATTTAACAAAGTAAGATTCAAAGGCTCAAGCGATAAAAACGAATGCCTAAATCATATCTCTCGAACTACCTTGCCTAGGATTTCACCTCGAATTTCCCCCAAATCAAGTTCTAAAATCCCTATTGTCATAAACTTGGCTAACGGATAATCGTTTTCAAATCAATTGGATAGTTATACTTTGAGTTTACATGCTCGTGCATTTAGGATCTACAATAATTTTTACTAAAACAATACATCAAGCACACGAAACACACATGACTGAGTTTTAAGCTCGACCTCAATAAATAATCAGGGGAGAGACTCATCATCAGGTAATGACCCAGATGAAGTTCAAAACTCAACACAAAATAACAACTAAACTAAACAAACTAATCCTAAACAAACATGCATACATAGAAAATAATAAAACATACTAACATACTAACCATCACCTCTGAACTTAAGATAGGCAATGTCCACAATGACCCATCAGCGATCCCAATGACAGCATAAAGAATTATAATGAAGACGAAGATTTAGAACACGTACCTGGGAGGTGAGAGAATCTCACCTCCGAATCAAGTCAGTGGAGATAGATTTAACTTATTTTTTCCTTGGGTTGCCTCCCAAGAAGCGCTTAATTTAAAGTCTTAAGCCTGACACGGAGAAGTGGTCGTTAAAGAGCGGCTTCTGCCCATAGTACGTGTCAAACAACACCACATACGGGTCTTGATTTATTACGCCCTCAAGACTAGCGAGATGTTGCAATGAATGGATCGATCTTTTAACTCAACTCAGCTCCGAATTTTGTGCTTGGAGAGCTTGAATGTACTGAGCTAGAAACGGGATAGGATAGGTGAGCCACATCAGATCCTCGTAGATGTGATCGTTATGGCTCGGGGGTGGCATCACCAACTAGAATTCAAACGGTGAAAACTCACAATGATTAATATGTGAATTTTCATCGCCAATCCACACTTGGGTTGTAGCATCTTCATAATCGTCTTCGATCTTACCCAAGTACCTTCTATTTGTTTCATGTTCTTCACAGTGGCTATCACATGATATGACATGCCTATCTCTCAGTGCCACCGTGTCTGACTCAGCCTCAACATAGCAAATTAGATAATCGATTTGCGTCTACAAAGATGTTACGGTCACATCGATGTTGGCACAAATTGTCTCAATATAATCAAGACGATCCTCATGCTCGTTGATCCAATCATTCGTCTCCCTCAAGATCTATGACTTTCCCCTCTAACTATAGCGAACACATCTTCTAAGGCAGAGGAAGACTCCACATCTTGAACCAGAGTATCAATCCATGGCTCCGTAATATTGGAATAATCCCCCAAACTTTGGTAACTTGGTGAATAATTCCAACTTTGATAATCAAAGTCCGTCAATTCCTCCAACAACCAAAGGGCTTCATCCGTGGTTAAGTCATAGAAAGAGGATGTACAATTTCCTCCTTCCACCCATGTTCTGGTTACGGCTTGTAACCCGTCAAGAAAATTCATTAGTTGACACTCCTTTGGGAAACCATGATTTGGGAACCGGAGTAACAACTTCTTGTAACGATACCAAGCACAATAAAATGGCTCAGAATCTTATTGAAAGAATTGCATAAGTACCTGTTGATCTAACATCTTCAAGTACCCTACAAGAGAAATAAAAACGAAAACTACAAAGAAAAAAGATTATAAACTCTAAAAAATACCTAAATTAAAATCAAATTATTTACTCACAATATTAACAATAATCTAAAACACAATCCCCGGTAATGGTGCCAAAAACTTAGTGGCGGAATATTACGTCGCCACTTTCACCGCAAGTGTACGAGTCAAGTTTTAATATAGATTATGAGAGTTACGGTTATCGTGTCCACAGGGATTGGTTGAGATTATTATAAAGTAATGTAATTATCATAACCTAATTTTATCTAGGTGATAAAAATTGAGTTTATAGTTAATAAATACTAAACTAAAATACTAATTTACCTAATTATACTATATAAACTAAATTGAGATGTTTTGGGGGGATGAATTATCTAGGGATTAACTTTATTTACTTCAATGTGTTTGAATCATTTGACTTACGTTAATGGTGTTCAACTTATCTGACAATCTCTGTATTGTAAACTCGCTCACTCCTTCTACCGAGTGTAAAGGGAACGAATATGTGACTTCGCGTTAATGCCGAAGTCCCCCTCTAGCATTTTTTAGAACACATAGTCACATGAGTCTTACCCCAATGTCATTGATTGCACACTTTCTAACTCCCTCCCAGGTTATTAGATTGTCGCGTTATGTTTAACCCTAGTCCAAATCCGGGGTTACCTCTCCCGAATGTCAAAATCCGT
This sequence comes from Eucommia ulmoides, assembly GCA_016647705.1. Lineage (NCBI taxonomy): Eukaryota > Viridiplantae > Streptophyta > Magnoliopsida > Garryales > Eucommiaceae > Eucommia > Eucommia ulmoides. Next base: position 22,186,193 of record CM028337.1, read on the forward strand.
ATTCTTAATATATCTAAACAAGCATATAAACATAGAATAACGGTAAACACAATCAAACAACGAAGAACAACCATTAACGAAACACCGATATCAAATAAACCACATTTTCATTTAAATTATATTAATCCCTAGACAATATCCATTTAGCTAATGGGAATAACCATTTATACAACAAGAAATGAGATAAACATGCTCAACAAACTACCGAAGTTAAGAAAATAAAGAGAGAAATGAGATAAACTAGCCGTTGTCCGAAGATTTACCGCTAAAACCGTTCAACGATCGCTTCTCCTTCTTCGTGTTGTGTTTTTCTCCTCCAAAATTGTTGAGCACTCCCCAAAACTCTCTCTAATCTATTCTACTCCTAAGGGGTCTCTAATGGATAAAATAGAGGAGAGGATGAAGGAAATAGGGCTAAAAATATCTAAAAATATATCTAAAATCTATGTAGAGTAACCACCGCAGTAGTGGGTATGTCAGCAATGGTCTCTGCCACGGTGGTGGATGCAGCGGTAGGAGCAGAGACATTTTGTTTTTTCACCACCACGGTGGTGCATCTCACTACTGTGGCAGTGGATTTTCAGAAAGTTTAGGCTTTTTCTCTATATTTTAACCGCCGCGGCAGTGGGCTATAGGTTCTGAATTTTACCCTTTTGCTCGGTTTCTAATGTTCTTGATCCAATTTAATCATTGATAATCCATTTTCATCCCTCTTCACCCCACACACCTGATTTATAACAAAAATAATAAAAACGTAATAAACATACCCAAAACTAACAGGTTCAGTTTAAAAATAGATAGGTAAATTACACCTATCATTAGGCTGAGATATCTCCCCTTCTTTTGGGAAACATATCACCTTGGCTTGCATAAGATCCTCTATCTCATTTTTCAAAGCATAGCAATTGTCAGTAGGATGACCTGGTACTCCAGAATGATAAGCGCAGAGCTGGTTTGAGTTGTAGTATGGGCTATTGATGTTTGGTCGTTTTGGGACTATAGGCTCAAGCATTTTGTTTTTAGTACATTCTTCGAAGATCCAAGAAAGTGTTACAAGGAAAGGGCTGAATTGCCTTAGTTCTCTGTACTACTGATTGGGTTTATAATTCTATTAGTAGTTGGATAGGTTTGGAGGCCGTGGTATAGCTTTATAAGAAGGTTGATATAGATATGGGTTGTATGCCAGAGCTGGAAAATGGGCAAATTGAGGCGGCAGTGTAAACTGAGGTGGTGGTGCAAGTTGAGGTAGTGATGCATATTGAGGTAGTAGTGCATATTGAGGTGGTTACTTTTGGAATATTTGGTTTTGAACTTAGAAGTATTTGGTTTCTGGGGTTTGTACTGAGGTTGGAGGTTCTACTGGTTCCTTTGACCCTGGACTACCATTGCCACCTCAGGGTCTTTTTTCTTAGGTGTTGCTCTCTTATCTTTCTGCTCAATCGGTTTCTAAATTCTGCTGGTCCTAATGCCTTCTTTTATATACTTCCCTTGAAGGATTACGTTAGAGAATGGTCCATTCAACGTGTAAAGTAAAGGCTCGTAATAAGGTGAGGCTAAGCCTGAATGAACATTTAGACCATCTCAGTCTCTTTCATTGGTGGTACTACTTGTGCGGCTCTATCCCTCTATTGGATAACATATTTTTGGAAACTTTCCCCACTTTTCCAAATCAGGTTCGGAGAGAAATCTTATTCACTGATACTTCCTAATTATAGCCATATTGTTCACAGAAGATCTTTAACTGTGTCAAGGAATGTATTCACTTTCAAATGTTTTATTGTCGAGTACCAACGAGCGGCAGGTCCGTCTAACAATTGTTGGAAGAGTTGGACGGTCGAGGCCTCGTTGTGGATACATGCTCCCATCTTATTCTTGTACCTCTGGATGTGCCAATCTAAGCATCATGTCCCATTGTATTTTGTGAATGTGGGCATGACGAAGTTGTCAGACAACTTTACTTGAGGAAAAGAGGACATCTTGAGGAATCGGGCATTTGCTCTCGACTCTCCCCTCTTTACTTCCTGCATTTCCTTTACCATTCATAGTAATTTGTCTGTTAGTAGGGATGTTTTCTCGAATTTCTCTTTTACCTCTATTTTGGATTGGTCGTTGGTTTCTTGTACAACTAGGATAGTATTTAGTTCAGCTGAGGTGGTACTTGGGTTTGGGTCAGTCATAGTCAAAGTGACTTGTGACTAAGGTTCAGTAAAGATTGTTTCTCTAGTAATCGGGCTAGGGCCTTAGGAACTGGAGGGCTGATGGTTTGTTATTGGTTCCAATGGATTCGAGGTTTGAACAGGGGTTACAGGGATCTGTTGAGAGTGGTAAAATTATTGTAGAAGTTCAGAAATCTAACCCACGGATTGTGTCAACACAACCATATCTTCTTTCAGTTGGACTACCCTGATAGGTTCACTTGGCCGTTCTTCTATATCCTCCATTAAGATAGGCTATTGTGTTTGCACCCAAGTGTGAACTGGTGAATAAGAGACAGGTGTTTTCTTACACGACGCAATTTTTCTTACTTAGATTATGGTCGTGCCAGTATTTTGCTTACACAAGCATTTGTACTTAGTTTGAGATGAGATTTCCATTGGTTCCAAATTTTATAATTTACAACCATATTGAATTTTGTCATGACTACTCCACAGATGGAGTGTACTTTGCTTATAATTACAGACTCGATTTAACACTTTCATATGGTTTTAATGGAAATCTCATATCAATTCTTAGTCAACGTCGACCTCAAACTAAAGCAAGACTTGAATTTGAACAAAACAAAGTTTTCGAGTCTAATAAAGCCCTGTATAGTCATAATAAGGATTCTCTTTACTCTTTTCCAGGGCTTGCTCAGCAATCAATTTATTTAGATACAATTAGGGACTGAGAGCAGGCTTATAGACAAAGAAGAATTAAAATTCTTATTTTGACTATTTCGTTCTTTATTAGTCATAGAAGTACTTCTTTTTGTACGGTTTCAGGGTAATGATATACACACAACAAAATTAAATGTCTTTCTCCAACATTGTGTCCTAAGTAGAACAAGTTTTGGCTTTCTTCTATCCTAAGCTCACTATATGCGGTTTTGGATTTTCTTCTAGCATACCCTAAAAAGCTCAGTTCCTAGACCTTCAAACCTCTAGCATCCTCCCCGGGGGAACATCCACTTTTGGTTGGTGATCCGAGCGAGAAGAGGTTCGTAGTCAGATCCCGGGGGATGCAACCTTTAGCCTTGCTTCTACTAACTTCTCTTTCTAACTTAAGGGTTTTCAAAACTTAGATCAGCGTTATAACCTCATCGATTTCAGCCCCTACACCGACCTCTCTATCCCTAAGAGGGTTACGGCTTGGGTTTTCATCGTGATATGCAATGCAAAATGAATGCTTCTACGTTAGAGAGAGTATACAGTAATGTAAATGTAGAATATAAAGACAGTATTTAAATGCGGTAATGTAAAGGCAGTAAATATAAATGCAGTAAATAAAGACATTAGATATGTATGCATGCTGATATATACACATGAAATTATTTGCTTTGTATTGTTTGTGATTATTATTATTATTATTATTATTATTATTATTATTATTATTATTATTATTATTATTATTATTATTATGGTTGTTACTGTTATGTTTTTGGTAGGGAATTATTTATGCTTGAAATCAAAGACATAATGCTTTGATGTTATTAAACAGTAAATATAGATTTAGACTCCAATTAGACCTAACTCGCTTAAAAAATCTCCAGCAGAGTCGCCAACTGATGCACCCCGAATTTCGATTGCGGAAGAAGTAGAGAATCGGGAAGAGGGTGAAAATAAGTTTCACCCCTTCCTCTCTAAGTCGTCCAAATTTGTTCATTTTGAAAATGATTTTTCAAGGGTTTTTCTAGGCGTCAGTTTTGAAAAACTTCTTGGGCCGAGATTTTTGTTAAAAATTGAGTCTCTACCTAGCATAGGATTAAATAATATGCTAAGTTACTGGGATTTTGGAGATTCATTTTCCCTTTTGAAATGGCCTATTTTTTTACTTTCATAGGTTTATGTACTAGAGATATTCTTTCAGTTCGAGAGTCGGTTATGCTCGGAGAAAGTATTAGACACCCCAAGATACCTGTCCAAATATGGTACCTCAGTTTAAATAGATGTTCACTATTAAACACTATCCAAACAGTTTTCTTTTATTTACTTAAACAAAATAATTCTCATTTTTAAAGTTTTTGTTCTTTTTATGTATTTTGACATGATATAATGGAAAGTAGGTAAATACTACAGCTATTACTAGTCAGGGACACCAATAACAGTTTATATACAGACCGATAAGTAAATATGCAAGTTATACTAAATGAAATGCAAACTAAGACTAAATTGCTAGGATATGCGACTGAACCCGCACGTGGGTTGCCTACGTATCTTAAATGAGAATCAGGTCTTTATGTTGTTCGTTCTGGTTTGGGTAAAGGGCATGTTTATTATTAAAGGTATGACTGAACTCTTATGGGTTGCATATGTACTTTGGGTAGTTAATGAAGATCAGGACAAATGTAGTTCATCATTATCTCATTGACAACTGGATTCATTATTAGATGTGTGACCAAACCCATATGGCCTACCTACGTACTTTGGGTAGTTACCGAAGATCACGTCCAACGTAGTTCAGTCTCGTTACGATTTAAAAAGCTACGCTAGTTTTGGTTAAATTTGCATTACTTTTAGTTAAGTTTTGGTTGATTATCAGTTAGTTTTGGTTGTAAACAACCTGAATCACAACCTTGAAACAACTTTTTGATTTTGTCAAGAACATTAAACGAACTCCTTTGCTTGGGGTAGTTTAGTATTTGTGTGTGAGTTGTGAGTTAAAAGTAAAAAATAATTTCATATATTTATGTCATACCTACTCGTAACTAAGGAAAACATGAAGGTTTCTGAAGAAGAATAACACATATTCCCAAAGGAATAGAGGCCCTCCCTTTATCTTGAGTTCTTAGTCAAAAGGGTATGTCGGTGTAGTATATAAGTATATATGTATATATGCATGTTAGGTTTAACTAAAAAAGAAAAGAAATACGATATTCTTGGGGAGAATCGTATAGACTATATACAACTCATGGTGTGAATAGTCATTTTACTCAAATCCGCATGCATTTTTACCACATGGTTGGATGATTTGACATTTTTGAATATCTTGTCATGTTTTTTAATGCTCTTGAATGTTTTGAATGATTCTTGTATGATTTAACCCTAATTTGGTTGTTATAGTTAAGAATAGGTGCTTGTTTGATGTTCTTGACAAAAGCAAAAGCTTGTTAGGTTGTTTTTAGGGTTTGTTTGTTTTTTATGGTTTTTATGTGTTAAGAACATAAAAGTAAGTGTATTATTTACAAGATCCTACAATATACAAAGAAATATACAACAAAATCAACCAAAAATCATAGGGGGTTTGATTGGAACATACCTACTTAGGGGATGTGGTCTTCCTTAAGTGTTTACCTCATTCTCCTTGACCGGTGGTTGATCGGTGGTCGTGGTTCTTTGAGTTCCTAGCCAAGAACCCAAGAACAACAACCTACTTAGGAGACGTAGTCATCCCTAAGTAGCCTACCTGATTTCCTCCTTGGCTCAGTGTTGATTGGTGATCGTCAATCCTTGAAGTTCTTGTTCTAAGAACTTCTAGAATTCCTTCCATGACTAAATTTCAATAGAATAACAATGTTTTTTTTTTTTAGAAATCCACTTAAGAGGCCTAGGACCCGAGAGAGTTTCTCAAGTTTAGAGACAAGCTAAGCCCTCAAGACTTGAAAAAATGAGAACCCCAACACTCTTATTTATAGGCTGGGGGCCTGTGCACATTAGCCTCTTCCTTAGGGGTTGTTTGGCCTAGGGGACTTACTATCTTGTCTTAATTTCATTTGACTTGGAATGAATTTGGGGGAGAAGGTTAGATTCTCAAAAAATTGATAATAATTACCAAATCGTTTCAAAGATTTGGTAATCATTGGCAATCACTACCCATGATTTCCAATCATTACCTCTCCACCAATGGCATTCCTTGAACATGGGTGTATTTATGACTTGATGGGATGGATCCGGTTCGGTTTAGGGGCTAAATACCGGTTAGATCCATTATTTTGATTCGGTCGTCATAAATGCTCTCAAGATGTATTGAACCTAGTCCTTAGATGTCACTTTTCATTTAATTCAAAGTGATGAGTCATGACTTGGAGGCCACACATTTGGTTCATTTCGGATGGAATCGGGTAAACTTTCCTTGTAATCGTCAGTTGGTTTCCAAGTTGCCTAATTACCCTTAGATATTTTGTGAAAATATCTGGCTCTTTTGTACCTATCCATGCCATGTCATTCCAAGCATTTAATTCTCGATGGGATGTGCATTAAATGCTTTGCTTGCAGGCTACTCATCCAGTTTGGTTTTGATAACGGGTCGCACGATTTAAGAATTTCGGTTGGTTTCTAAGATATTTTGCTTAAAATATCTAGATGCCTTGAATGTGATCTTGACATGTCATCCCAAGTATTTAATTCTTTATGGGATGGGCATTCAATGCTTATTAAATTCCTTACTTAGGTGGCAAACCGAATGGGTTTGGTTTTGATAATGGTTGGTTGTGCCCTAAGTATCTTGTCCTCTTCCTTTGCCATTTGGGTAGGCAACTTCTAGGAAGGCTCCTTAGTCATTATAAGTCTTGGTTTTTGGGCCTTAAATGATGGCTAAGTCCTTTTATTGCTTGAGCCTAGGGTGGTTTGTCAAAACTACTTGGATTTGGTGAAAATCCAAGTCAAGCCCACACCTTAAATCACCTTGTGATTTTGGGCTTTGTCATGACCTTTGCAAGACTTGATTAAGGTGTCTTGAATTATTTCATGGTACTGTGTGATGTGGTATGCATGAGAGAAATAATTATTTTTGGTGTTAAATTTGACAAGATTCAGTGAAAAGTAAATGTTTCAAAGTGGGGGTGGATAACCGAGTTAATTGTTTGAAATGTCCTATGATTTAAGGGTAGTGACTAAGATGTATCTATACTAAAGATGTTATGATGAAAATAAAACCTTAGTAAATTCATTTTAGACCTCCTTAAATCATAGGAATTTCGATTTTGACCCGAAACGTTTACTTAGTTGTATTTTGTCAAATTCAACATTTTTACATTTTTGTCATCTTTTTGGTTGTTTTTGTATATTGTATAGCGTAATCTCAGGAGAAATTCATTCCCTTTAAACCTGAGTTTAAAATTTATCTGAAGTTATACTTAATTCGACACTGGTTGAGCGAGACAAAATTCGGTGTCTATAACCTGTTTGTGTTTGCTATTGAATTATCATAATTGCTTTCAACGAATTCCGGTGAGATCTTTCCAAGCTATTTATTTTACTTTCTTAGATTATTTTTTTTAATTTCTTGGATAAGTTGCTTTGAGAAAAATTATTTTCAATTCTTATTTTGTAAAAATCTTTCAAAACGGTTTTTAATCTAAGAAATCTGATTATTTGCTATTTATGCTTTAAATTGTTTAAATCAAATTTGAGCCACACATAGAATCAATCACTTAATATTTCGGGATATTAATCGAGTATAATTATATTGAGGTGGTAGAAACTCCTTATGGGAAGAAACTTGGAAATCTTTTGTATTTACGAGTTTAAGTGGACGAGACACATTTGGGTCGATGTCTAATTAGGGTAGCTAGATTTTGATCTTTAGTATGTGAAAAAGATTGGGGTTTAATCTTTAGCCTAAAAAAGGTTTTGGGTTTGATCTTTAACCTACAAAAAAGATTAGGTTAATCTTTAGACTTTGAAAGGATTAGGTTTTAATTCTTCCTGTAATAGAATTTGAGTGATGTAAAGGTACCTAAGCCTGTGAAAAAAATAAGTGTAATAGTGTGAGAGAGTGATGGGTTGATTCTGAGCTAGTAAAAAGGATCAAGGTTATAAAGGTTGATTCGAAGCATATGAAAAGAATCAGAATCATAAGGGTTTGGTTTCTACCTAGGATATAAATCAAGGGGTAGTGGATTACAAACCCTGTGGAGCTCAGGGAACTAGACATAGGTAAGATTAGCTATCTGAACCAGGATAAATTCTAGTGTGCTACATTGTTACTATTTTGTTTGTTTGGGTGTGCACTTAGCTAAACGTAATTCCACTGCTTAACAAAATAAAAATTAATTAGAGAAATTGATATCTTGAATTTGAATTTATTGTTTAAATTTTTATAACTATTCAATGCACCCCCCCTTGGGTAGATCTTTAGGCCAACAATTATAATAAGGATGATGGTAGTGGTGATTAGGTTACAAAAGTTGATGAAGAGATATGAGGTGGCAGATGTAAGGATTTAGGTAGGAGGTGCAAACCACTAAACTAAAATAGACATCCAATTTTACGACAATCCCAAGAGTTTTTCATGTTTGAAGATCCTACACACACAACAACCGCTATTCGAAAATATCACTTCAAGTCCCAATTCAAATAGTTGCTCAATAAATACATGATTTAGAGTGAGTTTGGAAATAAATACATCAAAAATAGAAATATGAGAGTAGAAATATGACCGATATGAATAACACACATATGAGAACCATTAGCAATATAAATGGTAGGAGTATTTACTAGGGCTGACAAAATGGGTATTTACACGATAGCGGGACACAAGACCGACACGAAATTATTGGGTATAGGTTTAGCTTATTGGGTAACAAGTTGTTATCGGGTCTGACCTGATAAGCACAATAAGAAACAAGTCAGGTTATCAAATTTACCTGATAACCCGATAAGCAACATGAGTGACATAATAATAATTATCAGGTATTCAAGTTATATGATAACTTGAGATCTAATAGGTCACAGAATAATTTAATAAATTATTATAAAATATTTCCACCTATCACCCCAAATTTATTTAATATTATAATTTAATCCAAGTTATATATAGGTATTCCTAACCCTAAACCTAATTCAGTTCTCAAATCTAACATTGTCGGTCACCTCTTCTCATTTCTCAAGTTCAAGACTCAAAAAATTCTCAATCTGACTCCTCTAACCCAAATCTCAAATATCAACCTCACTCATTACTCCCAATCTCCTACCCTACCCCTACGTTTAGACTGCCTTCCACACTGTCGGTCTTGGCCGCCTTCTCCTCTCATAAAACTCAATGTTGAAAAACAAATTTTGAAGTGAACAGAATTTGAGCAAGGTTGCCAACCCCATAAATGAGCAAATATGAATTAGGGTGTGGGAAAAGTTCTTAATTCTATTTAATAATTCCGCTGCGAGGGTGATTCAATCATTGTTGAAATAGTTGTTGATATCTTCATTCCTCATATTGGCTTATTTGTTCTTAATATTTACACATTTTTATTTTTCAACACTGATAAGGCAAATGTGGTTGATTTGTTATTCTTATATATGTTTGGTGATTTTCCTGTTTGTACACTTACACAGAGAAATGAAGTTACTTAACCGATTTCAAAATTTTTTTCACTTATAAATTATCCCTTTAATTTAATGATGAATTTTTTGAATAAAATATTGAGAAAAGAAGACAATGTAACAACAAAAAAGGGATTGAAACTGGTTTGTTAGCCCATTTTGCTCCAAAAATATGGAAATGGAATCAGTCAATCAATAGTGGTTGGTTAGCCCATTTTACTCCAAAAATATGAAAATGGAATCAATGGTTTGTTAGCTATTTTTTAATACCTTAATTAACCTATTTTAATTTGTTTCTAATAATGTCTTTTTTACATGTAGATGGATTCAAATGATGTACCACTTGTTGATGTAGAAATTGAAAATGAAGATGAGTCTCAAGAGGATGACAATACCAAAAACTACATTAAAGGTAAGCATAAAAGAGTAAAGAAAAGTGCGGTTTGGAAATATTTCGAATTAATCAATGAGAATAATGGTAATGGTAAGGAATTATGCAAATATTCAAAATGTGGGAAAAATGGTGAGGGATAGTAGACATCAGACATGAAATATGAATTGTCACATTAAATCTTGTCCTAAAATTAAAACTTACGATGTAGGACAAATAATATTAGGCCAGGGACAAAACTCATTATCAATTAGAAGTCGAGTAATTGATCTTGAGAAATTTCGTCAGTTGTTGATTTTTTCCATTATCATGCATGATTTACCTTTATCATTTGTTGAGTGCAAGGGCAACAAAAATTGTTATCGTATTTGAATGAGGATGTAGTGCACATCTCTATGAACACTGTCAAAGCCGATCTTTTGAAAATATATAAGAAAGAGAAGGAAAAACAAAGCACATGTTTCAAACATCTACCGGTAGAATTTTCTTAATCTTTTATTTGTGATCATCCCTTACTACTGATGGCTATATATGTGTTATGGCTCATTTTATTGATAATGGTTGGATTTTACACATAATGGTGTTTGTTTAAGTAAGAAGGTTTGTACTCTATTGTCTGAATGGGGAATAGACAATAAGTTATTTTCTTTGACTTTGGATAATGTTTTGTCCAATGATGTGTTTGTGAAAATGTTGACTAGTCAATTGAATGTGAGAAATTATGTTTTGTGTAAGGGTGAATTCTTTCATTTAAGTTGTTGTTCCCACATTTTGAATTTGGTAGTGCAAGATGGATTAAAAAATATAAGTTCATGTATTGAAAAGATCCATGATAGTGTAAAATATATCAAGAGATCACAAGTAAGAAAACAAAAGTTCTTAGAATGTGTGAACTTTTTGTCTTTAGATGCTAAGAAAGGATTACGGTAAAAAGTTCCCACTTGGTGGAATTCAACTTATTTAATGCTTGATAGTACAATATATTTTCGTGGTGCATTTTGTCATTTGGAATTAAGTGATTCTAATTATAAGCATTGTCCTTCTACCAGTGATTGGGAAAAATGGGGAGAATTAAGAAGGTCTTGACCATGTTTTATGATATAACCTGTCAAAATTTTGAAACCAAGTATCCTACGACCAATTTGTATTTTTCTTCAGTTTTTATGGCATATTTGACATTGAAACAATATATAAATTCTGAGGATAAATGTATAGAAAATATGACTAATCAGATGCTTGAGAAATTTAAGAAATATTGGTCGGAGTTTAGTGTGATATTGGCTATTGCTGTGATTTTGGATCCTCGTCATAAGATCCAATTTGTTAATTTTAGCTACAAAAAGCTATATGGGAGTAGTTTAGTTGAGTTCTCTCGTGTTCGGGATGGTTTAAATGTTCTTTTTAATTAATATATGAAATCTTCCTAGTCTTTTATCACATCATCCGGTCCCAACAAGTCTAGTAGCCAAGGCTGCCTCGATGAAAATCTTCTTAGCATGGAAAATCGAGATGTATTGAGAGTAAGTCATTATTTTTAACTATTTTTAATTTTTATTGATATATTATTTTATGTTGATTAGATTTATGTTTGAAAAGTAAATTATTAATTAGTTTTTATTTTGACATAATTGTTTTGTTGAATTTTAATTATAGGAGTTTGATTCTTTTGAAAGTGATGAGTTTGGTCTGGGTACCCAAAAAAATCAATTAGAATTATACTTGGACGAGCGTAGAATACAAAGAAATGTGAAACTGGATATTTTGGCCTTTTGGAAAGCAAATGGATTTCGTTATCCTGAAGTTTCTTCCATGGCTCGTGATGTGTTGAGCATAAATATGTCCATTGTTGCTTCCGAATCTGCATTTAGTATAAGTGGAAGAGTAATTGATCAATATAGAAGTGCACTCAAACCTGAAATAGTCGAAGCTTTACTTTGCTCAAAATATTAGTTGTTCGGAGCTATCGGTAATCTTTTGTATTTTTTTCATTTTTTTTTTCAATATATTTAAATTGAATTTATGTAACTGTAAGGGTTCAATTGGAGGAACTTACTGAAGATATCTTGAATTTGGGTATTAACAAATAAGAGGCATCCACTCAATGCTCTACCATTATTCAGGTTTATTATTTTTTTTTTTGCATTTTGTTATGTATAACAGCTAAATTAATTATTGAATAATGATATTATAAATTGTTTTTCTAACTTTTTTTTTTACGGGAGTAAAGTGCTTGGAAAGGTACTACTGTTTATGATTTGTATTATAGATTCATTGACAGTTTATATTTGTTTGTGTTCATGTGAACGATGTTTATATTTGTGAATATACTTGTTTTGTTCTATTGCAATTATGGATTTTTATTTTTTTTTGGGTATTGTTTGGTTTGTTTTTGTTGAAATTGTATAGTTTCCTTATGTTTTGTTTTATATGGGCAATGGGTAAAACAGGTATTTATTGTGACATATTGTCTTATTGAGTCATGTCAACCCGATAAATTTCGTGTTATCGTGTGACATGATAAATTGTCGTGTCATGTCGACTCTATAAGTTTTGTGTCCTGTTTGTGTTTAAGTTTCCTAACATTATAATTTATCATGTCATGTTCGTATTTCGTATTATTGTGTTCGTGTCAGACCATAACACGGCACGAAACACAACTTGATGACACGAATTGTCAGCCCTAGTATTCACAACAAATAGTTTGGATGAGAAAATATTTGGATCAGAAGTAATATGGTTACAACAGGCAAAATTAATGAACCAAGAAAAATTACCTATAGCAAGTGAAAGGGCAGGAGAAAAGTTTATATCGAGATTAGAAAAAAAGAATTTGAATATTGAAACCATATCGCCAATAGAGATGCAAGAAATAGTAGAGGCAAGATTAAAAACCCTCATTGGCCGCAAGAATGACCGGGGAAGGACAACCCTTGGACATCTCATTGAATCGTATCAACAATATACAATAAACTATACTATAATATGTGAATTTAGAAAAATAGAGGCCACAGATGGATTCAAAATATTAAAAAATATTAAAGAATCGATCTATGATCATGAAGAACTAGTAAAATACCCTTGAACCAGTCAAGAAAATGTGGTGAACCGAACCAACAATATAAAAGAAAGTCTATTATGTGATTCGAATTTGAGTAAACGAAAGCCATAGATGAATTCAAAATACTGAAATTAGTTAAAAATCAGTATTCTAATCGCAAGAACCAACCAAAAAAGTAGTGAATGAATCAAAAGGAAATTGTGGACCACTATTTAACTGGTCGAAATAGTTTACCAAGATGATGTGGTGGTAACTCAAAATGCTGACGTGACTGATCAGGTGGTAACTCAAAATGCTAACGTGACTGATCAGGTGGTACCTCAGGTTTGTGGTGTACGATGATGACTTGTCTATTAAGGTGGCTAGTAAGGTGTCATTCCTTTGGTGATAAGTCAAGTTACCTAGCTGCTAATGTGGAGTTGAGATGTTGGTAACGTGGCTAACAAATGATATTGAGTTGTCACCGCGTGGCGTTAGATTAGCGCTAAAGTGGTCAAGTCTTGTGTGGCAGCGTGAAAAACAGTGGCAGAGTTCTTCCCCATCCGAGTTGCCTCCAATTTCCTCCCCACGGCACACAGTCCCACATCTCATTCACATTAAGGTCTGTTGATTTTGTTTTTTGTTCATTTCATATTTTTTATTTAATTTTTAAATAATTTATATATTGTGTGTTTAATAATGTTAATGTGTTTAGTTTTTCTTGTTTGTTATTTATTTGATTTTATTACTTTAATATAATTGTTACTTAATTTGTATGTTTGTAATTACTCTAGAGGCGTCGGCGATTTGAGCAATAGAGGGAGTGAGGCGAGAAATTGGAAAATACTAAGCGAAGATGATGAGGGTTTTTTCTTCTTGTTTGTCCTCCAAGATTTTCTAGTTACATATTTCGAGTTCTTTACCTTTTTAGGGTTAAAAAGTTGGTCAAATACCTAATTAATGCATGTTTATACATATTTAATTTAATAGAGGAAAACGACATTAAGTGGGCCATTTTTTTTAATACCAACGAGAAACCGACCCAAAATGGGCCAGTTGCTTTTGGCATTGAGCACCAACCCCAATTGGGTCGATGCTCAACTAGCTAGGGGTGCTTGCAAAAAACAAGCCCCATCCCATCCAATAGGGGTTACTTTTGTAGGCCCCCTTCCCCCAATACCCCCAACCCCCCTCTTATCAAAATAATTTAAAAAAAAAAAAAAAAAAAAAGAATTTTTTAAATAAATTTAAAATCTAATCTTGCAAAAATTAAATTATTTGTAAAAAAATAATTTTTATTGTCTTATTTTAATTTTTGTTAGTCTCTAGTTAGGCTGGGGCTTAGTCTTTTTTTTTTTTTTTTTTTTAATATTTTTAAAATATTATAATTTAAAAAAATATTATAAATTTCAATATTTAGAGATTAAAAAAATCTATATAATAAAACTGGACGTACATAAACCCCCTAGATAAATCAAAATCGTTCTTTATCTCCCCCATAAAGTGCGGTCTAGATTGATCTACAAAATTAAGATAAATATAAGCTTTATATTTAGATTTTACCTTATATATCTTATACCTAATTGAGGAGAGATAATATATTTATTTTATAATTGAAGAAAAAGAATATGTTATTTCTATATGGACGTTAAATGTAGTAATAATACGAAAATATTAAATATATGAAAATTAAATTAAAGAAATAATATAAAAAGAATAATATGCAGAAATTATAGACATTAAATTTATAAAAATTATAGAAATATTATATGGACATTAAATTTAGTAATAATAGACAAACATTAAATTTATAGAAAATAAATTAAAGAATTAATATAAAAGAACAAATATAATATATATTATGGACATTAAATTTATGAAAGTTTTAGAAATAATCTATACAATATTAAATTTCGTAATAATAATCAAATATTAAATTTACAAAAATTAAATTAAAAAATAAGATAAAAAAATTATTTTTAAAAAAAATTATTTTTTTACAAATAATTTAATTTTTACAAATTAAATTATTTCACAAAACTACATTTTAAGTACAAAATTAGATTTTAAATTTATTTAATAGTTTTTAAAAAAATAAGAGGAGCGGGTGGAGGGGGGTTGGGGGATAGGGGGCTACAAAAGCAACCCCTGTTGGATGGGTTGAGGGCCTACTTTTTGCAACCCCTTCCCAGCTAGTTGAGCACCGGCCTAGATTGGGCTGGTGCTCGGTGCCAAAAGAAACCGGCCCATTTAGGGTCAGTTTCTTGTTTGTATTAAAAAAAAATGAAAACAGCCCACTCGTGGTTGTTTTCCTCTAGTAAGCAAATAAGTGTAAATATGTATTAGTCAGGTATTTGGCCAATTTTTTAACCATAAAAGACAAAGAACTCTACATATTTATATAGTTGCGCTGAGTTTTGGTTTAATCAAAACTTAGATATCATTACGTTTTTCTTTTATATGAATTTTGAGTGATTTATCAAAATCTTTTCCTGAAGGCCCAAAGTTGTTTAATTTGTTTAAATGATATATTATGCTCATGTACATTGTTTAGGTTGTGTTTGGGTAAGAGATTTAGGCGAGGTATTTCATTTGTTCGAAGGATTTTACAAATTCTTTTTAGCAAGTTCTTTTTTGAGTTCCATTATGAGGGAATTACAAAATCCATTCATTTGTAAAATAAGTGAATATGATGGATTTGCAAATTCCTTCAAACATATGTTATTTTGAAATCCTTCCAAAATGGAATTTGCTATTTTTCCAACTTCTTATTCATTTCACTCCAATTCCATTTTTTATTTTGTAATTATATGAATTTCAAAGTTTTCTCTTCTCTCTATATATTATATAATAAAATTATATTTGTAAAATTTGTATAAAAATCATATTATTAAATAGTGATGTATAATTAAAGTTACATTATTAAAATTATATTACTAAAATAGGTATAAACATTATATTATTGAGTTACTAATTAAGAATTATATTATGAGATAAATTTTAACATTTTTGTGATTAGAATTTAATAGAATTCAAAATTCTACGTACAAATATTTATCTATCCAAACAAGAAAATTATGAACTCACACAATCAAATTTTTTAAATTAAAAAAGTTATCCAAATAAGGAATTTGTAAATAATGGGATTTCAAAATCCAAAATTTTAAAGTCCTATCATTTACAAATTCCATGGATTTATCAAATATCTTACCCAAACACAACCTTAATTTTTATTTATACAATTGTTATGAATAACATGTTTATATTTTGGTTTACTACATTTGTTTGTATATAAAATTGAGAATTTAGACTCTTTAATTGTTTTATTGAAAAAATAATTGTCTTTGTTTATGAATGATGACTTGAGTTGTGTCTTAAAAGTAAAAGAATATTATTGATTGTTATTAATATATAATTATTGTTCTTGAAATGTATATATTTTTCTCTTTTTTTTTTGTACTTTTATTTTTTTTAATTATATATTTTTTTTAATTATAAAAAAAAAAAAACATATTTTATTTTTTTTGAAATTTATTGTTTAGTTCTTTAAAGATAGTAAAATTATAAAATAGACCTTTGACTCAAATAATTAAGTTTATAGTTCTCAAAAAAGTTATAGAAAAAAGTTCTCAACAAATGCAACCGAGAAAAAACAATTTGTTGACTATTTAAAACAATGAGTTTGGGAGTTAAAACGAAGTGCTACTAATCAAGTCGGTTAATCGAATGAAGAGAATTAGTCAACCATTTGAAACAGTAGTTGAAATGGGTAAAAAAGTGAGCACATTGATCCAATCGATCAACCGAATGAAAAGGATCGGTCAACCATTTGAGTCAGTAGATGAAATGGTGGGAATTGGAAACACACTGATCCAATCGGTCAACCAACTGGAGCTGTACTAACGGCTAATTTGGAAGCCTGACACAGTCGGTCAACCGAATGGGGGCAGGTTAGTCAATCGACTGCTTCAGTTATAGATTCGACTAATTTGGTGTTTTGGTAAAAAAAAAAAAAAAACTATCCGTTTTTTATGATTGCAAGAGAGGGGTTTAGGGGATTTGAATGTAATTCATATATAAACAACCTATTTAGTAATCCTTACTGATATAGTGCATATATTTTAATATTCTCTTAATTTAAATGATTTAGTACTTCCTATTTCTATGGTTTTAAATTGATAATAGTTTTATGGACTTGAAAGAGAGATTTGAAAGTTATTTCTAAGTGGAATATACCTGAAATAAAATGTTATGATATATGGGGTCTTAGAGTATCATTTTAAGGCATATTCTTGAAAAACTAGCCGTTGGAGGGCTAGTTATTGATCCATTAATAGAGATCTGCGGGAATTGAGTTAGACACATCAAGAACATTAGTTTGAGATTTTATAAGAGTGAGATTTACGTTGACACTTTTGCAAGACATTCTATTCAAGTTCTTAATCTAAAGCATTTGTTGTTTGGCGTCACCGATTTGAGTTCCACTTGCTACATTGTTATTGCCTTTGGTGTTTTCCCGATGAGATCTCCCCAAGCTTTATTAAGAGTTTATACCACTCACCTCTCCTGTCATTTTGCACTAAATCAAATACATCCCCTGTCATTTTACAAATACCAGTCAACCCCCTTGTCATTTTGGTCAATGACAACTTACTTCCATTATGACATAAATGTCCTTCTGCTATTTTAAAAAATTATATTTGTATTTTTATAAAAATTAATTAATAGCCCCTTATTTTTAAACTTATAATTTTTACTCTTAAATTTTTAAATAATTATATTTACCTCCCACCCTACCGCACCCTCTCACCGCCACTACCCACCACCACCCACCGCCACTACCCTCTACCCTAACTTATTGAGTGACATTTATACCCTTTAAATATTTTATTACATGCTATTTTAACACCATTAGAAACTTAGAGGGCCATAAGTGTATTTTTTATCTTTCACATCATCTTTTTGGGTTAATCGCACTTTGCCCCCTATGGTTTGAAATGTTGCACTTGGCCCCATGTGGTCTGCATCTTTTGCACTTTACCCCCTATGATCTTGGACTTAATTGCAACAATAACTGTTTCCATCCAATTTGCACCTCACGCGCCATTTGTGAAAGTGGGATATTATTTTCTTCCAAAATACACAATTGTCATCCTATTTTACCCTTAAAAAATTAATAGAACTTTTTTTAATATTAATCTAAAGGTTAGGGGCCAAAATTTTTTTTTTTTTTTTTTTTTTCAACCATCTCCCACCATCCATCGGACACCAGAGAAAAGAGAGAGCCATCGCCGATAGGTTGTGAGTTACCGTCACCGGTGGGTTGAGAGTCACTATCACCGATAACTAAAAGAAATAACAAAAAATGGTGGGGTGAATTTGAGATTGATTTTCCATTTAGAAAAAGAGAATGGAGAATTGTAGAGATAGAATGGAGGAAGAGGAAGCGGTGGTGGGTAGTAATTTATAAATAGGAGAGGACGACGATGAACCACCACTACCGCTCCAATGACGAACCACCATGACACACACTCTCTTTATCTCTCCGACGAGGATTCTCTGACTACTCCGACGAGGATTCTCTGACTACTCCGACGGCCACCACCACATCATGCGCATCACACCACAAACCTAGATTAAGCTCTTCATATAATATGAATCCGAGTCGAGGCCCCAATTTGTTGTGAACATGCCTACACCGGACAACCCACCAGAGCTCCCTCGATCTTAGTCTTTGTTTTCTCTCTCTACTGTGGCAGAGGTTTTAAAGAGAGAGTAGGAGAGAAAACAAAGAGAAAGAGAAGTGAGAGCAGAGAGAGAAAAACAAAGAGAGAGAGAGAGAGAGCTTTTATTTTTATAGAGGGTTTTATAGGGATTGGGATGTTTTCCATCTAATACAACCCAAGCCATCTTCAACCCCCAGCTTGTATGTACTTCCAATTGGCAGTGCATAAATCATACCCTTTTCACCCAAATGGGTTACGGCGCCAGTACTTCCCGCAAAGCTTCGTTTTATGTTCCTCAGTCATCGCCGCATCCATTATTGGAAGAAGAAACCGTAAAATTGTTGTCTATTCGAAACTTCGACACCCAAATTGAAAATTCCTAAGATCGACAGTGACCCAACAAGGATTTCTTCAATCAAACCCAAGCTAGTGGCACCCCATGTTTTTTTATTTAGAAACTTAGAAAATACACTTGTAGCCCTCTAAGTTTCTAATAGTGTTAAAATAGCCTATAATAAAATATTTAAAAGGTATAAATGTCATTCAACAAGTTAGGGTGGTGGGCAGTGGCGTGGGTGGTGGTGGGCAGTGGCAGTGAGAAGGTGCGGTAGAGTGAGAGGTAAATATAATTATTTAAAAAATTAAGAGTAAAAATTATAACTTTAAAAATAAGGGGATGTTAATGAATTTTTATAAAAATAAAAATATAATTTTTTAAAATAGCATATGGGCATTTATGTTATAATGGAGGTAAGTGGTCATTGACCAAAATGACAAGGGGTTGACTAGTATTTGTAAAATGATAGGGGATGTATCTGGTTTAGTACAAAATGACAGGGGAGGTGAGTGGTATAAACCCGCTTTATTAATTTGATTTGAAATTTTATTTATCTTGAATTGCTTGGTATAGGATTGTTAAAAAAATTGTTTTGAACTTAAAAGCCAGAAAATCTTTTTAAATGATCTCTGCCTGATTATCTGATTACGTGTTAAATTTGCGCTACCCACTTTATTTATTAATCGGATTTGAATTGCCTCACATTGTATCAATCACGTAGTAATTATTCGGGACATTAATCGAGTATATTCGCATTGAGGTGATAGAAACTCCTTGTGAGAAGAAACTCATATTTTTTGTATTTGTGAGTTTGAGTAGATTAAACACGTTTGGGACGGTTTCTAGTCAGGGTAGCTAGGTTTCGATCTTTTTCGTGTGAAAAAGAATTAAGATTTGATCTTTATCCTGATAAAAAAAATTAGGTTATTATTTTCCCTTGAAAAGAATTAAGTTTTGATTCATCCTGTAATTGAATTATTTTTTGAGTGCATTGTAAAGGTTTATCCTTCCTTGTGAAAATGATAAGTGAGAGAATGATAGGTTTATCTTTAGTCTGGTAAAAATATAGGGTTCATCCTTAACCCGTGAAAATGGTAAATTATAAAGGTTGATTTTGTGCCTTTAAAAGAACTGTGAATTGTAAGGGTTTGGCTCCTACCTGATAAATGAATCAAGTGATTTAGTGGATTGCGAATCTCCATGGAGCTTGGGAGACTGGACGTAGGCAAGATTAGCTTGACAAAACCAGGATAAATTCTTATATGCTGTATTGATTTATTTTATATCTTGTGTTTGGGTATGCATTTAGTATTAAACACATATCCGTTGTATATAAAGATAATAATTGATTTAGAAAAATTAATTATTTGTGTTTAAGTATTTGATTATTAAATTTTTATAACTACCCAATTCACCCTTCTCTTGGGTAGCTATTTGGGCCAACAGTAATAAACATTTTTCTTATTTTATTATTAATATCTTCTTTTTATTTTTATTTGTTTTTTAGCATGTTGAAGCCAGACGATTGCATGTTGAAGTAATGAAAAGGCCTTTTCAATTTGAGCATTGTTGGGAAATATTAAGGCACGAACAGAAATGGAGTAAAATTACTGATACGTATAAAACCCTCGCTCCTGTCTGATCTAAATATAAATCCCAAACAGGTCGGGTTTGACCTCTTGGGTTCCGATCTGAAGTCAAGTGAACCCGTTTACCTAATGAGTTGAGATAGAATAAGTCGATTTCTCTTATACTTGTATAATATTTTGGTGCACATAGACCTAATATGTTGATGGCCCCAAATAGGAAAGCATTATTTCTCCTATCTAAGTGGTGTAGCCCTACAGTTATAAGTCATGGACTTTATCTGAATTGACTGTAGTAGCCCATGATGAATGGAAGCTATTACAGATATTCACCATTTTCGAGTTGACTGTAATAATCCATGATTAATGGAATCCGTTACAGATATTTTTTGGTAATTATGGAGATAATGGTAGTGATATGTAACGGCGTTATTTCTTGATAGTAGGATCATCACCTTATAAAAAGGAGATAGAAGGTAACTGATATACTACTCTAAATTTAGCCTGAATTTATTTTGATCACATTTAGATAACTTATTCTCACGCCGAAGGTTCTTTGGTCGACACCACACCGGTGTCTTTCATTAGAACTTAAGGTTTTGCAGGTCTCAGAGAAAGATTATTGGATTTCTGGTAAGTGCGGAGCTGTTACACGTGCCAGGGATTTTTTTGGCAACATCATTTGGCACCGTCTGTGGGAAACGAGACATAAATCCCTACGTTGCAGATATGAGGCATTTGCGAGCTAGAGCACCAGTAACAAGTCAGGTTAACAGTTTACCACCATTGAATCTAGATGTACCTGAGGAGCAACGTGGAAAAATTCCATTTGAGCTGCCATCTGTTGTAGCCAACATGGATGCAAAGATAGATGCTCTTAATGCAAAAATGGCCAAAGTGGTAGAAACTATTAAGTATTTAGCCAGCGTAATTGTTGACGGCAGATCGCGGTTTAACTCAGGAACCTATGAGGACAGGAATGAGGTGGAATCACCACGATATACTGAACCTCAATCTTATGAGGAACGATCTGCCCATGCAGAGGCCAGCCATCAATCAGAACGAAGGACCAGTATGCGGACTGAGACTGTTGATTCACATCGGCAGGTCAGAAGTCAAGTAGAGATAACTCAACCTCTGGACGAACTTGACACCATGTTGAGGGGAACTGAGATGTCTTTCTCCCCAGAGATATTGGTTATCCCACTCTCTGAAAAATTTGATCCAACGAAGCTTGAAAAGTACGATGGGAGAACTGATCCGGTGAACCATATCCGCTAGTTCAGACATGTAATGAATTTGTATAATTCCAGCGATGCTACTCTCTGCCAAGCTTTTACGACAACTTTGAAAGGATCAGCTCTTGAATGGCAGCATATGCTTCCGGCAAACTCTATAACCTCGTTTAATGAGTTTGGAAAGATGTTCATTAACCGCTTCATAACCTGTCAAAGGTTAATGAAAGGACCAAATTTCATGTTGGCTCTCCGTCAAGAAAAATGAGAAACTCTGCGCCAATATATGAGTCGGTTTAATGAAGAACTAACATGTATTGAAGGTTGTGATACAAACCTAGTCATCATATATTTACATCTGGGTTGCGACCTAGCCGATTTCAAGATTCTCTGACCAAAAAGTGCCCTCAAAGTATAATGGAGTTGATGGAGAAATCTAAGCCCTACATGAAGTTAGAAGATATGAAGTTGGCTAGAGAAGGAAGAGGATCATTGTTTGATCATCGCAAACAAAACGAGAAAGACTTTGGTAAGGCTAAAGCTGGCGTATTGCATAGTAGTAAAGATCGAATAAAGAATTCTAGTTCCAAGCCAGAAGGTCGTCAGGAGCCAGGTTTCCCTGAATTACGCATACCGATCTCATGAATCTTGCAGGAGATTCATTACATCAGATATAATTCGATGGCCTCCCAAACAGAATACTAAGTCAAACCAAAACAATCACTCTAAGTTTTGTGATTTTCACAAGGATTTTGGTCATAACACTGATGACTGTTAGGAGCTTCAAAAAGAAATCAGACAGCTTACAGACTTGGGACAATTGTGAGATTATATGCAAGATCACTCCAGGGACAGAAAGAGACCCAGGAATGATAACCAACGTGAAGAGCATCGAGAAAGAGAGCGGAAGGAAGAGCATCCCAAAGAAAATAGGGAAGTGATCTTCATGATAAACTCAGTTGGACCTAGTTCTAGGGAGTTCAATCGCGCACGAAAGAGAAAAGTGCATGAAGCAATAATGGAGCGTTGTTATGGTGAATCATTAGTAGTGGTATCAAAGCTGTGACCTATCATCACCTTCTCTGAAGATTATTGTAGAGGGATTTTTCATCCCTATGAAGATGCTTTAGTCATTTCTTTATGGATCTCGAGTTTTCAAGTACGGCGAATTTTGATTGACAATGGAAGCTCAGCCAATATTATTTTTTCCAGTAATCTAAAATAGATGGGTGTGCCGAGCTCAGATATAAGCTCCACACATACTGTTATGGTGGGATTTAATGGTGAGCTCACTTCCCCTTGTGGCAAAATTACTTTGTCAATCACCTCCAATAAGGAGGAGTATGGGTACACGAAGGCCACTAAGTTTATGGTGATAGACTCAGTATCACCATACAAGGCCATTTTGGGCCGACCATAGTTGCATTCAATGAGAGATATTGCATCAACATACCATCAGTGTGTGAAGTATACCAGAGGAGATTCGGTGGCAATCATTAGAGGAGATCAAGCTTCCTCAAGACAGTGTTTTGCCATAGCTATGAAGGGTAAAAACCCTACTTTATAGCAATTAAAGAAGGTTCATGAAGTAGATCAACTGGCAGAATCAACAAGAGAGATTGATGATTTTAGAGAACATGCCAATGTGATTCAACCTGCTTATGATTGGCAAATTGTTAAGCCAGACTGAGGAAGCTGAGATCAAAGAACTGCTTCAAATAAATTTGGATATTTTTGCTTGGTCACTATCTGACATGATAGGGATAAGTCCTGACGTGTCAGTCCATCGCTTGGACATCAGCAAATCATATCCACCAGTTCGGCAAAAACGGAGAACTTTCAATCCAGAGAAAGAACAGGTAATTGAAGCTGAGGTACAGAAATTGCTTACCATTGGTCACATAAGGGAAGTAACATACCCTAGATGGTTGGCTAATCCTGTTCTTGTTAAAAATAAGAATGGAAAATAGAGAATGTGCGTAGATTTTACGGACCTGAATCAAGCATGTCCTAAAGATTGTTACCATATACCGAGGATTGATCATATGGTTGATGCTGCAGTTGGGCACCAATGGTTATCCATGATGGATGTTTAGTCGGGCTACAATCAAATCTGTATGGATCAGTAAGATGAAGAGGGGACTTCATTCATCATGCCAAAAGGTACTTATTGTTATAAAGTAATGTCTTTTGGTTTGCGAAAAGACAGTTGGTAAATCGCATGTTCCAAGATCAAATTGGGACTACCATGGAAGTATATATCGATAATATGTTGGTCAAAATTCCCTAGCAAGTTGATCACCTCTCTCATTTAGCCGATGCCTTTTCTGTTCTAAGAAAGTACGATATGAAGTTGAATCCTGAAAAGTGCACTTTTGGGGTTACTTCTGGCAAATTTTTGGGGTTTGTTGTTAATCAGCTGGGCATCACTGTAGATTTAGGATAAATAGAAGCTATAAAAAATCTAAAGTCCTCGTCATCTATTCGAGAAGTCCAGGTGTTGACTGGAAGGTTGGCAGCATTAAACAGATTCATTTCAAAGTTTACTGATAGGTGTGATCCTTTCTTTAAAATTTTGAGAGTAAATAAAACCTTTCAGTGGGATGATGACTATGAGCATGCTTTCCAATCCATAAAAAAATATTTGGGCTCAGTGGAGACATTGACCAAAGTATACCCCGGAGAAGAGCTGAAGCTATATTTGGCAATAACCCCTATAGCAGTAAGTGCTGCATTGGTTCAAGAACTCGCATAAGGGAAAAAGCCGGTCTATTATGTCAGCAAATCTTTGGTTTCAACTGAAACCCATTATACAGAGTTGGAAAAACTAGCATTGGCTTTGGTAATTGCTGCTCAAAAGCTTCGGCCTTACTTTCAAGCACATGTAATAACTGTGTTGACCTCATACTCACTCAGGGCTATAATGCACAAACCAGAAGCGCCTGGGCGTTTGATGAAATGGACTGTTGAGTTGGGAGAGTTTTTTATCCAATATAAACCCAGGACAGCAATTAAAGGTCAAGCATTGGCTGATTTCATTGCTGAATTCACTCCGCCATTAAATGAGGAAACGACATCATATTCCACTGCCCAATGGGATATATGGGTTGATGGAGCTTCGAACATAAAGGGATGCGGTGTGGGAGTTGTCATACAAACTCCTGAAGGCGATCAACTTGAAAATGCCATACAGTTATGTTTCCAAGCTTCCAACAATGAAGCAGAGTATGAAGCAGTGGTTCTCGGCCTAACTCTTGCCAAGGAGTTAGGAGCTCAGCATCTAGTAGTGAAATCAGATTCTCAAGTGGTGATCAATCAGATCAACGGCCTATTTCTTATAAACAGAGAAAAGTTACGTCTCTATGTAGAGAAAGTAAAGGAACTTGCTTCCCATTTTCAGAGTTGTAAGTTTGAAGCTATTCCAAGAACTGAAAACCCTAAGGCTGATGCTTTGTCTGTACTCGCTTCAACTCTAGAGCCAGATCAGAGATCTGAATTGGTTGAATTTCTGGATCACCCATCAATCATTCCAACATCTCAAAGTGCTTACATAGGCCAAGTGGACGAGAAAATTGATTGGAGAACTCCTTTAATTCAGTATCTGAAGGAAGGAACCTTACGAGACGATAGAGATAATGCAAGGAGAACCGTTTACAAGTATTCAAGGTATATATTATCTAATGGTAAACTTTATAGATGATCTTTTTCACAACCTTTGTTGTTATGTTTGGGACCAAAAAAGGCAAACTACGTGATACAAGAGATACATGAAGGTGTGTATGGAAATCACCAAGGAGTGAGATCCCTGACTCATAAAGCAATGAGAGTGGGATATTATTGGCCAACCATGCGTGCTGATGCAGCAGAATATATACAAAAATGCGACAAGTACCAATGTTTTTCAAATGATATCAGAGTCCCAGCTCAACCAAAAACATCGATTACCTCACCTTGGTCATTTGCTCAGCGTGGAATGGATGTTTTAGGTCCATTCATGCCTACTCCAGGAAATAAAAAAAAAATATTGGTAGTGATTGATTATTTTACCAAATAGGTTAAAGCATAAGCTTTTGTAACAATGGGAGAGAATGAAGTAAAGAATTTCTTGTGGAAACAAATTATTTGTCGTTTCGGTATTCCAGCTATTCTCATTTCTGATAATAGAACGCCTTTTATTAGGGGTAAAGTTGGCTGGATGTGTAACGAACTCCAGATACAATATCGGACATCTAGTCCAGCGTATCCCCAAGCAAATGGACAAGCAGAGGTAACTAACCATTCTATTAAAGAGGTACTCAAGAAATGCTTGGATGATGCTAAAAACAAATGGGTGGAGGAACTTCTTGGAGTTTTATGGGCTTATCACACTACTCCGGCAGCTTCAAATGGAGAAACACCCTTCTCTTTAACTTATAGAACTGAAGTTGTCGTTCCAGTTGAGATTGGGATGCCAACCAGAAGAGTTTCCATGACCAATTTGGAGGAGAATGAAGATCATATACGAGAAGAACTGGATCAATTGGAGGAGAAGCGCGAAAAGGCGTTAATGCGTATGGTAGCATATAAGGCCAAGATGGCATGCAGGTTTAACCACGCAATTCATCCCAGAAATTTCGTTGTTGGGGATCTGGTACTTCGACGGGTAATGCCTCACCGACCAGAAGCACGTCTAGGAAAGCTTGCTCCAAATTGGGAAGGTGTTTATCGTGTCACCAGAGTTAATAGGCCAGGAACTTATTAGCTTAAAGATCCTGAAAGAGTAGCTGTTCCGAGACCATGGAATATCTCCCATTTGCGAAAATATTTTGTATGATTCCCTTGTCTTCGGTCTTTAATTTTGAAAGTATCTATTTTCTTTTCTTGACTTCATAAATGTTATTTAGTAATAAAAAAACATATATGTTTGATTTCACATAACTTGTGATTTAACTGGGCACCTCAGCCCAGCAAACAACTGAGTTCATTAACTCAGAGTTTAACTGAGCACATCAGCTCAAACCTAACTGGGCACCTCAGCCCAGCAAACAACTGAGTTCGTTAACTAAGAGTTTAACTGAGCACTTTAGCTCAGTACCTAACTGGGCACCTCAGCCTAGCAAACAACTGAGTTCGTAAAACTCAGAGTTTAACTGAGCACATCATCTCAGACCTAACTGGGCACCTCAGCCCAGCAAACAACTGAGTTTGTCAACTCAGAGTTTAACTGAGCACATCAACTCAGACCTAACTGGGCACTTCAGCCCAACAAACAACTGAGTTTGTTAACTCAGAGTTTAACTAAACACATCGGCTCAGACCTAACTAGGCACTTCAGCCCAACAAATAATTGAGTTCGTTAACTCAGAGTTTAATTGAGCACATCAGCTCAGACCTAACTGGGCACCTCAGCCCAGCATACAACTGAGTTCGTTAACTAAGAGTTTAACTGAGCACTTTAGCTCAGTACCTAACTGGGCACCTCAGCCTAGCAAACAACTGAGTTCGTAAAACTCAGAGTTTAACTGAGCACATCAGCTCAAACCTAACTTAACACTTCAGCCTAGCAAACAACTGAGTTCATAAAACTTAGAGTTTAACTGAGCACATTAACTCAAACCTAACTGGGCACCTCAGCCCAGCAAACAACTGAGTTCATAAAACTCAGAGTTTAATTGAGCACATCGGCCCAGCCCTAACTGGGTACCTCAGCCCAGCAAATAACTAAGTTTGTAAAACTTAGAGTTTAACTGAGTACTTCAACTCAGCCCTAACTGGGCACCTCAGCCCAGCAAACAACTGAGTTCATAAAACTCAGAGTTTAACTGAGCACATCAGTTCAGCCCTAACTGGGCACCTCAGCCCAGCAAATAACTGAGATTCATTACTCAGTGTTGATCGGAGTTGTTAAGTTCAGGATAATCAACTAGGTTCATCAGTCCGTCCGTTAATTTCCTATGACAATAATTATTTCAGAGTGTGTTCTTCTATGTTTGTTCAGTAACTAAGAACAATTATCTTGCTTTAGTTACTGAATGAGGGCAGACAAGGGGGGCGAAGAACATCAAAAAAGAAAATGAAGAACATCAAAAAAGAAAACCCGTTCATATTTATAAAATTGATCGGTCGGTACAAGGTTTCTTTTTTACAAAAAAAAAAAAAAAAAAAAAAAAGAATTTTTTCTTTGTTCGGGGCTGATTTAGAAGAAGTCAGTCCGACTCTGCAAACATTGGAAAATCCAAGTCATTTGAATTTGAGTCCGAAAAAAAAGACTCATGATCTTCATATTGGTTAAGTTTTTTTATCAGATCATGAATCTTAGCCTTCTTCTCCTTATTCTTCTTTAGGAGTATATCCGTTTTTGCTTTCATGGCATTAGCAAAGAGCTTTTTATAATTGAAGTCTGCAGCCAAATCCTTTTTGCCCTTTTCAGCTTCTTTTAAATCATCCTTCGCTTCGAGATAACGCGAGACAACTATAAAATGGGCCGATTCCATGGCAGCAAATGTAGTGGAAGCCTCCACCATTGCGCGTAAGCGTGGGTATTCATCTGAGGTATTCATGGCTATTTGTATCAGTGTCCGGAATTTATTGCCTAGTTCTATCTCTTTGCTCCTTTCCATTTGAATTTTTGCATAGGCAAAGGGGCTGTTAATCCATGAATTGGAGCCCATGACTGTCAGATGTTTTTCTTTCTCAAAGAGTTGATATTTTTGCAAGAAATGATGTCTTGATGATCTGAAGGTTTAAAGGAGTTTATTTAAAGGAATAAAGAAGATAGATGAAGCGTTAAAAAAGGCATACATTAAATAAAGAAGTGACATGCATTGATAAAAACAAGTCATAATCATTACAAAAAATTCTTAGAAACTATAACGACGGTGGTTGTTTAGTTACAAGTCATAATGAATAAAGTAATTGTCATTACAAGTTCCAAGAATGAGATCAGCAGCAAGAAGCTCAGGTAAGGTTTCAACCGATATTGTTGGGATCATCAGCCTGTGCTGAATTCTTTACCGGTACTTCGGCTGCTGAATTGGGTTTTGGTTGCTCTTCTATTGCTTCTTCTGTTTCTTCATCAAGTTCCAAGAAGGAGAGATCGGCATCAGGAAACTCTTCCGACACTAGATTCTGGTAAAGAGTAAAGCCGACCTTCTGGATTCTTTTTTATTCTTTTTTGAAGGCTGATCATAGATCATTAATTTCTTTGCTATTTTTATCCTTTGCGGTCAAGAGTTCAGGAGATAATTGTTCCTTTTCAGCCCAAAGCGTTTGAAGAGCGATCTCATCCTCTTGGGAATTGTCATGACATTTTTTAAGGGCGGCATTTTTTTCTTTGATCTCAGCATCCTTCTGGTCAATTATTAAGTGGGCTGAGGCGAGTTCTTCTAAAATATTGTTGGATTATTCTCTGAGAGAAATGCACTCTTCTCTGATTAAGGTAATTGCTATTCTCATAACAGAAGCGCATTACTCTTTTGGAGAGCTTCTCTTTGTTCATTGGCAGACTGAAGTTCGACCTTAAACTGTTTTTGGGAAGATCTGGATAAGGCAAGATCCGTAGCAATCTTCAATTTTTCAACTTCCAATTCTTGAACCTTTACCTCAACCTTGCTGAGTTCAGTCATCTAATGCATTAATTGTGCATCCAATTCATTGTCATCCTCAACACAATTGACCAGAGCAGATGACATGTGCATACACTGTTATAAATAGAATATTAACTAATGAGATCAATTAAGATATTGATTTAGTATTGGAAGTTAAATCAAAACAATGCTAGTACCTGAAGAAGAGCACATATCACCGATCGAAAAATCTCAGGCTTATTTTTTCCCTCCGTTCTTTTCTTGCCTATCTCCCATGATTGCTCATACAAAAATTTAATTGCATCGTCAAATATAGCATGCCAACCTGTGACAGAAGGGCCCATTTCGTTAATCAGTTGACACATTTGACGTTTAGTCATCCCTTGACCACTGGCAGTTCTCTGGCTGATGAAGGAGCTAGAGAGGGTTGATGACTAGTCGAATGAGGATCGGCAGTAGGAAGATCAACAGTAGGAGGATCAACAATGGGAGGATCAACAGTTGGAACATCAGGAGACTGAGAGAGCGACGCTAACCTGGAAGTGGCACCTGGCTCATTATGAGTTGTTTTATTGATTGGAGCTGGGGTTGGAATTGTGACAGGAATAACACCCCGTCTGCGAATAATTAGAGGTTGACAATCTTCATCTGATATTGTTGCTTCAATTGCGTTTAGAGGATTGGCATAGTGGACAGCTGAGCTTCCGGCGGTGTTATGAGGAGGTTGATTTGATGCTTGATCATTCTTCTTAACAAGTATTTTTTCGGGCCTTGTTCTTTTACGGGTTTTGATCTGAGGTTCAACTAATTCTTGCATCCGTGTGGGATCCATTGCTGATCTGATAAACTGTTGATATGCTAGTTCTTTGTAGAAGCGTTCTTCGGGAAGTAGAATATTTTCTAAGCTCTCCTTAACTCTTGGAGTCAGTCCAAGTTTCCAACGAGTGCTATCACTTGCATTTGATGAATCAAAAGATATAAGTATAAATTTGCCTCAGCAGAGTTTTGAAAAAGAAATAAACTATTGTGTATTTTATTACTTGGGGAGCTGAAGCGTCTTGGCACCATAGAAGGTTGTCCTATTTCTTCAGGGGAGAATTCCCAATCTCCGAAAAAGAAGAGGAACCATGGTTGCTAGTCCCTAACCTTAATTGGAAGGTCCACAAGAAATGCAAATTTCTTGGGAATTGAAAGGTAATACCTATCTATTTTGGCGAGGTATTTTAAATGGCTAATGCTTCTGATTGTATCAACGGTAAGAGGTACATTATTTTGTCTAGCCAGAGCTATGACTCCCATTATATGATGAAAACTATTTGGGGTTATTTGCGATGGTGTAATTTCCATCTGACGAAACAAATGTCGGAGAAACTGGGAGAAGGGGAGAGTGAGACCATATTCAAACATCCACAAATAAAGATAAATTTCATTTTCTCTAGTATTTTGAGGACGCTCGTCTTCAGATGGAACCCTAACTGATATCGAAGAAAAAATGTTATATTGTGCCCTAAATGCAGATAGCCATTCTATGTGAAACTTACTGGCTCCTAGGTCTATATTCAGGCTAGAATGTGAATGAGTTTGAGCAGTTGTTTCTATGGAGTTCACTGACTGATCTGATGCCATATTCAATAATAACTAGCAATCCAGACTGTTAAGGGGAACGTTGAAGGTATAAAAGGAGGAACTTACTCGGAAATAGTGATTTTTCGTTTCTCTTCGTCTGAATCATCGCGAAAGTCAGGAGGGCAACTAATACGTATAAAACCCTCGCTCCTGCCTGATCTAAATATAAACCCCAAACGGGTTGGGTTTGACCTCTTGGGTTCCAATCTGAAGTCGGGTAAACCCGTTTACCTATGGGCTGAGATAGTATAAGCTGATTTCTCTTATACTTGTATAATAGGTGCATGGGCTGTCATTTTATAAGGCCCATATTTGGGTGTACATAGACCTAATATGCTGATGGCCCCAAATATGAAAGCAGTCTTTCTCTTATCTAAGTGGTGTAGCCCTACAGTTATAAGTCATGGACTTTGTCCGAATTGACTGTAGCAGCCCATGATGAATGGAAGCTGTTATAGATATTCATCATTTTCGAGTTGACTATAACAGTCCATGATTAATGGAATCCGTTACTAATATTTTCGGTAATTATGAAGATAATGGTGGTGATATGTAACGGCGTTATTTCTTGATAGTAGGATCATCACCCCATAAAAATGGGATAGAAGGTAACTGATATACTACTCTGAATTTAGCCTGCATTTATTCTGATCATATTCAGATTAACTTATTCTCATGCCAGAGGTTCTTTGGCCGATACCACACCGGTATCTTTCATTAGAACTTAAGGTTTTGCAGGTCTCAGAGAAAGATTATTGGATTTCTGGTACGTGCGGAGCTGTTACATGTGCTAGGGATTTTTTGGCAACATCAATTACTACATCTACAAAGAAGTAAAAAAAAAAATTATTTAGATTTGAGTCCTGTAACATCAACTCCTGATTTAATTAACTTAGGGGAAGATGATGATGGTCCTATAAACTAAGATAGGCAATTGGGTAGAAATGCATCAAAAAAATAATTAAAGGATAATAAAGGTAAAAAAAAGACTATGTAACGGCGTTATTTCTTGATAGTAGGATCATCACCCTATAAAAATGGGATAGAAGGAAACTGATATACTACTCTAAATTTAGCCTGCATTTACTCTGATCATATTCAGATTAACTTATTCTCACGCCGGAGGTTATTTGGCCGACACCACACCGGTATCTTTCATTAGAACTTAAGGTTTTGCAGGTCTCAAAGAAAGATTATTGGATTTCTGGTACGTGCGGAGCTGTTACACGTGCTAGGGATTTTTTGGCAACATCAATTACTACATCTACAAAGAAGTAAAAAAAAAAAATTATTTAGATTTGAGTCATGCAACATCAACTCCTGATTTAATTAACTTAGGGGAAGATGATGGTGGTCCTATAAACTAAGATAGGCAATTGGGTACAAATGCATCAAAAAAATAATTAAAAGATAATAAAGGTAAAAAAAGACTATGTAACGGCGTTATTTCTTGATAGTAGAATCATCACCCTATAAAAATGGGATAGAAGGTAACTGATATACTACTCTGAATTTAGCCTGCATTTATTCTGATCATATTCAGATTAACTTATTCTTACGTCAGTGGTTCTTTGACCGACACCATACCGGTATCTTTCATTAGAACTTAAGGTTTTACAAGTCTCAAAGAAAAATTATTGGATTTCTGGTACGTGCGGAGCTATTACACGTGCTAGGGATTTTTTGGCAACATCAATTACTACATCTACAAAGAAGTAAAAAAAAAAAATTTAGATTTGAGTCATGCAACATCAACTCCTGATTTAATTAACTTAGGGGAAGATGATGATGGTCCTATAAACTAAGATAGGCAATTGGGTAGAAATGCATCAAAAAAAATAATTAAAAGATAATAAAGGTAAAAAAAAGACTATGATACTACAAGTGTAGTGGATGCGTTACATCAAAATAGACAACACATACAAGAATCAGATCGTGAAAAGGCTGAACAACTTAAAATAGTGATAAGGCAACAAGAAAGACTACTACAACAAGATGCAGAGAGAATCCAATTAGATAAAAGCCTTTATGAGGATCGAATTATGCAAATGGACACGAGTAAACTAAATCCTATTGCAGCTAAATACTATAACGATGTTAAGATGAAGATTCTTACGAGAAGACATCGTAATTTGTGATGTATTTTTATTTGGTTCTATTTATTAGTTGTATTTTTTATTTTTATTTTGTATTTTTATTTGGTTTTATTTATTAATTGTATTTTTATTTGGGTCTATTTATTAATTATATTTTTATTTGGTTCTATTTATTAACTGTATTATACTTGTAATTAAGTAGTATTGCATTATACAAACAAACAAAAAAATGTGTTACTTGAAGAAAATATCTAATTGAAGTCCAAACAAATAAAAACAAATAAGTAGAGTTATTAAAGTTCAAACAAATAAAAACAAATAACTCAAGAAGAGATCTAACTAAAATTCAAACAAACAATAACATAAATCATTTTTGGTCATGCATTTGCCATAAATGCTCGATGAGATCTCACTAAAATTGAGAATGGACTTGTCTATCTCTGATCTGATTTTGGATTTGAATATAATTTGATAGCTCAGGTGTAGGAGCATGCGAGACTTGTACATGATCATTTCTATCACTTCCCTCAAAATCAATATTTATGGTTCCTTTCTCATCCTTAATTACCATATTGTGCATTATAATGCATGATTTCATATGTTTGTTAGTGTTTCCACATCTCAAAAATGTGTCGGTCCACGTACAATTGCAAAACGTGCCTAGGGCACTCCAAATGCACGTTCAACATCTTTTCTTGTTGACTCTTAAGTTATGGTAAAATACTTATTTTTCAAGCCTTGGGGGAATAAGATTGTCTTTACAAAAATTGGCCAATTTGGGTATATGTCATCAACTAAGTAATAACCCATTGTATACGTATTTTCATTATCATTATATGTACAAAAAGGAGCAGTCCCAATACCTAGTGTATCAAATATTGGAGATCGATCTAACACATTGATATCATTAAGTAATTCTAGCATACTAAAGAAAGCATACCATATCCACATATCTTGTAAAGCAATTGTTGGTTCATGACAATGACTAATGTACATTCCCTGCCAAGCAATAGGACAATTTTTCCATTTCCAGTGCATACAGTCTATACTCCCCAATATTCCTGAAAAACCTCATTGCTCACCAAATGCCAACAATCGAGAAGTATAATTGTTGTTTAGTACTCTTAAATTCTCAGCACCAAACGCCTAGACAACTGCTTTCACAAAATTCTTTAAACTCTCTATGGCAGTACTTTCTCCAATTCACATATATTCGTCAATAGAATTAGCAGGGGTTCCATAAGCCAGTATTCTGAATGCAACTGTAATCTTTTAAAGTGAAAAAAGACCAAGAACTCCAACAACATCTCTTTTCTAGATAAAATACGAATCATAATGTTTCACCTCTTAAACAATTCGTCAAAAAAATAGAACGACTCATTCAAAAGCACCTCCAAAATAAGTTTTCATTGTAAACTGGAGTTTTGGAGAAATAATCACGATAGTCTTTGATGTCCATTGACTCTACCACGATCGATAATATTGTGGCTTGGAATAGAACCGCGACAACCTGTTAAATTTTTATGACTCCGTGACCACAATTGTTGGTGGCTTGAAGTCATCATTTGAATCGTCAAAAATGAGAAAATCTCTCACAATGTTACAAGACATAATGATATTAAAAGAATCAACAAATTAGTTGAGAAGAAAATGAAGTGAAGATTGATAACTTTAAAAAGAATGTGTTAACTTTAAAAAGAATCAACAAATTAGTTGAGAAGAAAATGAAGTGAAGATTGATAACTTTAAAAAGAATGTGTTATATTTATAGATGATTTTTTGCGGTAAAATTTGATTGTTAAACTTGGTGATAAAATTTGGCGGTTAAATTTGCCGGTGTAATTTTGATTTGGCGGTAAAATTAATTTATTGGATGAAAAATTAAATAAAAATTAATAGATGAACAATTGCTAGCATAAATGGCTAGTTGCGTTGGAATGACTATCTTGCATTGGAGTTGCTCTAATGCACCATAATAGAATACTCTGTCAAAGGGCCTCCAATTTCGGTAGTGAACGACAGTTGTGAAATTATCTACTGTAACAAAGACGAATGACGACTGTGAAACTACCTACTGAAACAAAGACGAACAACGATTGTGAAGACAAAGATGGACGACCACTGGACGAAGACCAGATCTACAGTAGATAAAGACGAGAGAAAGGCAAGCGGCGACGATCTGGATGAACGCCGTTGTTACCATCCAGATTTGCAGTGATGAAGATGAGAGAGAGGTAGAGGCAAATGACGAAGATTTGGATGATGTCGGAGCAGATGCAGCCAGGCAGACAAGATGAAGAGGCAAATAATGAAGAAGAACTAAAAGAGAAAAGAAAAGAGAAATAGAGAACAAAGGCCGAAAACCAAGGCCAAACACAAATCTGCGATCTTCATGAATAAGGGTCGAAAACTAGAGAGAGATGGGAGGAGGAATGATGAACAGTGGACGCGTGAAAGAATGACTATCTGGTTTTCATCTCTTGTTCTTGAGGATGGTTGGATGAAGAACAACGATCTGGATTCTGGTTTTTCATTCATACGTTCT
Organism: Eucommia ulmoides; assembly: GCA_016647705.1. Lineage (NCBI taxonomy): Eukaryota > Viridiplantae > Streptophyta > Magnoliopsida > Garryales > Eucommiaceae > Eucommia > Eucommia ulmoides. The sequence goes on from CM028337.1 coordinate 22,221,792, forward strand.
TGCCGCTATGAGATAAAGAAGAGAGAGACAGGGTTAAAGAGATAGGGCTAGACGATTGAATGAAAGAATGGCTAATGGATTAGGGATTTTCCATTTACTCTATTTTATATAAAAATGGTATAATCGTCTATTCATTAAATTATTCAACGGTCAAATGACTAAATACTAATAATGTTTTACAAAAGGGTTATATTACAACATGATTGTTTAAAAATATTTTTTTCTAGATGAACTCTTAAATAAAGACTTTTAAATAAAAACCTTTCTATTTTTTAATAAGATAATTATGACGTCGCGGTTCAACGGTTTGCCTATTGGTTGAACTGGTGAAACCTAATGATTTTTTCCAGTTTCGGCCTAAGTTTTAAAACATTGACTCACTCATACCAGACAATTTCATAAATGACCTACATGTCCCAAGCAATGTTTTAAAAATCGGACCAGGCCAGTTGGACCTGTTGAATTGTCACTCAAACTTGTTTCTGGTCTAGTTAATCACCTAGAACCGTTTCAAGCTAAAAATTGTCGAACTGACCGATTCAACCATCGAACTGGAACGAACCTTGGTGAACTGGTCGGTTTTTTTTTTTACTTCCCTATTTGTATAAAAGTAAGGCCCGTTTGGTAACCATTTCCATTCCCATCTCATACAGTAAGATGAGAATGGGATGAGATGAGATCAAGATTATGTTTCCTTCTTAGGCGCAGAATCGCGTTTGATAATAACAATTTTTTTTTATTCTGGGAATAGAATTACGTTTGGTAACCATTTCTATTCCTAGAAATCAAGAACGAACCCTAAAACAAAAATTCAAGAATAAATCCTAGAACAAGTTCAAGAACAAATCCAAGAACAAATCCAAGAACAAATTCAAGAACAAATTCGAGGAAATCCAAGAACATCTTTGAACAAATCCAAGAACAAAAACGAAATCGAATTCATTGTTCTAGAATTCGCTGTTCATCGTTCGATCAATCCTAAACCAAACCATTGATACTAAACCAAGAACATCCTTTGCTCTTCCACTGTACGGATCAACGCGAAATCGATTTCGAAATCGAAATCATCCTCTGCTCTTCTACTACACGGATCAACGTTAAATCAATTTCGAAATCGATTTCGAATTTCGACTTCGAAATTGAAATTGATTTCGATTTCCAAGTCGATTTTGAAATTGAAACCCTAACCAAACCAAGAAATCGATTTCGATTTCAAAATTGAAATCGAAACCCTAACCAAATCGATTTCGAAATCGAAACCCTAACCAAACCACAAAGCAGACGAAGAAGACGATGCCACGTAGCAGACGAAGAGGAGGTCAAACGAGGAAAAGGCCGGAGGAGGACGGACGACGGGGAAGAAGGAGGCGACGACGTTCCATGCGTAGAAGACGAAGAAGAAAAAAGAAGAAGAAAAAAAGGGGAAAGAATCGTGGCCTACAAAGCTTGAAGAGAGACCTCACTTAACAAATTGAAAAATGACAAGCGTGTCCTATTGAGAATGGGATGGGAATTGTGTGAATCAGGTTTTTTTTTTTTTTTTTTTTTTTTTCAATCCTAAAGAAAAAAGTGGGATGAATTCTCATTTGGGAATGGGATGGGAACGGAAATAAAAATTATCAAACGCTATTTTCAAATAAAAATTCTAAAAATCTGGGAGTGGAATGAAAATTTCTGTTCTATGATGGGAAAGGTTTTGCCAACGCCACCGTAGTTTCCTTGAGGGGTGTTCATAAAATCCGTTGACCCGCCCCGAACCCAAATACCCGCCGCCACTGCCTCCCACGCTCGCGTCTGTCTGTTTCTCTCTCTCGTTCCTACCCTAAAATACCAAATCAGCCATTCCAGTACCCGGAGCTGCCCTGCCTCCGAACTCCGAAGACGACGAACCTTGTGCAGTCTCCGACGACGGACGTCTATTCAGTCTTCCGTGTGCACCGCAGCTCCGACGAAGACGCCAGACGGCAGAAACACTGAGCAGACGGGCAGATGATTTCATAAATGACCAACATGTCCCAACTCCCAAGCTCGTGTAGGAGCTAAACCCTTGAACATGCTCTTCCTCGCGCTCTCTGTGGCACAGCCATTAGCGTTTTTCATCTTCATGTCCCAACTCCCAAGCTCGTATAATTGTTGCTGTTTGTAATCCGTAGTTCATTGTAAAGTTTTCAGGTGTTAAAATGAAAGCTTTGAGAGCTCTGAGAGCGCTAACAATTCTTTCTGTGGAACTGCGCAACGTCCATGTCAATTCGACCGTTCTCTGTCGATTTTATGCGGCCCAACCTGAACAAGACCACCCCTCAAACGCCATCTCTGAAGTTGATATTAATAGTGACTCTGGCTTTGACAGTTGCCACTATGTAGTACCCGAAATAGGTACGGGTTCCGAGGCTGGAAAACCTCGACAGCCGACATGGAACGAGAAGATTAGAGAGAAAGTGAACTCAAGAGTTGTCGGAGAAGAGGCTCATTTTCAGAAGGGATCAAGAATTGCAGAGAAGGAACAGGAGAAGAAGCGAAAAGCGGCCGTGCTTGCAAAGACTTTGCTTGAAGCCGTGTTGGCGCATGGTGATGATGAGTCTGAAGAAGAGGAAGACTTGGTGGTGAAGAAGGAGGACCAGAAGTCACTCTCAGTTGGGATTATTGGACCTCCCAATGCTGGAAAGTCTGCTCTTACTAATTACATGGTTCGTTCTTGTATCGGTCTCCTATTTTTATTTTTCAATTGCGTGAAATTCCTAATTACCTATTGTTTATCCTTACCTTCATGATTAGTCGAATGATCTATACGGATTCTTTGCATTCAATATAGTTGTTTGGGGTTGTAAACTAATGCGGAAACATTAAAATGGAAGCTTTCTTTTCAGAGTCGGTCGGAAGACCCGTTTACAGCCCGTTCTTTGTTTTTTCTCTCGTCAACAAGAAAAATACTACTAGAGTATTTTCCAATAATATTCACACACTCATTAACCAAGGTCACTCAAATTTTCTGTAATTTGATGGGATTAGAAACCTCAGAGCTATCAGTGCTTATTTATTGAAAGAATATCAAATGGCGTGTCCGTTCCAATGGATGTCTATTGAATAGACGTGATCCTTGAGGCCAAGAGCCCCACCCATTCACATAGTGACTATTCATGGAATTTGGGGCTCACGTGGACGCTCACCCGACTCACTCCATAATCCAACATGGGGTACAAACTTCATCTTTTAAATAACAAATCGGCTTATAATTATAGCATGTATATATTGAGTTTGGTTACAATGTTATTTCTATAGGTTGGAATGAAAGTGTCTGCTGTTTCAAGGAAGACAAATACAAGTACACATGAAGTGTTAGGAGTAATGACCGAGGGGAACACTCAAATTGTATGTATCTTTCCTTATTGAAAATCACATGATTTTCATTCTATTATCTTTTTTTTTTTTTTTTTTGAACAATATGTGCTTTTGCTTAAGAATATAATTTATGTACAAACATCTCTGTTTTATGGATATTAACTTTTTTCTGTCTACATAGAAAAGCAATTGCACAAGGTGCCAACAAAAACTAAGAAAGCAGAAAGGGAAAATCAGAATCCAGGGTGCTTGCATCTCTCTCTCTCACTTTCTCTCCGTCTCACTCACGCATGGGTGATAAGCTGAAATTCCTTGAACTGTTTTTTTTTGAGAGTCATCGAGTTCTTCATGCAATAAGAACTTTTTTGACGACTATTAGTGCTTATGAAAGCTAATCATGAGATGCCCAGTTGCAAGTTTCATAATGATTTTCTACATATGTCTTCAAATGGTTCTTTCTTTCCGTTGAGAATTTATTCCTTATGATTCAAAAGACCGAGCAACCTGCATCATTCAATTAAGTTAATCATTTGTTGCATTCTTTAGAGATTCAACTGTAAACGTCAATCACAACCGAGAAGGGGAGTGACGGTTTTCGTTGAAACATTAATGTCAACGACAACTATGGCAGGTTGAAGTTAAAAATGACTCCAGTGGGAAGTAATGGCCCTAATACCATCTGGAGAAATGGTATCTTTCATTCATACTAAATCATCTTTACATCTAGAGCTTATATTGATTATTTACAGTTGTGTAATAGAATAAATAGGGGAATAATTTAAAAATTAAAAATAATGAAATTTCAATCCCACAAAAATCAGGGATGAGAATCAAATAAATTGGGAGAAATCTCAATCCCGCGAAATTAGGGATGAGAATAAAACAGATTGGAAGAAATCTGATCTTTCTATTTTAATCTTTATTTGAATATTTCCACAACCCCTATCCACCTTAGGATCTCCATCTCTGTTACATTTACTTTTTGAACATGTTTCTGGTTTACTGCCCACAATTTGAACCATAGCCATAGAGAATTGCTGGTCTTATTGCAGTCTTGTAGAATTTCTCTTTCAACTTCAATGGTATCCACGATACATATCAACCGAACTACACTTCTCCATTCTAACTATTCTACCTTGACTCTGAGTAATATATCCCTCGATTTTGCCATTGCCCAACATTATAAAACCTAAATTTCTAAAATCATCAACCATATGGACCTTATGATCTCTAATTTTTACCCTGCTATCATTTCTCCGAGTATTACTAAAATTGCAATGCATGTATTCCATCTTATTTCTGGTAATTTTTAAACTCTTAGACTTAATGTTAAGTGTTCTTTCTGCTAATTTTTCAAAGTCTTAGACATACACTCTTAGTCTAAGTCTAAGCCTTAGACTTAGACTCTAAGGCTTATCTCCAACTTTTCAACTTAATGTTAAGTGTTCTTCTAGTTTTAGTAACTAGTAATATGTTATCGGCAAATAACATACCTAGGGTACGCCCTTTTGAATATGTTTTTTGAACTTATCCATCACTAAAATAAAGACGTAAGGACTTGAACACAATTTAATTGTAAAGAAACAAGTGTCACCAATCCACCACCTACTGTTCGAGCACTCGTGACTATAACTTCATACATGTCTTTAATCACCTCAATATAAGCATGGGATGCTTGCTTCTTTTCTAAAACCCACCAATCCTTCTCTGGATACCTAATCGTAAGTCTTTTCCAAGTGCAGGAAAATCTTATGTAAATCTTTCTTATTTTTTCTATAATATCCATCTTGCTTTTGAGTAAATATATTGCTTCATGTTGAGTAAATATATAACTTCAGTGGTTGATCGACTTAGTTGATCGGTTGTGTTTAAAACTAAATTGGTTCTCCTCTATGCTCGTTTTATGTCTTACTTCATATTTCTTCACTTGCTCCCCAAGTTTTGTGGTGTGAATTAAGCTTTATTGAACATCTTCTATATTTTTGTAAATAGGCACTAAAATACTTCTCCTCCAGTCATCCGACATTCTCTCATTCATCAATATGTTATTGAATAGTCTAGTCAACTTTGAACATCTCCTTTTTTATGAATAGGCACGAAAATGCTTCTCCTCAGTCATGTGACATTTTCTTATTCTATAGATTTCACACCTCTATAGGAATCTCATATGACCCTACTGTCTTTCCATTATTCATCTTCCTTATTGTTATTTTAATTTTTGAAGCACTAATTTTTCTGTTAAACCTATAAATCCTACATAGAGGCAAACTTAGTAGTTCTAAACTAGATTCCCTAGCATTGTTCTAGTAGTGATGAAGTGATTGTTTGTGCCAAAATGTTCGTTAAAGATCGAGAAGACAGCCTAAAGGCTTGATGAGCCCATTGTGATTCATGTTGGACCATTTGCTGACCCAAGGACCTAAAATCCATCTATTGTGGGTTATCAAATTTACACCAAAAAGACTGTGGACACGCAACTTAACCGGAGCTCGGCCTAGGGCACAAAAAGCGCGAAGAGGTGTTCCAAACCCCTTTGTGAGCTTCCCTGACTTTAGGACCTGCCCTAAAAATCACTCCATCTAGACTTCTGGCCGAATGAACTTGATCCACGTAGTTCATCTTCTAGTGCAGTTGGAGATCAGCCCTTTATTCCAAGAAGATTCCGGGCAGTCCTCTTGACCGAAAAATGGTTGCAGCCAAGCTATTGGAACAAGGCCCGTTGCTCAGCTATGCCACCACTGTGAGCCCACTTCACCGAAAACTTCGGAACTACCTCAAGGTGATTGAACCAATTCCCTGATTCACCAAAAACATAGGGGAAAATGTACCTGATACTATGAAATAGGGGGATTTGATTGTGATTGTATTGACAAACCACCCCCCTATAATCAAAGAGGGCCATTTGAGGAAAGGAGGATCTAATGATTCCAAGCAAGTAACTTACCTTTGAAACCCTAAAACTCTTTCAATTCATTGAAACATATTTACCTAAAAAAGATGGATTTATTCTCACACTGGAAGAGATTCACCAGAAACAAAACTCCCAATGCCTAGCTGTTTTTGCAAGACTACTAGAGTACTTGATGTCTCAACTAAATTGATCATCCTTGAACTAGATTTTAGCATCATCAAATAGACTATAAAATAACTTATCCATCGATCCATTATCTCTTCATCCTTTACCTAAATTTTTTGGTCAACATCTCTGATGCAACACTTCCTATATTTGTAGTCTTCCTCTACATTCTCTTAACATGTGTCTTCCTGTCTCTCTACTACCTAATCACCATGTTACCCCACATTTTGTTAGTTTCGTCATGTTATTTCTATAATTCTTCATTGCTAATTTTATCCTTAAACAATCTTTTCTCTTAGATCTCTCCAATGTATACTTGGTCGCCTATTTATTTTAAACTCCTGCATCCACTTTTGAATCTTTAAATCGTTTGGCAATGATCTATGTTTAGTAGCTGTATTCTCTCCAGGTATGATTTTGCAATAATTACATACTAAATTGTTGCTCTTTCTAGTAAAAGCGAACTTATATGGCTGCTCCTTGATCCGCTCTTGTATGTGATAAGTTGTTCCTCCGTCTTTCTAGAACATGTAAATTAATAAATCATGTGCCGTTGCAAAATCTAAAACCTTCTCTCCCATTGCATTCTTCTTCCCAAAATCATAGCCACTGGTTTACTTTCTTATATGTCTCACGTTCCTTCTCTACGCGTCCTTTCAAATCTCCCTCAATAAATATTTTTTCTTGGGTAGACATACTTTGAACCACTTCATCCATATTGTCATAAAACTCTCGTCTAACATCTTCTTGCAACCCAACTTGGGGAACATATGCACTAATAACAGTATTCCCCTCCCCTCTCCTCCTATCACTCTTCAAAATCATTATTTCGTCGTTATTCTCCTAATATCAACCGCATTATCCTTTAAATCCCTATCTACCATATTTTTTGTTCCAATCCTATGTATTTCTTCCTCGTATACCACAATTTATACCCCATAATCTCAATTTCTCTAGACTTCTCTCCGCCCATTTAGTTTCCTGCAAACACTAACTACATATTTTAAAAGATGAACACTGATAGCAAAAGCATCCTGCATAAATATTAATGCAAGTTTAAAAACGGAAAATATCATTAATCTCCCTTGAGTTTTTCCATAATATCATAAATTACATTTAGACCATGTTTGATAACTCAATTAAGTGTTGAAAACTAAATAAATTAAGTACTTTTTGTAATAAGTTTGTTTGATAACTAAAATTAAGACCTCACTTAATCGATTAAGTCCCACTTAAAATATGTTTAAAAATTTCAGCGAAACGTGAGTTACTTCGTTGTCCTACTGAATGTGCTCAACTAAAAACCCAATACTTAAATTTTAATTTTATCAAGCAAACAACTTAAAATTTTAGCACTTAAAATTCGGCATTTAAAATTTTTAGCACTTACAATTTAAGCATTGACAAACAAGCTCTTACTTTTTCCAAAATAGCAGGAACCATCCTTGAGTTGGGTATTTGAATCATATTGCCCCCTTGACTAATTGGTCGTTGGTCTAATAACTTCTATGAAAAATTTCCATTTTATCCCAAACGTTTATCACAACAAACTACCCTTGCTATCATAAAAGGAGAAAACTTTTTTTTTTTTGTTTTTCTTCTTCTATTATTTCTTTTTAATTTTTTTTGCTATTTTATGTTATTATATTATAGTTTTGTTTTTCAAAAAATTACTCTCTGAAAAAAAAAAAAAAAATCTCTTTTCCAGTTCTTCTATTCTTTTCTTTTTTTCTCACAATTTTTATGCATCCATCTTTCATTTTTCTTAAAAATGTTGATATCGTAAGTTTTTTTTATTCTTTTATTTTTTATTTTTTCAAATTTCCTTACAATTTTAATGTATTTATCTTACAATATTTGGTCTTAAAAAATTTGAATAAGAAATTGTTTAAAAAAATCCTCTTTTTCATTCTGTTCTTCTAATATTTTTTCTTTATTTTTTTTCTTACAATTTTTATGTATTTACAATTTTTATTTTAAATGTAAAAAATCTCTTTCTAAATGAATTATTACCTTGTAAATAAAATCATAAAAATTGATAGCATACAAAAAGATTGTTACAAAAAAAGTTGTAAAGAAACCTAATTTTTTTTCCCGTAAAATGAAATTTAAAAAAAAAATGAATTTAACTATAAAATAAAAAAAAAAATTATTTTTAAAAAAAAGCTGTAAAATATTTGTTTCTTTACCCTTTTTTTTTTTTTTTTCTTTTTTCTTTTTTAGTTGTATTAAAATTTAAACTAAATGAAATTGGATGGAAAAAAGAAAAGAAAAAAAAAACTTGTGTAAAATATAAGACACGTGAAGGGTAAAAGTGTCATTTTGCCTTCAAATGTTGACGGTCATCACTGATACCCCGGCTGTGGTTTTTGATAATATTCCAAATTTTTGGGGAGGTAAATGATATTTGCCCTAATGAAAATTAGTGTAATAAACTGGCCTACACTGGTTCACAAAGCGTCCAAATCTTGCCTGTCTCAACATTTGGTCAATCAGATTTACCATATGCCAATGGGAAATGATTTGAGCTGGAAATTAGATGACATTATAGAAAAAACTGAATCTTTATTAATGAGGAAAAAAGGAAAGTTTGAAGTCTCAAAGCTGTGAAGCACGGACGCAAACAAGTGTCAGGCACACACCTGATGCTGTTGCTTTGGGATTCTTTGATCTCTGTGTCCCACTCTATCATAAATGTCTTCTTCTTTTTTTTTTTTAAAAAAATATTATTTTTGGGGGTACGTTAGAGATTCTTAGTCAACGGGTCAGGAGACTATGGAATTTGTTTGTACTCAATTAGATTACATTTTATTTGTTGAATGTATTAACTGTTTTTTAGTTTTCAAAATATTTATTCATTTAATACTAAAACAAAGAACACTGCTGTTCTTTTATTTATTTGATGTTTTCATTTTATTTGTTGACAATGAATGGACGCCAAATACTTTAAATTGATTTCATTTGTGGTTGAATATATTGCTGAAGCTTACTACGTGTTGATATGAAGCATTAGCCAACTCCTGATTATATATTTCGTTCTTGTTTATGATATTATTGTGTTTGTGTGGACTTCTTTTTTGGATTGAGTATGCATGTGTGTGTGTATATATATGTAATTACAAATATATATGTGTACGTGTACATACGCATATAACATATTCTCAATGAATCTAAGAATCCACTTCCCCAATTGCACTTCACAAAAGAACCCCGAGCGTTGTATTTGAGTAAGTATGGAAAATAGGTACAGAACTTACATGGCTCAATAACAGGTACAAAACTTGAGCAAGTGTGTATTTCCTAGATTCTAGGAATGATTCTACTCTTGAGATTAAATAAAGTAAAGTATAATCTGTTGGCTGCTTAGCTGCCCAGCAGCCAAGCTCCCGCAGGGTAGAAAAAACAAAAGGAAAAAAGAAATACAAAATAGACAAGTAGAATACAAATAGTTACATCCTTTTTTACCCACCTACTTTTGTTTGTGTTATTCAAGGAAGGCATCTAACTAGTGACTTCTGTAGTGTTTCTTTGACACTCCAGGACTCATGTTAAAGAAAAATGGATTTCCATACAAAGACATTAGAGTTCGCGTTGAATGTGCATGGAACTCGGTGAATCTATATGACGTGCTTATAGTTTTGTTTGACGTTCATAGACACCTGAGCAGGTAAGTGAATCCTTGCTCTGATTTTAAGGCAGCTTATCTTCTGTTAATTTAATTTCGCCTTTTTTTTTTTTTTTCTTTTTTTTTTTCTATTCCAATCTGCCCTTCTAAATATTATCCTAGCATTCCATATTATAACAGTACAGCTACCAGTTATTGTTCGATCACAGTTCAATATTTCATTTGCTAACCGGTAAACTAGAAATACTAGATCGTGGGCGTGTTCCCAAAAGTACCAATTCCCAATTCCATTTTTCTAAATATACATTTATTTTGTTTAATCACGGCTACCCTTGATTCTTGGATTGATTTTTTTTGGGATTTCAGAACTCCCCATTATTTAGCTTTTTAAATTTTGTCAACTTTTATACAAAGTACTGGGCAATTTCTTTGCATATATCTATTTACTGATTTTCTCATGTGACTTTCTCAAAATTTTGTAAGGTGATCGGAGATTTTCCAATCGCCAATTTTAAGTTGTACAATCACTTGTACAAATTACCCAGTCTAATTCCACGTGTTTATGTTGAAAAGGAATTCGGCTGACATTAATTGCATATTTGGCTGAGATTAATTGTTTATTTCTAGGGATTGCCTAGTTATATTTTATTTTTAATATGGGCTAGTCAACTCTGTAAATTAAGAAAATTAGTTGTATGATTATTTTGTTATTTTTTTAGTGTCTTATACAATTTATAAGTAGTGTACGTGCATTCTACCTTTCATATCAATGGAATACCATTTCACATAAGATTCGTTGATTCTTTAGATGGTACTAGGGCTGGAACTTTACTTCTAACTCTTGTCCACGTTTGATCCAAGACTTATTCCTTGATATTGAAACCCTAGCCTTCCAAGATATTTGAATCCAAGCCTACTAAAAATCGTGGTCCCAATTTGGACTCACACCCTGTTCAGATTTTCACTATACGCCTTAATGGAGACAATTTCCTACGGTGGTTTCAATCAGTGTGTATGAATATCCGAGGGTGAGGAAAGATTGGATAGCTGAATTGTGATATAGAGGCTCCTGATTCGAAGGATGCAACTTATGCCACTTGGGATGCAAAAAATTCCATGGTTATGGCATGGCTCGTTAATTCCTTGGATGAAGCCATCATTTAGACCTTAGCAATCAATCCCAAGTGCACAAAATGCTACTACAACTTGGAGGAATTCGACAAGAGGGAGACAACGTCACCAAATACTTCAACACTCGTCACCAAATACTTCGACACTATGTCAAGACAGTGGTAGGATCTGGATATTTTCAATGTACGAATGGAAATCTCCAGATGATTGCAAACGCCACAAGAAGACAGTGGAAAACGATCTAATCTACAAATTTCTCACTGGCCTGAACATGGAATTTGATGAGGTAAGGGAAGGGATTATTGGTCGTGGCCCACTTCCTTCACTCGGAGAGGTAATGCTGAAGTTCGTAGGCAAGAAAGCCGTCGTAGTGTTAATTTCTGGAAAGGGGAAATTGCTGCAGTTGGTTTAGAGAATTTCTAGGAGGAAATACTAGATATAAGGAGTTTTAGACAGACCTAATGAACTAAACTGATTTATGGTTGTGACTTGCGATTATGGTAATATGTTTATTCTCTTTACAATTTGTTTTATGAAAATTATGGAGCAAAAGAATTTTGTTTCTAAAAGTTTTTCATATATGTGATTCTTTGTTTTGGTCCGTAGCTTATATATGATTTTTTCCTTGGATTACACAAGGAGGATAATGGTATATAATAATGATCCATTGGCAACCCATTGTATTCCTACTTCGGTTTCATTTCTTCTTTCATTTCATTTTAGAGAATTTCTAGGAGGAAATACTAGATATAAGGAGTTTTAGATAGGTCTAATAAACTAAACTGATTTATGGTTGCGACTTGCGCTTATGGTAATATGTTTATTCTCTTTACAATTTGTTTTATGAAAATTGTGGAGCAAAAGAAATTTGTTTCTAAAAGTTTTTCATGTATGTGATTCTTTGTTTTGGTGCTTAGCTTATATATGATTTTTTCCTCCGATTATACAAGAAGGATAATGGTATATAATAGTGATCCGTTGGCAACCCATTGTATTCCTACTTTTGTTTCATTTCTTCTTTCATTTCATTTCATTTCACCTTGAGTATGTTACTTTGAAAAGAACGTGCTGTTAATACTTCTAATGCTATTGTAATAGGCCTGATTCAAGAGTGGTGAGATTGATTGAGCGAATGGGTTCGGAAGTGAATCCAAAGCAGAAGCGAATATTATGTATGAATAAGGTGGACTTAGTTGGAAAAAGGAAAGAACTGCTCCAGGTTACTGAGCAATTCAAAGATCTTCGTGGATATGAAAGGTTGGCTATTCATTTTTTATTTAGTTGGGATGTTTGAGGTAGTGTCTGAATTCTTTGTTTATCCATCTTTGTAGGATTTTCATGACCTCAGGAATGAAGGGTGTCGGGGTGAAAGATCTAATCCAGTATTTAATGGAACAGGTATCTTTTTCTATATGATATGGAGCAGTTTCATTTATACTGTGCTGTTACTCCCATGTGATATTCATGATGAATTTTCTGGAGGACTATTCTGGTCATGCACAAATAATAGAAAAAATAATTGTCTGCCTAAATAAGTAGACTGGGTGATATAGGACAAGCATTTTTGGGGGGAGGGCGGGGTAATCTTCCATGCGTTAGATGCCAAAAAGATTTATGAAAGCTGGAGAAGAAGTGCGTTGGACAAGTGTGGGAAGAGATGATCAATGGGCTATTTTGGGGTGCTGTGAACTGTATCCGGCAACATTACTTTGGTTTTAATTGAACTTTGGATGACATAAAAGGTTTAAGAATCAAAGGAGGATATAGAGTAGAAGAAAGTTAAGAAAATAAAAAGAAAGAACCATTATATTATTAATGTGGAAACTTTAGGATAAAAAATAAAATTTGTCGAGGAAGAGTGAGTTTGCTTAATTAATACAACGACGACTAAGCCGGTGTCCCACTTAAATAGAGTCGGCTACATGAATCCATTCTGATTTATCAAGGGCTATCACCTTAGTCAAGTTTAATGCTATCAAATCAATTCTAATAGTCTTATCCCAAGTCTTCTTAGGCCTATCTCTTCCACTAGTAGCGCCTCGCACTTATCTAAATCGCATTTTCTCACTAGTACTTCTATGAATCTTCTATGCACATGTTCAAATAATCGTAAACAATTTTCTCTCATCTTCTCTTTGATGGATGTTATTCCTAAATTCTCTCTCATAATTTCATTTTTAATTTTATCCGTTCTTTTTTTCCACCATCCACTGTAACATCCTCATTTTTGTCACACCAATTTTCTAGACATGCTTCATGTTTACTGCCCAACATTCTGAATCGTACAGAATCGCTGGTCTTATTACGGTTTTTTAGAATTTTCTTTTGTGTTTCAACGGTATCCTACAATTACATATTACTCCAATTTAACCATTCTTTCTTGACTCTATGAGTAATATCTTTCTCGATTTCGCCATTGCCCTGAGTCAGGGAACCTAAATATCTAAAATGATTGGTCTTTGGAACATCCTAATATCCAATTTTGAGCGCATCATCATCTGTTTAAGCATTACTAAAATTGCAGTGCATTATTCTGTCTTGCTTCTGCTAACCTTCAAACCTTTAAACTTTAAAGCTTTTTATCATTTTTCTAACTTAGTATTAAGATCTATTTTATTGTCATCAACTAATACTATATCATCCGCAGACAACATGCTCTAAGGTACCCCATCTTGAATATGGCTTATGAGCTCATCCTTCACTAGAAAAGAGACGTAAGGACTTAAAGATGATCCTTGATGTAAGCTTGCATTAATAGGAAATACACAAGTATTGTTTCTTCCTGTGACTAAACCTTCATACACATTCGTAATTATCTTAATATACATATTGGATACCTACTTTTCTAACATCCACCGCCAAACTTCTCTAGGTACCCGATCATTAGGCTTTTCGAGGCATAAATACTATATGTAAATCTGTTTTCTTTTCTCTATATTTCTCCATTAACCTCCCGAGTAAATAAATAGCTTTAGTGGTTGATAGGCTGAGCATAAATCCAAAATCCAAATTGATGCTCTTCTAAGCTCGTTTCATGTCTTATTCTATATTCTCTCACTCTCCCTCAAAATTGCATAGTATGACTTATAAGTTTTATGCCCCAATAGTTTGTGCAAATTTGAATATCTCATAGTTGTTAAAGGTTTTAGGTGCACTGAGGCGCACAAGGTGTCCTGAAGCCTGGGCGCGAGGCGCTAGCTTGAGCGACACTAGGCACACGACATTTAAAAAAAATATAAAAAATAATTTATGGCACTAATATATTGCAATTCTCAAATCAAGAAGTAAAACTATGACTAAATTCCAATTATAAAATATAAAATACACTTGCAAGTCGCCTGAAACTCCAAATGGAACTTTTTAAACATACACAAATAAAGAGCAAATAAAAATACAATCAATCAAAATCTAAATAATCAAATATCATCGTCATCATCCACCAAAGCAAAGTCGTTTACATCTTCATCATTAGACTCGTGATCCTCCCATTCATACTCTTCATCTTCAGCCTCTTCTGAATTTGCTTCTTCCTCATTTAAAAGGATTGTTGGAGTAGAAGAACTTGCTACTTGCTTATTTCTAGCATTCACCCTTGAAGTCGATCTCGATCTAAAACTATATCGACTCTCTTCTACTCTTCTACTCTAGCAACAGTAGCTATATCTGTCCATGTCAATCCATCTTCTTTGTCATGCACATACTCATCACCGGCCTCCCTATTAGAAGCTCCACCAACTCGACTAATTGACCACTCATTGCTATCATCAAATATCAGTCAACGAGATAGGATCAATGACATTGCGTGCTTGATATCGACGAATCAATACTCTATTATACTTCACAAATACCAAATCATTTAATCACGTTTGCGCTAACCTATTTCTCTTCTTGCTGTGAAGCTACAATAATTTATGTGCAATAAATCAAAAGATCATTATTTATGTGGATTATATTTGATAACTTTTAAAATAAATTCAAATTCAATATAATAAAAACACTTATATGTTCAAAAACACTCCAATTTATTTCGCAATCGGATGCACTACATGTAAGACTTAGGATTTTTATTGCAAACGCTTATAAGTTAGGTGTCGAACCACCCTATGAGGTCCACCAGTCAACTGTAAAATATAATTATTAATTAAGAATCATTACATTAAAGCAATAAGATAACAAAAAATTAAAATGAAAAATTACCAGGTGCCTTTGTGCTCCTATGTCTGACGGCCATAGGCATCCCAAAGAGGCCTTCGGATTTCTTATACTTGTCCAATTCCTCCAAAAGTTTATGTTGTGCAGCAACAGTTGTAACCAACCTTAGAAGACAATGATAGAAGCCTTTTACCACTTCCCCGTCTTGCTGAATGTTTTTGTTTCCATAAAAGTATTCCAGATTCAAAAAGTGACCAGCTGCATGCAAAGGACAATGAAGTTGGATATTCCATCGATGATCGATAATTTCAAAAATGTGTTGTACTTCTCCTCGTTCTCTTTGAATGTTTTAGCAATGGCTTCTTTGGCTCTATCCATAGCCTCATAAATATATCCCATTGGGGGTTTTCTCTCCCCATCAACTAAACGAAGCACTAGAACAAAAGGGCTTGATACCTTAAGACCACAAAAGACATGGTTCCAAAAGGTCGTCATTAGTACAATGTCTTTTGCCCTTTTACCTTGTTGCTCCTTCGCCTATTTACAAGTGGTTCATTCATCCGAAATGAACATCTTCTTCAAGTTATTCTTCTGTTGATGAAGTTTAGACAACGTGATGAAAGCTGTAGCAAACCGAGTTTTAGCCGGCCTTAAACAATTCCTTTTGATGAGTGAATCTTCTTATCATGTTAACTATACCGGGGTGGTTATAAATATAACCATTTAGAAATACCACTTTCACAAAGGTTTGATTCATGTTGATATTTTGCCTCCAACAACCTCCCTATGAAGAATAAAAAATAATAGTAAATTACTAATAAATTCGAAAAATGTATATTATAATTAAAATATAATTATTAGAAATTAGTATTTAAACTTACCAGCCATGACATTAGAAGAGGCACTTTCCGTAACCACTTGCACCACATTAAATTCTCCAATCTTATCCACAAAACTACCAAGTAGCTCAAACATTTTATCTCCAGTCTTCGCATAAGCGGAAGCATAAACGGATTCAATAAAAACACTTCCCCGAGGACTATTAAGCAAGAAATTAATGAGAGTTCTCTCCTGCTTGTCTTTCCAACCATTTGCCATAATCAAGCATCCATTAGTGTCACGTTCCTCCTTGTACTTTTCAAGCATTTCATTTGTGTTCTACACCTCCTTCTTTAATAGAGGAACCCTAACCTCATGGTATGATGACTCTTTCATACCGGGACCATATTGTCCGATACCCTCAATTATCGCTTGAAAACTATCATATTTGACTGCATTGAATGAAATTCCCGCATCGTACATCTATCTCGCAATGAGTGTGCATGCTCTGGACCTTAACTCTTTCTTCGCTAGATCATTATCATCCAACTTAGTTTGCTTCCCTTTCCCTTATCGTTTTTTCACAACCATTTCTGGATCGGGAGTGTAATACAAATCCAGAGGTCCTTTTTGCTTTGGCCATTTTGGAACAAATGTATGCGAAGTTCTGCTTGAAGGTGTTTGTCTTTTCAAGGATGTCAAATCTCGAACATCATCCTCATCCTCACTTCCGGCCTCGTAGTCATCAAAATCTGGAAGCAAATTAACGTGATCTTTCTCTTCCTTCTTCTTGGACATGTATTCTTCGATTTCATCTTTCACGTGAGATGGACATTTTTTGCAAGTAGTGACATTTCTATATCCACCAACAATATGTTGTTTAGCCCGAAATATACTTTCTTTCGTCACTTTTTTACAAAAATTGCATGTGTTCGTATTTTTTGTCTTGCGGATTCGCCAAATATGCATTGTTCTATGCGGGGTCTCTTGATCCTTCACTAGCCATTTAATTTGTCCTAACAAACAACTTATGGAAAAAGAAATTAAATGAAACAGAACAATAAAGACAAGCAGGAATAGAAACAGATGAAACAGAAATTGAATGAAGCAGATAAATAAAAAGAAACAAAGCAACGAACATAGGCTGGACGAATGAGATAATGATCACGAATCTCAGTTGGAAGCTGTCGAATTGAAGGTCAGTCCGAAGCGAATGATCACAAATCTCAGTTGGAAGAAAGAAAAAAAGAAGATTCGAAGTAGGAAACAGAGCAACGAACCTGAATGGCTGGACGAATGATCACGAATCTCAGTCGAATTGAATTGAAGGTCATTCTGAAGCAAATGGGTAGCTGCTGGCATCTTAATTCGAAGGAGGAGGAGAAGAAGATTCGGGGAAGGAGAACTAGACGAAAGAGAAAAAGGTTGTCAAAGGTCAATCTGAGCGAAGAAAGGTAGCGGCTGAATGGTAAAACAAAACATAACGTGGGCATTTACAAAACTAGGGTTAGGTCGATACCCACTTCAGGTGTGCTTAAGTCGCAATGCGCGACTCACGCCCAGGCGGTAAAAGCAATCGCCTCTTTGATGTCAGTTGCCTACACCTAGGCGAGGCGCAACCCCTGTGCCTTGATGCGCCTTGTGCCTGGGTGCACGCCCAGGCGCGCCTTTAACAACTATGGAATATCCCTTTTATTTTTATTGATGGTCACTAAGATATTCTTCCTCTAGTCATCAGGCGTTCTCTTAGTTCTCAAAATGTCATTGAAAAGTCTAGTCAACCAATTTATCTCAAGATTTCCCAAATTTTTCCACACCTCTATAGGGATCTCATCTAGCCCTACTGATTTTTCAATCCTCATATTTCTTAGTCTTATTCTAACTTCAGAAACCCTAATTCTTCTATGAAACCTGTAAATTCTATCTAAAGTTAAACTAGACAACTCTAATCTAGATTCCCTTGCGTTCTCATTAAATAAACTATAAAAATAACTTCTCCATCGTTTCATAATCTCCTCATCCTTCACCAAGACTTTTTTATCAACATCTTTGATGCATCCGATGCTTCCTATATCTCTAGTCTTTTGTTCACGTCTTCTAATGAGTTTAAATCTCTCTCTCTATCTAGCTTTCGTATCTAACTTTTGATACAAATTATGATATGCCCTAAATTTTGATTCTTTAATTACTTTTCTTGTCTTATTTTTTGCATGCTTATACTTCTCGAAACTCTCACTACTTCGACATTTTTGCCATTCTTGATAAACTATTTTCTTGTCATAAACAACTTTTTGGACCTCGTCATTGCACTCCCAACTTTCTTTATACTGTGGTCCCGCTCCTCTAGATACTTCTAAAATTTCTCTTCTTATCTATTTAATACGACTTGCCATATCACCCCATATTTTGTTCATTGTGCCTCTTCCATAACTCATCCTTATCCTTAAACAATTCCATTTTTTAACCTCTTAGATATCTCTAGCATATCCTTACATACCTACTTATCTTAAACTCTTGCTTCCACCCCTGAAACTGTAAATTGGTTGCCATCAATCTATGTTGGGTAGCAACACTCTCTCTAGGTATGATGTTATAATACTTACATATTAAATGATCACTTATTATAGTAAAGACAAAGTCTATTTGGCTATTCCTCTGTCCACTTTTACATGTGATAAGGTGCTCATTCTTTCTCCTGACACGTGTATCTATAAGTACTAAATCATATATCATAGCAAAATCTAAAATCATCTCTCCCATTGCATTCTTCTCCCCAAATCCATAAACACCATGTAGTTTCTCTAATGTCTCCCTTTCATTCCCTACATGTCCATCCAAACCTCCTCCAATAGATATTTTTTTTGATTAGGTATACTTTGAACGACTTCATCCATACTCTCCCAAAATTCTTATCTAACATCTTCTTACAACCCAACTTGGGGAATGTACACACTAATAACGTTAATCATTTCCCTTCCAATCATCACCTTCATACCATTATCCTGTTTCTATTTCTCCTAGTATCGACCACACTATCCTTTAAGTACCTATCTACCATAAAACCCACTTCATTACTATGTTTGTCCTTCTCCTTATACCATAATTTATATCCCGTACTCTCAATTTCTCTAAACCTATCTTCAACCCACATAGTTTCCTGTAAGCATAGAATATTAATCCTCCTTCGACTCATTATGTCCACCAATTCTCTAGTCTTACCCGTCAGTGTTCCTACATTCCAAGTTTTCAACCTGAGCCTATTCTCATGGACTAACTTCTTTAGCCGCACCCGTCCACAATAATGCGGCAACACTTGCTTATTCGACACCGTATTTGGGCAAAGACACAACGCGTCGCTTCCAGGTGGTGCCCTAGCCCACTCTTGCTTATTTCTCACTACATTCGGGTGGTGATAATGTAGTGCGTCCCAACGTATAATGTATTTGGATTCAATGTCATAAAGGTTTTGACATAGTTTTACACTGATTGTCAGCTACCTAAGGCAATCCTCATCCTTTACCCGGGCTTGGGACTAACAGTGTAAAGAATAGAACATAAAACCCCCACAAGTGGAGTTAGTTGGCTTAATTGATAATAGAGTAAATTTCACTTTATTATGCTCACATGCCCACTACACTTTAGTCCCTTACACTTTTTTTTTTTCCTTTCTCTTTTTATTTATTTATTTTTTTTTTTTCTGGACGTCTTTGAACTCCAAATTGGACAGTAAGTGAAAAACTGTGGTTGTGCTGCACTCGACCTGTAGGCACATGAGAGCTTCTTTCCGGCCCCAAAAGAAATGTTTTTGCCGATTTTACCTCCCTTTTGCTCTATATAACACTGGGAATGTAATGAAGTGTTCTAGGAAGTGTGAACACATCTGTTTTGTGACTTTGGTCTTTTCTGGGGAAAATATGACCATTCCAAGAAGTTCACATTCTAGAAATTTTTAGACCGATGACCCTTTTTTTAAGTGCAATTTCAAATTTAAAAAGTTTTAGTGGTCATTCATTCAAGGAGTACCTGAGGTATTGAAATATTAGTCTCTGAACCCCCCACCCCGCCCTTCACAGTCTCATGGTTTACTTTTGCGATTGCAAAGTGGGGTATTGTGGAGATCTGCACAAGCAGCATCGGTCTTTTTTTTTTCCCTGTTACCAAAAATAAATAGAACAATTTAGCGTAAGAAGGTTTCCTCCCCTTAACTTATGATTCTCTGATTTTGTACAATTGTGCCAAGAAGGCCGAGGATCCAGTTTTCTTCTGATAGTTTCCCCCCCCCCCCCCCCCCCCAACAAAAAAAAAAAGAGGGAAAAAGACGAAAAAATTGTAGTATCTTTTGACCTCAACATGCACATATCTTATACACGTTGATTTTCCTCGTAAAACAGAAGAACCTTCCAAAGCAATGTTTCTCATTCCACTCATTGACGCACCCCGATTTTCCAAAAAGGAAAAAAAAAATAATAAATAATAAATAAGCTTAAGGAGAGGGGGGTTTTTAAAGCGCCGGTTTTCAAAAAATACTTAAGCCGTTTTTAAAAAATAAGGAGTCGCCACCTAACATTAGATTTAAATCGTGTGTTGTAGGTCACCAAATTTTTAGAAAACAATTTAAAAGGTCTAAGTAAAAATTGACAAAAAAAAAAACACGGTCAAACTAAAGATTCATTTAAAGGCTCGGGGGTCCTTTACGTTCGGGGAAAGTGTTAGACACCCCAAGACGCCCGTCTGAAAACAGTACCTTATGTCCAATTAGTTTAGTCCGAGTGTTTTATTTTATTTTGAAATCATTTCCTTCTTATAAAATCTTTTTGGTATTTTCACAAATAAAGTGAGACAAATTTTTGGATTTTTTGGAATGTTCTCTCGGTATAACCTCTTATCGAATATTAAGGATTTGATAAGGATGGTCTCCGGGGGGTATTTATATATGTTTCTCAAAGATTTCTTTATTTTAAATGGGTAAACTCAAATAAGTGAATAAATATGAAAATATGAATGCAAAAAAATTAAAATTATATGAACTTCTTTTATATGCAAAAATGACCAAAAAAGAACTAAATAGTTTAATTTAAATATGTCAATGCAAACTGATATGAATACTACGTGAATTAACCTGATTATATGTGATAATAATTTAATTATAACAAAAAACGTAAGTGGTGCACGTGTCGTGAAAATAACATGGATTTATGAATTTAAAAAAAAAAAAGTGTAAAAAAAAATGTGTGAGTGATGAAAGTTTATTAAACATGCCGTCTAAATAATACAAGAAATAAACATTTTAAGTGGATGCAAAGAAAAGTCTATTTTGAGTTTGCCCGATTAATTTAAAGGAGTCCCGATTTGAAATTCCCTCAAATTCTATGGATATGAGAGTCGAGAGGGGGTTCACGGAAACAATTTTATCGAAATTAATCTTTTAGAAACTTAAACGAAATTCCACGAAAAATCTACCGAGGGAAGAGATTTCCTAAAACTATTTATTTCTAAATTCCACTCGGGTCGGGGAAGGGAAACGAGACCACGGAAAAACTCTCCCATGATTTATCGAATTGTCAAATTCAACTTAAAATTCGTAAGGATTAATTCCTACCAATAAAAGATATTATTATTATTTTTTTAATTTTATTTTTTATTTTTTAGGGTTTTGATAAGAAAAATAAAATTAAAATTAAAATTTAAAAAAATACAGAAAAATAAAAAATAAAAAAATGCACCAAAATAAATAATAAAACATCCTTCAACTAACGCTCGGAGTTAGGTTTAAGCACAAAAAACCCACTCCAGCGTTTTCATCGAATTATCGGACGACTTGCTTTTTTAGTTTTTCCTCTTTATTATAATGAAATAAAAAAATGCAGAAAATAAAAAAATTAAAAAAACAGCGAGATACGGGTGTTCTTGTCTAAACGCTCAAAAATTCAGATTGAGAATGCGGAACCTTATCCTGACGTTTTTCATCGAGTCACCGGACAATAATAAAAAATAAAGCTTGCAGAAATTTAAGTTATGAAGAAAATAAAATAAACTGAAAAAAGAATTAAAAATCAGAAAACATACTTGTTTTAGGCCAAGAATCTCGATGTTCGGGCTTTTCTCTCGTGCAGATAGCTTCCCGAAAGGGTTTACGATGAAAATCACTCTCTAAGGTGGCGTTTGGCATGCGGGATTCAAGATGGGATTGAAATGACTATTGGATTGATCATTCCATTCCTATGTTTGGTACATGAGATTTAATCCCATTTCCATTACCAAGGAATCCCTAATCCCACAAAGTATGGGATTAACCAATACTAAGTTAAATTTGGTATTGGTTAATCCCAATTACATGGGATTAAGTTTTAATCAATAATTGGCCAAAAAATTAGACCAAATACAAAACAAATATTTTAATTCGAATGAAATTTAATTAAATTAACTATTATACCATTTGAAAATTCAATTAAATTACTATTTTACCTTTTATTGTTATTCCAATACTACATGTAATCCCTTTCGTCACCAAACATAAGAATGACAATGATCATTCCATTCCATTCCAATATTAATTTCAATCTTATTGTCATTCCATTCCAGCGTACCAAACGTAGCGTAAAGATTTTTTCTCTCAATTTCTGAATATCCCCCGAAAGGTTTCTCTCTAAATTTTTTTTTTTTTTTTTGTCTAAACTATGAGGAGGAGGGTCTTATTTATAAAAAAGATGTGAAGTGAAAAATCTTAAAAATCCTATGAAACCCTAGTCCCAATTCGACGTGGAAAAAGAAACAAAACTTAAAAAGAAAGGGAAGAGGAAACCTAATCCCATTTTGACAAGGAAACCTTTTCTTTTCAATTTTTTTTTTTTTCTTTTATCTCTCTTTTCTTTTTTTCATTTGTTCTTTTCTTTTTTCTCTATTTATTTATTTTTTTAAAAATAAAAATAAAGTATAAATTTTAAAATAAAGTATAAATTTTTTGCAGGATGGTCAAAATGCCGTGTCTATCTTTGTTTTCTCCAATAATATTAGCAAACTAAATCAAAAGCTCCGTTACTTTTACATCTAGGCAGTCAAAAGACCATGGGATGAAGATCCACTCACAATGAGTGAAGAAGTAAAGAAGAACATATCATTAGAAGTTGTCCGGGAAAAATTGCTCGAGTACATACATGAGGTAGTGCTTCTGTTATTATACATGTGCAGTTCATTCCTCCTGGTTGGTGTGGAACTCTGAATTGGGACAACTAACTTGTTTATTTCAGGAAATCCCATATGCTATTGAACATCGTTTGATGGACTGGAAAGAACTACATGACGGTTCTCTCCGAATCGAGCAACATTTTATCACCAAAAAGATGAGTCAGCGTGGGATTCTTGTGGGAAAGAATGGTTCTAAGATAGGGTATGTCTCATATGTCTTGAGTTGCTTGCCTTGTATTCTGTCCATTGCTTCAAAAATCAAAATTCTTGTATCTTTTTTGGTGGGAAATGGAAGTAATAAATGTCGTGTCACATGAATGCAGGAGAATAGGGATAGAAGCCAATGAGGAGCTGCAGTCCATATTCAAGAAGCACGTCCATCTCATCCTCAAGGTCAGAGTCAAATGATTGAATCGGTGGCTGCTGGATCGTTTTAGGTTTTTCCATGGTCCAACCTGGTTGTACACACATACAGATATACAGATAGAGAGAGAGGGTCTATGGTACTGCATTTCCCCATCGTTCTTAGACTTTAGAAATCCATTAGTTTGCTATGATCAAGTAGTTTTTCTTAAGTTATATATCCGCCTCCCAATCTTTTGTTTTAGTAATCTATTCTTTGAAGATCTTCCGATGCTTATAGTCAACCTTCTGCATTATATATGTGTTCATGCATGTAACGAATAATGTAAAAATGATAACATCTATATTCATTCATCGAAAGGTTTGAACTTATTTCTTTGAGCTCACTTATCTGATAATGGTTACAATTCTATCTCAATTTTTTCCTCCTAGGTTTATTGTTGTATTTTTTGTTTTGGTGAGATGTGGTAACAATCATAAAATGACATGTAGGATGACTAACTAGGTCACTGGGGCTGGGAGAGGGAGGGGGCGCTTGTCAAAGTCAAAAGGACCCCCCCTAAATATACATATTGTTACATATAATCATCTAATTTGTAAGCACTTGTTCCCCTGTTTTTCGAAAAATATAAGTTAGAAGAATAGTGGGACAAGAAGAAGAATGTATTATGTTTTCTGTATCTTTTATATGACAGAATAACCTATAAAATTAGGGACACAAATGGTTGCCGAAGGTAAAAAAATGTCTACGGCGGTGGAGAGGTGGCTCATGGGTGTTGAGCTAAATTCATACTAACATCTGCCTTCAAACTCAAGTTGGGAGAAGGAAACCCAGCTAGAGTTTGAAAGCTAAATCATGATATCTTCTACGAGATTGGGTTAGGTTGTGATGAATATTTCAGCATTTTGATCTCCAGATTGGAAGTAGTGGAGTTGAACAGTTCTTAATGCTTCTGTCATTATGTTGACGAATAAATGATCAATTTCAACGTGTTTCGTGCATTCTTGAAACATTATTATGAACAATTTGAATAGCATTTTGACTATCACAATGAAAAGTGGTGGTAATATATTTTGTGCTCCCATGTCAGCAAGTAACCAAAGAAGCCACGGAAATTCTTGTGTATAGTTTGAAGTACACGATATTCTTTGGAGTTTGTTTCTTATTTTGCCAAGATATAAATGAAGTATCAACGAAGAAACAAAATCCAATGGCGGACCATCGATTAATAAGATCTCTGGCTGAATCAACATTGTTGTAGGCATAGAACTGTAGAGATGAATGGGTAGAAAAATGCAAAGCATGGAACATAGTGCCTTTGACATATCCAAAAAATCATAGAACGAAGACATAATGAGCAATGTGAGGTGCCAAGATAAACCTACAAGATGTAATGCATAAGCAATTTTTGGTCTATGTGATCGTTATGCATACATGGCCTCCAACCAGTTGCCTATACAAGGTAAACATTCTCTAATGGTATGTTATTAGCTCCTAACAACACTGGAGGACCATTGGGCACGGACTTGGTGCACTTTACTACCAGACACAATGCATATGGCACAAATGAGGTGTTGGCAACAAAGGCACTGACATGGTGCACGCTGGTGTATAGTGGCATTGTGGCACAACACCAGTAGGTGTTGGGCAGTGGGAAAGACCTTGGTGCGGCACCAAGGCAAGGCGACACAACGTAGGCGCAACACTACATTGTGGACAGTGTCATGTGCGCGGCATGACAAACTGTTGGGCATAGTGGTGCATTTTGGTGCGGAAAATGCATACAATATTAGGAAGTCGTTGGGCGCAATGACGCAACAAGTAGAATGTGGGCACAAGACACGTTCCAGCCATGCAGGCGGCATGGCGAGGTGTCGGCAAATGTTGGCATGACTAAGGGAACGAGATGGCAACGGGCAGAATGTTAGCACAATGCAGAAACGCTGGAAATAAAGCCTAACTTGTGGTGAGCTGAAGGACTGGAAGTTACAGGCATGTGCAAGGCATGCTAGACAGTTTCCAAACAGTTTCCAAACAACATCTGAGCAATTTTAAGGCTGGAAAGCTGCCTTCTGTGGGCTGGACATATATCGGACATGTGTCAATTGATTGCTTATGTAGTTGGGGTTGTCAATTGTTGTAATTCTCTATAATAATCATGTTTGTTAGTCTGATTTTGTGCGGAGAGTTGGTTCCTGCGAATTTAGACTGAAATTGTAGACTTATGGTTCCTTGTTCCTGAGTTATAATACAAGGTTGGATTTTCCTGTAATCGTTGTTGTGCCTCTGCGTGGGTGCATTTTGGTACTGTCTGTTTCGGTGTATTCAGTTGTATAACGTTGCAGGAACATGGTCGACTAGTTGGTGTGCAACTAGACCATCACTTGGTTATAATTTTCGCGGTAAAAATTTGACCCTGTGACCTGTGCCATCATGGTGGGGTAAGACGAATGTTGGGTTGAAGAGGAATAGTTGTAGTTTTACTATCAATTAAGCATGCAAGTTTAAGAAGATTGTAAGCTTATTTGGCTTGAAGAACATAATATCTATTAGTAAGAGATCTGACTTCGAGCCCAAGAAAGTGATGACATGATCAGGATCCTTTGTTTCGAAATGTTAACTTCTCTGATTAAGTTTGAAAAGTATCATCGACAAACAGAGGAAGTGTAAGACCTAATTTTTGCATGTTCATATTTTTAATGGTATTTTTGTAGAATTTAAAAAAATATTTGGATCTGGTGTATCATCTTAAATTTTACTTTAAAATTTTGAGGGGTCATTTTGGTATTTAAAATTTAATTTTAAGAATTTTAGGAATTAATATATTAAATTTTAAATTGACTTATAAAATTTTTGGGACTATTGTATTATTTAAAATATAATTTTAAGAATTTTGAGATATAATTAATGCTTTATTTTATTTTAGGGGTAGTTTGTATAAATGTTATAAAAAGAATGTATATATATGTTCTAGTCTCCCTTCAATTATTTGAATTAACTTTTAAAAAAATTGAAAATTACAAAAAATTCTTAATAGCATGTTGAATATAACATGAATATAAAATTTTGAAATTCTGAAAATATCATGTTAAATATAACACGAATTTAAAAACTAATAAAAAAAAAATATTGAATGAGATATCATTTTGAAGATATTATTAAGATAAATCAAAATATATAATTAGATCGTGAAAAAAATATGTGAAATAATAGTTATTTTAATTTTAATAAAATAATTTTGAATACCTATTTTTTAGAAAATTATATATCAAGTAAGGAGTTAGAGGGACAAATTTGATCCAATAATTAAAAATGACTATTTGGTAACTCACTAAAAAAAGGGTTCAATCGGTAATTTTTCCAATTAATGAGAATCCCTCGATAATTGTCCCTAAAATTTATTCAATTTCACGTGCTCCGAGCTTTCTTAGACACCAAATAATTGAAAACATTAAATAACACAAAAATACCTTATTTGATTGTTATAAAACTATTGTTTAAAAAAATATTACAAATTTTGAAAATATTCTCTTGGAACTTAGGTGTGCGTGTGTGTGTGTATATATATAATTAAAAAATAAGATAAGGCAGTAAAAAGTTCGCCGCCAACTTTTACAGACATATATATGGTTTTTACTATTTTTTTTTTAGCTTTGTCTCTCATTCCTCTTTGTTCTCTCTCTATACTAAGAATCACTCTCTCTCTCTCTCTAGTTCTTTCTTTTGCTCTCTCTTTCAGGTATGTGTTTATCGCTATGTGGATTTAACACATATGTGCGTGTATATATATATATATATATAGATATATCTAATTAAGAATTTAATTTAAAGTTAAAAATTATAAATTTAATTAAAATAATATTTTTTAGTATTTTATTGACTAGTATTATTGTTAATAGTCAATCAATATTTTTTTTTAATTAAATTATAATATTTTAGTTGTACAATTAATATTGATTTAAGAAAATATGATATTTATTTTAATAAATTTAACATAATTAGAAAATTTTGGGAATGAGAAATAATGCATTTTAGTGTCGTGCATTTCACGCATTACATTCTATATTAAAATTATTTAGATAAATTTTTAGTTTAGGTCCTGTTGTTTGTTAGATTCTTAGGCAATGCCGACTACGTTAGTGTTTCGACGATAGTATTATAGAAGTGCAATTATTGAGATGAGTATATTGTCATCTATGTAAATAGTCGAATTATATTTTTACACTAAGTTTTGAATTTTTTTTTTATTAAAGTGGACAGTTTTATAATGTTAATTAATCAAGGAAAATGTTAAATGTGAAAATTGGGTTTTTGTTATTATCCTGCTATGCCATAATGTAGTCTCGACAGGAGGACATGGCCTGCGGGATGTTATTAGTCCTAACAGGAAGGTATGTCTTGTTGGATGTTGTATTGACCTGACAAGAGGGCATTGTCCTGCGGATGTGTGTTGACTTGACAGGAGGGCAAGTCTTACAAGTAGTTGATATATTGTTGTTGATTGTCAGTATAATATGGTGGTGTATACCACGTGTGTACTCTTACAATTGGAGATATTGAATAGTCTTGACACTAGCAACCTTAAATTGTGCAGATGTAGAGGTTACGGTACTATCATTATTCTCGATCGTGAGGTAAACAATCCCATGACTAGTATGGAAGTATGTGTGTGGTATTTTATTGTATATAAAAAAGTAAGTGGATCAATTGGTTTGAATTCAATTGTTTCATTTTAATGATAATAGTGGAATTTTGATATTGCTCAGTGTGTGGTTATATTCTATTTTTGGAAAGTGAATTATGATTAATGTACTTGATTCATAAATTGTTTTTATATTATGAAGACGACACACCGATAAAATATTTTATCTTAGGTACTCTGGCTCTATGCAAAGTTTGAAAGATGTGACTTCTGGTTAATAGAAGTGAAGTTCCTCGGGCATGTTATTTCTCGCCAAGGAATTTCAGTTGATCCATCAAAGTTGAAGCCATCTTGGACTGGCTGAGACCTAGGAATGTGACAGAAGTTTGAAGTTTCCTGGGATTAGCTAGATACTATCGGTGTTTTGTGGAAAACTTTTCCCGAATCGCCTTGCCTATAACCAGACTCACCAGGAAGGACGCTAAGTTTGAATAGAATGATGAATGCGAAGCAACATTTCAAGAACTAAAGGACAGATTGACAAGTGCTCCAGTCTTGATCATTTCCGACCCAAAGGAATCGTATGAAGTTTATATTGATGCTTAAGGAAGAAGGTTAGGATGTGTTCTGATGCAACGTGGAAGAGTTGTCGCTTATGCCTCTCGACAGCTCAAGCCTCATGAACAAAATTATCCGACCCATGTTTTAGAGCTGGCAATGGTGATCTTCGCCTTAAAGATCTGGAGATGTTATCTTTACGGCGCAACATTTTAGATTGGGAAAAGTACAATTTAGACCCTCTAACTATTGACATATTTATAAGTGGTCCCTCTAAATTTAAAAGTTTCATCTCAAACCCTCTACGTATCATAACATTTCTAAATAGTCCTTCCGTTAGAAAATCAGTTAAAACTAACGGAATTTAGGGGCAAAATGGTCTTTTCACATTTTTTTAATCATTTTTAATATTTTTTATTTTTCTAATCTCTCTCTCTCTCTCCCGCCACCTCCCTCTCCCTCATTCCCTCTCTCCGGCACCTCCCTCTCCCTCTTCCTCTCCTTCCCATCTCTCCCTCCTACCCCACCCTCTGCAACAGGGAGTGGAACCACCCCCGGAACAGGGGGTGGTTTCACCCCCTGAAACAGGGGGTGAAAACACCCCCTGTTGCAGGGGGTATATTCCACCCCTGCAACAGGGGGTGAACTCACCCCCTGTTACGGGGGTGATTGGCAAATAGGGTAGTTTCAGACTCTTCTCTCTCTCCTTCTTCATCAATGGATTCAACCACCAAAACAACATTTTACCCAGAAAACCAGACCTCAAAAATGGCGTGATTAAATCATTACAATAGTTTAACGGTGTATAAACATCGCTAATTTCATCGTTATGATCTTCGTACCCTTTATAAACCCATAAAACCAACAAACCAGACCCAAGAAAATACGATAAATCCAGGTGTAAACCAACCTTGACCAATCCCTCTGTGTTAACAATGGCGAAAAACAGAGATAACCCAAAAAAACACAGGGCAAACAAGAAGGAGAAAATCGAAAGAAGCCTCAATGGGGCTCGTCTAAAATGGCTTCCCCTGAGACTAATGGTTAAAGAAACCAATACCCAGATGAATCCATGGAAGGAAACCATAAACCACCATTACAGAGGTAAAGCAGACCCTATTTTTCTAAATTTCTCTTCTAACATCCAAATGCCCAAAACCAAGTAGATTAATCCGATGAAGACACATCTGAGACCGCCACAGAGAGAGAGAGAGAGAAAAGATAAGAGAGTTTCTCATGCACAGACACATATACAGAAGAGAGAGAGAGAGGAACAGAACAATAGACTAACATGTAACCAGTAACCAGAACCGGAGAAGATGATCAGAAAACAAATAAATTTCAACAAACTCAAAAAGCTCTAATGATCGATTTCTTCTCGCAGGCGAAAATGTCAGAAATCAGTATAAAAACACCGCCATTTATACATGAAGAAAGAGAGAAAATAAGAGAGATTCTCATGCGCGCGCACACATACGGGGGTGATTCCACCCCCTGAAACAGAGGGTAAAAACACCCCCTGTTACAGGAGGTGTATTCCACCCCCCACAACAAGGGGTGAACTCACCCCCTGTTATGGGGAGAGGGAATGAGGGAGAGGGAGAGGGAGGTAGAAGGGAGAGGGAAAGAGGTGGCAAGGAGAGGGAAGGAGAGAGAGGGAGGTGGCAGGAGAGAGAGAGAGAGAGAGAGAGAGAAAGGGGAGGAAGAGAGAGAGAGAGAGATATTAAAAAAATTAATTAAAAATGATTAAAAAATTTAAAAAACGTGAAAAGACCATTTTGTCCCTGATATTCTGTTAGTTCTAACAGAATCTCTAACAGATAGACCATTTAGAAACGTTATGATATGTAGAGGGTTTGAAATGAAACGTTTAAACTTAGAGGGACCACTTAGAAATGTGTCAATAATTAGAGGGTCTAAATTGTACTTTTTCCTTTTAGATTTTCTCGGATCATAAAAGTCTCAAATATTTGTTCACACAAAAGGACTTGAATTTAAGGGAAATAAGATGGATGAAATATTTGGAGGATTAGATTTCACCCTGGAAAGGCCAATATGGTAGCAGATGCCCTAAGTCAGAAGAATCAAGGCATTATGGTGAGTTTATCTTTGGTAGATTGGAAGAGATCCGTAGTAATTGGAGATTACAATCTTCAATACACCGAGAATCATAACCAAGCCTTCATCTACAATGCTATTGCTACCTCATCACTCTTACAAATCATTAAAGAGAATTAGTACCAAGACGATACGCTTTGTAAAATGTGGAGTAGAATCTAGAATGGTGAATACTTTGAAGGATGAGAAATTTATCCGAATAGATCCTTCCATTTCAGAAAGAGAATAGTTGTTCCAGAAAATCAACAGCTAAAGCAAGCCATACTGAACAAAGCACACAAGACCCATTTCACTGTACATCCTAGCAGTGACAAGATGTATCAGGATCTGAAGAGACAATATTGGTGGAGTGGCATGAAAAATGATGTAGCTTAGTATGTCGCTCGATATTTGACCTATCACCAAGTTAAGGCAGAACATCAACAACCAAAGGGAGCCCTACAACCACTACCCATCCCTGAGTAAAAGTGGGACCATGTCACTATGGATTTTGTGACCGGATTGCCAAGAACTCCTCCAGGATTTGATGTTATATGGGTAATAATGGATCGATTAACAAAAATAGCTCACTTTATACCAGTAAAGACAAACTATTCCTTTAAAGGGTTAAGCAATCTCTACATAGACCGGATTGTGAAATTACAAGGAGTTCTGCTATTAATCATTTCTGATTGAGATCCTCGATTCACAGCTAAGTTTTGGAAGAGCTTCCAGAAAGCCCTTGGCACACAGCTCCAGTTCAGCACTGCATTTCGTCCTCAGACTAACGGGCAATCTGAGAGAGTAATTCAGATCTTGGAGGATATATTGCGAGCGTGTATCTTGGACTTCAAGGGTAGTTGGAGCGAGCATTTGCCGTTGGTAGAATTCGCTTACAATAATAGCTACCAGACTAGCATTGGCATGGCACCATATGAGGCACTCTATGGACAACCATGTCAGTCTCCTACTTGTTGGGTAGAGGCAGAGGAACGGATTAACACTAGTCCAGATATGATTGAGGAGACCAGATAAAAGATCAAGCTCATCCAAGAACAACTTAAGATAGCTCAGGATCAGCAAAAGAGCTATGCGAATAAAAAAAGAACACCTTTGGAGTTTCAAGTAGGCGATTTCGTATTTCTGCGAGTAAAACCTCATAAGGGAATTTCTTAATTTGGTGTAAAAGGAAAATTGGCTCCAAAGTATATCAGACCCTTTGAAATTACGGGGAGAATTGGAGAGGTCGCCTACCATCTAGCCTTACCTCAGGAGTTGTCATATGTGCATGACGTATTCCATGTGTCTCTGCTACGAAAGTACGAGTCGAACCCTTCTCACGTGATACAATGGCAAAGTATTCTGATCTGGGGAGATGTTTTATACGAGGAGATGCCTCAGCAGATTCTGTGTTGGAAGGTAAAGTCCTTGCGAAAACGTGATGTCACCCCCCACCCCGGACAACCGTTACTTATGGGGCCGGCGTGACATCGACACGACATCACCTGAGCGACAAATCAAACTAGAAAGCGACAGTATGCATTCATATTTATACAATCACAAAATCAGGCCATAAACATCTTCTCTAACTAGAGACACACCCGTCCCTAAATTTTAATAACAACGAAAGATAAAAACAATAAGGAACTTTTCCTAGGTTCGCCTCAGGCCGCACCTCCCGAAATACTCCCTCGCTATACCATCAACGGACTCTACCTAATGCCAGTAGGGGACCAACTCCTAGCTATTTCACCTGCGAGTGTACTGCCTTCTTAATAAAAATATTTTTTAAATAATAATACATTCTAGATAATACAATATTTAAATATGGATCAAGCATAAGGGTATAGATACCACATAGCTTGTAAAAGTCTTCACAATATATGCAGTGAAAATAAAGTATCTATATAAGTTCCATTTTTAAACCGTCCAGTATAAATATCATACCAATCACCATAATAAATAATAAATCACCCAGTATAAATAAAACATCACATCTCAAACCACCACTCCACCACAACACACACTGGTTAGCCATAGTGATCGTTTTAATCTCACGATCGGGAGTTGTAACGGTACCGTACCATCCGTAGGATATGCCTTCCTACGAACACCTATCACTCCGCTAAAGTGGATATTCACTGGGCAATATAAACATCTAATATCACTCTGCCGATGCAGATAAACATCACTCCGCCGAAACAGATCACATCACTCAATAATATCGTCTAATCAACATCGTCAATTCACCACATAATTTTTAAAAGTATCTAATTTAAATACAACCATTTTCCATCATAGATAGGTATACAAATAATTTGGCAAGAAGACTGTACACTCACCTCGTTATCTGTTTTGCAAAACGGACACTGACTGCACTCTATCTGGATGCCGGTGCCTGTGAACCTAATAATGACAGAGCCTATATTAATATTTCATGTAAAATCACCTAATCATGTAATGCAGGCCCTAAGTTTCTCCTACTTCCATTCCTCATATTTTATTTATGAAAATTGTTATTGTTCTGATAATTTCATTCCGTTATTTATTTCATAAAAATCTTGTAATATGAACGATCCCAAATTTACTGTTCCGGTTACAAAAAATTTTATGCTAGAATTTAATTTAACAAAACCAAAATAAATTTAACGAAAAAACGATATCCATTCTGAATCGTTCACGACCGCAAAATGGATTTTTGGTTTTTATTTGGGTTGTTTGTGTAATTTAATTAATAGATTATTTTTTTTCTTTTCTTTTTTTTTTTATCATTTTCCTGTTTTCTTGTTTGTTGTCTCGCAGCCAACCACCCTTACCGATCACACGCCCACCGTCTGTCGCAATTGGCCGACCACTCGCACACACAGAGAAACGCACACATACTACAATGCTGAACGAACGAACACACACATACACACACACTCACGTCAACACTGACACCGCAACAACGTCGATTACCTCCACCGTCTGCAGTCGTCACCGGCAAACTGAACAAAACACACATACACGGCCCTCACACACACATTCACTCCGCCGGCGACCCAACAGTGCAGCCGACGACCCCTACACCTACCTACCTGATGAACAAAACACACCCACACACACACTATCACTGCCGGCCGGCGACCAACGGCCGACCACCCACACACAGAAACACACAAGATCACAAATTCCACCTGCACATGCACACTGAAATACACATACAACGTACCAAAATATCCCACCACTGACACCACCGTGACAATCGTCGGATATACGTCACCGACACCCATACCGCCGAATATTTACCGACCAACTCGCAATCCTCATGCATGCATACACCCACCAAAATAAGTAGAGAAAATACTCATAAATACTTACCAGATGACGGGGACGGAGGACAACGATCACACCGTTGATGATCTCATCCCCACGGCCGCCGAGTAAACCACCGGAAAACTCACACGATTGCTACAAAGAAAAGGCACACAGCAACAGCCACAGGAACACACACATGCAACCATGAGACACACGCCCTGCTCGCTCACCAGAGAAACGCCGATCACAGAACCCTGATGTCCTCCTCCAATTCTATCTCTCTATCTAGAATTTCTCTAATTTTTTTGCCCCGATTTGATCACTTCTTTGCATGAGGGGGTATTTATTGCATGAATTTAGTGGTTAATCTGATCCTAAGCACGCCACGTCGCCCCTCGATCGCTCCCTCCTCTGGCCGGTTGATCGTCCGTCACACACACGGCGGTTATATATATATATATATATATATATATATATATATATAATATATATATATATATATATATAGTTAAATTCCACTTTCCTCCCTCCAATTTCTTTAAGATCTTAATTTCATTAAATTTCAATTTTAAAAAGTTTCAAAATTTATAATTTTGCCCTTAACATTTTTTACTTTTTTATTTTTAATTGCCAATTCAAATCTCAAGTTTAAATTTTTATGTTTCTAAATTCCCAATTTGACCCCCATCTTTTGATTTGAATTTTAATCAATAAAATTTTTACCCTAAAATTTTCTAATACTCTATAATGCAACTATTTATGACGTACGTTCTACAATTTAGGCTTTACACGTGAGATACCTCTTGTGAAAGTGCTATGGCGTAATCACGGACAAGAAGAGACAACTTGAGAGCTAGAATCATATATACGCAAGAAGTACCCGTTGTTCGACAATTAAGGTATGTCTTGAATTTTGAGGACAAAATTCTTTAAGGAGGTAGAATTGTAACATTCTCAAATTTTAGAAATTAGAATTATAAAGTTGTGAGAGTAATTAAATCAAAATTTAGGTGCCAAATTAATGAAATTAACTTAAAATTAAATTATCTAATGGTCCACTATGGTTTGGACTCATGATTTTTTACCCAAAGTGTACATTTGAACCACTTTAGACCATTTTAAAAATACTCTAAATAAAAATGTGCACAAATTTGGTAAAAATATAAAACCCAAGTGAATTAGAAAGGCCCAAAAATTTGTTTTGAAAGAATCAACTATCCAAGTCAAGATCCATAGTTAGTGTCCATAACCCATAACCCACAATCCGCAACTCATAACCCATGATCCAAGATCCTAACCATATCAAGACCAAAAAAAAAATGGAAGGTCCTAGAACTCACGTGAGAGAGGGAGATGGACCAAGACAAAACCCTATTTCTTGCATTCTCTCTCAACATCCATCAACATAGGTGAAAGAGAGAAGAGAAAAGAGAGAGAAAAGGAGTGATCAAGATAGAGGAAAAGGGGGAAAAAGAAAGTCTTGGAAGATTTGAAGCAAGAAATTAAAGGAGATCCATTGGTGAAATCAAGCTTTTGGGGAAGATTAAGCTCACATATAGTAAGTTTCTAAACCCTAGAAATTTTATTGAACTCTAGTATGAATCTTTATGAATCTAAGGGTTAAGATGTAAAACTAACCTATTAAAACTTGGATTTGCCATGTATGAGTTGGTTAGGTTGACTTAGACTTGAGATTTGGTGAAATCAACATGTATACAAATCTGATTTTTGTTTTTGTTCATGGGGTTTGGAGTTTTAACCTTGTTCTTTTGGTTTTAGGAGAAAAAATCTAAGGAAAATCATGATGTACATGAACCTTAGATGACTTGAAATGGTTGTATGTTAGTTTGGGATGAACTCTAAACCTTAGGAGAGCCAAAAGCGTGGTATAGAAGCATTGGGTATCAAAAGAAACTAAAGAACTGAAATTTGGAAATGCAAATTCTGCGCTTCGTTTCCCCAAGCAACCTATCTTTAAAAATACATAACGATTTGTAGAAAAATAAAAAAATATATGAAACTTGTGGAAAATGAAACTAGACTCAATGAGGATCATTTTGAGTTATTATATAGTAAATTGTGGACCCAAAATTATTCCAAAACAGACCCTGAAAGTTGACTGAATGTAGTCCCTCAATGTTCTGACAACTTGTTTGCTGAAATTTAAAAACTCATAACTAAATGTAGAAAAAATAGAATCTGGTGATTCAAAGTGAGTTTTAAAGATTGGGATGTCTAATTTCATAGAAAAATATAAAAAAAAAACATAAACAAATTTTTAACTGTGGTAAAATGAGTGAGAAAACTGATTGTTCACGGTGAATAGCTCTCACAACGCACAATACTCCCTTAAGAAACATTAGGATATTAAGGGTACGCACATAAAGTGATAATACTAATAAAGATGATGTCCAATTTTGCTTCTAGCAGTTGGGTGAGCTGAAATTGGACGACTCGAGATTTTTAGGTGGCCACTTGCATCTTGAGGTAAGGAATTCTTTCATTTCTCTTATATGTTTTTGAGCATGCACTATATGTATGTATCCTTGTGTGTTTATTTAAAAAATGTATTTTCAAATGAAATTGGATTTGCGGTAAAAAGTTAAAATTTGGTCAAATTCGGTATTATAAATTAAATATATATATATATGTGTGTGTGTGTGTGTGTGTGTGTGTGTTAAATATATCTGGTTGGTGGTATTGCGATGATATCATGTGAGGATTGAGGATATTGGGTCATTGTGCAGTTGACCTTGGGAGCAAATCTCTAAACACGCACGAGGGATACTCTGGGTTACGTAAATATCTCACTAGATAGTATAGATTCCCAGTGGTATGATTCGGTCACCAGGTATCGCAGTGATACACTTGTTGTGTTTTTGTTTTAAAGTTTTCCTACTTGGATTTTATTTTAAAAGTGTTTTTATTATGATGTGCGAATGCATTATATACTGTTTTGTTTATAAAAGTTCCAGTCAGGGTATTCTAGTTTGCAAATTCACGTATTTTCTATAAAAATTAAAAACATGTAAGAGAATGGGTGGATTTTTCTATTGAGCACATTGAGCTCACTCATCTTTTTCCCCCATCCTCAGGTAGTGCACAAGATAGTGAACATGAGTGAACTGCGGTTTAAACGTGTGCCATATCCAGATTCTAACTTTGTTGTAGTTGGATCATTTTGGGTATTTTTATCTCTATGGACCTATTTTTGTTTTAAGTATGGCATGTACTAATGGGCCCTGTAGGGCCCGAACCTCTGAACTATTGGTTCATTTGTAAACTTTGTTAATTTTGTGTCTATTGATGCTGCTAAGGGCTCTATAGATAATATAGAGGCTCAACCCAACAAGTTAGTAAGTTTTATTTTTTTCAAAGTTTTACCACGGTATTATTAAGTGCTTAATTAGTTAGTAACATCCGCTAGGCGTACTTGGTAACTCTAAAAGAAATCGATGCTAGAGAAGAACACACTTAGTAAGATTAGGAAATAAAATAAAATAAAATAAAGTATCAAGGAATAAGAAAAAAATCACAATAGGATTATCGATTGACTATCTAAATTGACCATCACGGGGACTGATTCACGATCCCAGGGTTTGTGGTGTGACAAAACGAGTCCACTACTGGCGTTACATAGAGTAGAGGGTGGTATGGATTTTGAGACTGTCACACCAGCTATTGATAATGAGTCGTTCGAACGTTTGTGGTTTGTTATGGAATATTTTGATATATATATAATCACTGAATTTTGAATTTGATTTTTTTTTTTTTTAAATAAAAATCTATGCAAATTGTTAGTCGGTGGCATATTTGTTATCTAGGTTATAGTTATTTTGGTTGGGTAATATCAAGTCAAGGTCCCCCCTCGCCTTAGGTGTGGGACTTGGGATGGGGTGTGACAGATTTTGGTATCAGACCTTAAGTTATAGGTTCTATAAACTTGTTTGGTTGTCTCATCAATAGTGGACCGTAAGATAAGGTATTGAGAGATTGGTTCAAAATGTGAGCGGTAGCTGTTTTTACTTAAGTTAAAAAGCAGTACATTTGCATCATGCACTATTTGTTGTATTGTTGGAATTTTTATTTATTAAAGTACATTTTTATATCTTGAATACGGAGTGCGGAAATGAAAGTAGTGGGAGTTTTAGAACCCAAGGAAAAATGAGTAGGTCGTAAAAAATATTAGATGTTGTGGAGAAAATGTTACAAGTTGCTACGCAACTGACGAATCAATAGACAAAAATAATGGAATAGTAAAGGGACCAAACCAAAACCCTAAATCCTTAGATTGTACTTTTGAAATGATTTAAGGAGCTTGACCCTCCAATTTTAAGGGAACTACAGGCCTTGCTGATGTTGAAAACTGGTTGAGGAGCATAGTGCACGCATTCGAGGCAATAGGAATCACTAATGGCAGTCGAGTCCCTCTCTCCACCTTCCAACTCAAAAGGGAATTCAAACATTGGTGAGAGGAAATAAAATGATTAATTTCAATTCTAGACCATGAGATTACTTGGGATCAATTCATGGCGATTTTCAATGAGAAATTTTTCCTGATTCTTACGAGTTTGAGATGGAAGAAGAATTTATACTACTGAGACAAAGAAAAATGCAGTTCTTCAATATGAAATTAAATGAAATTCTAAAGGGTCTAGACTTGCAAATACGTCCAAGATTGACAGGCGACAGATAAAAAACTACTCTAAACTCCTAAATACAACAAAATTAATAGAGAAAGATGTGAAAGAAGCTGGAAAATTTGTAATAGCAGATTTGAGCCATCTAGCAGATTCCCAGGTGGAACATCTCGGGGATCTAGCCCTCGACCTCAATTTCCAAGGGTTTCGGTAGTCGACCAGTCGACTCGAAGCCTAGGTCAATGATAATCTTATTCAGGGCAGCTATATAAAGTACCTGGATAGAGCTCAGGTCAGCAATGGCAAGGTAGGGTCCAGACATCTACTCGAGCTGGGATAGTCATATGCTATTAATATGGATCACCGGAGCGCTTCGTTAGAGACTGTCCCATGGCTAGCCCAATATGTTATTATTGTCATAGGCCAGGTCACATGATCCCATATTGTTTGAAACCTGCAGCTACATCTACACTTTTTGCAAGTAATACTGGTAGTATTAGCACTAGTGGTTTAGGGGCAAGGTAGAGGATCGGATGGTAGGCCTCCAATCCTGAATATATTTGTTGCTACCTAGCAGGATGCTCAGGCTACCCCAAAGGTGATTATAGGCATTATGTCCTTATATAATAGAGATGCACGCGCACTTATTAAACTAGTTTCTATTTATTCATTTGTTTCCATGACATTCATGATGCATGTAGAAGGATTTTCTACTCCTTTGTCATATAGTATAATTATTTAGAGTTCTGTGGGTGAGACAATGTTGATAGATAGTGTTTACAAAAACAGTCTACTTCGTATCGCTGATAGAGAATTATCAGTGGATCTATTACCCTTGAGTATTCACGATTTTGATGTGATACTAAGTATGGATTTGTTATCTGGTTATCATTCCACAATAGATTGTTTTAAAACTAAAGTTATTTTTTGAGTCATACGCAAGTCAGAGTTTGTGTTTTCTTGGATAGAATCATTACCCCTATCAGTTTGATTTTAGTCCTAGAAGCTAGGAAATTATTGAAGAAGGGATGTAAAGGTTATTTAGCGCATGTGATTGTTACCAGTCAAATGAGGTACAATTTGAAGATATCCCAATAGTCAAGGACTATCTATATGTATTTCCAAAAGATTTTTCAAGGGTTGCTAGTGTAAGGGAATTGAATTAGCTATTGAGTTACTTTCAGTTACGGCTCCTACATCAATTCCACCATATCGTATAACACCTAATAAGTTGAAAGAACTGAAGATTTAGTTGCAAGATCTGTCAAATCGTGGGTTTATCAGACCATGTGTTTCTTAATAAAGAGTTTCAGTATTACTTGCAATAAAGAAAGATGACACTCTAAGGATGTGTATTGATTATCTACAACTGAACAATGTGACAATTCATAACTAATATTTGTTCACTAGAATAGAGGATTTATTTAATAAATTACAAAAGGACAGGGTATTTTCCAAAATCGATCTTCGATCAGGATATCACTAGTTGAAAATCAAAAATAGTAATGCATCGAAGATGACGTTTAGTACGAGGTATGGACATTATGGATTTTTAGTTATTCCATTTGGGTTGACGAATGCCCCCTGCTAAATTTATGGACCTGATGAATCGAATCTTCTAACCTTATTTAGATCAATTTATCCTAGTATTCATTGATGATATACTGATTTACTCCCAGAATAAAGAAGAACATACAGAGCATCTCAAAATTATCGTACAGGTTTTGAGAGAGAATCAATTGTGTGCTAAGTTCAGTAAATAAGAGTTTTGGTTGGATAGAGTGGTATTCTTGGGGTATGTTATCTCAGATGATGGTATATAAGTCAACCCAATTAAGTCGAAGTTGTTGTCCGATGGGAAAGACTTAAAAATGTGACAAAGATTCAAAACTTCCCAGGATTGGCGAGTTTTTATCGTCGGTGTGTACAAGAATTGTCTGTTATAACTGTCCCGTTGATCCGTTTGGCCCGCAAGAAATCTAAATTCGAGTGGAATGACAAATGTGAATAGAGTTTCCAGGAGTTAAAGAATAAATTGATATCAGCCTCAATACTTTCTCTTTCCACAGAAGGTGGCGGCTTTGTGATATATAGTGACACTTCACATCAGGGTCTAGGTTATGTATTGATGCAACATGACCATGTGATTGCATATGCT
The DNA here is from genome assembly GCA_016647705.1 of Eucommia ulmoides. Lineage (NCBI taxonomy): Eukaryota > Viridiplantae > Streptophyta > Magnoliopsida > Garryales > Eucommiaceae > Eucommia > Eucommia ulmoides. Next base: position 22,262,875 of record CM028337.1, read on the forward strand.
TCTTGGTAATTAAAGTATCATGAGCGTAACTACCTAACACATGATTTGGAGTTGACGGTAATTATGTTTGCCTTGGAACTATGAAAAAATTATCTTTACAATGCGACCTACAAGATATACACTAAGCACCAAAGTTTAAAATATTTGTTTATTTAGAAATAATTAAATCTAAGGTAGAGGCATTAGATGAAATTGATCAAGAATTATGATTATACTATTCATTATGACCTTAGGAAGGCTAATGTTGTATCAGATGGATTAAGTCAAAAATCAGCAAGTTTGATTACGCACCTTCGAGTCGTTCATACTTACCTATACGCTGAGTTGAGATCCTTGCAAGTCCAGTTGGCAGTGGGACAGACTGCATCATTACTTGTAACCTTTACATTGAGACCAACATTAAATGATCGCATTATAGAAGCGCATAAATTAGATGACCTATTAAAAAAGTTCTGGGATAAAATGAAAAATGGATAGATAATAGACTATTTTGTTAGAGATAATGATAAAACCTTGATGGTTGAGAATAGATTATGCGTGCCAAATAATGTTGATTTAAAGAAAGATATTTTGGAGGAAGCGCACAACTCATCGTATGCAATGCATCCAAGAAGTATCTAAATGTATCAGGATTTGAGAGAACATTATTGGTGGAATAGAATGAAACGCGAAATTGTAGAATTTATTATCAGGTGTCTTGTCTATCAGCAAGTCAAGATCGAATACCAACGTCAAAGAGTGTTGCCTTTTCCTATCCTAGAATATAAGTGGAAACATATCATGATAGATTTTATTCATTTGCCTCGTACTCAAAAGACACATAATTCTATTTGAATGATTGTTGACAAACTTGCAAAATTTATTCATTTTTTTGCTTCAAAAACCATGTATTCGATGAACAGGTATGCAAAATTATATATTGACGAGATTGTCAGATTGCATGGAACAATAGTTTCGGTAGTGTTAGATAGAGATCCAAGATTTACATCAAAATTCTGGCCTAGTCTTCAGGTTGCTTTGGGTGCCAAATTAAGATTCAGTACAACTTTTCATCCTCAAACTAATGACTAATCAGAGCGTACATTTCTGCGTATTTTTCATATATTCAAGGATATGTTGAGGGGTTGCGTTTTAGAATTTTCTGATGGTTGGGATGACCGTTTGACTTTAATAAAGTTTGCCTATAATAATAGTTATCATTCGACAATTAGAATGGCACCGTATGAAGCATTATGGCAAAAGATGCAAAACTCCGGACCGTTGGACTGAAATTGCAGAACAGAAATTGTTGATGTCCGACATAGCTTAGATGGTAACAGAAAAAGTGAAAGTGATTTAGGAAATACTGAAAATTGCTCAAAATCGACAAAAGAGCTATACTGACTAATGTAGACGTGAGTTGGAGTTTGAAATAGGTGATTACGTATTTTACGTATATCTTCGTGGAAATGTATAATAAGATTTGGGGGAAAAAAAACTAAGTCTGAGGTACATTGGGTTGTACGATATTTTGGAATAGGTCGGTATAGCGGCGTGTCAACTAGTCCTACTACCAGATTTATCTAGATTTCGCAATGTTTTTTCACCTTTGGATGCTCAGAAAACATGTGCCAAACCCTTTACATGTGTTGACTTCTCATCCAATCGAATTGAATGAAGACTTGCCATATGTTGAGGGGTTAGTACAAAGTTTACACCGTAAATCTAAAGTATTGAAAACGAAAATGATTTCTTTGGTGAAAGTATTTTGGCACAGTCATTCCGTAGAAGAGACAACATGCAGAAGGGAAGAAGAGATGAGGAGTAAATAATCGCATTTGTTCGTTTGAGGTACTAAATTTCAGGATAAAATTCCTTTTAGTAAAAAAGATTGTATGGCCCAATTTTTGCATGTGCATATTTTTAATTGCATTTTATAGCATTTAGAAAATATTTGGGTCTAGTGTATTATTTTAAATTTTACTTCAAAAATTTTAGGAGTCATTTTGGTATTTAAAATTTAATTTTCTGAATTTTGGGGGTTAATATGTTTATTTTAAGTTGACTTATAGAAACTTTAGGGTTCTTGTGTTATTTAAAATACAATTTTAAGAGTTTTGAGATATAATTAATATTTTTTTTATGGTAGTTTGTGTAAGTATTATAAAACAAATTATATAGGTGTTGTCTTGTCTTCAGTTAAAGACAGCACAAGGATGAGCAAGCTATACACAATGTGTGGTACCCCTTTGGTACAACACAAGTGAATATATACATACATATACATATATATATATATATATATATATATATGGGTTAGAATATAGTAAAATTATTTTTATCCCTCTCTCTCTCTATACACACACACACACATTAAAATTGATAATAATATTAAAACATTAAATTTTGGAAATTAAATTAAATAATTAATATAAAAGATAAAATATGAATATTATGGACATCAATTTACGAAAATTACAAAAATAATATACGCATATTAAATTTAGTAATAATACTGAAATATCAAATATATGAAAATAAAATTAAAAAAATAGTGAATAATATACATAAATTATGCATATTAAATTTATAAAAATTATAAAAATAATATATGAATTTAAATTTAGTAACAATATAGAAACATTAAATTTACGAAAATCAAATTAAAGAAATAATATAAAAAAATACAATATACGAAAATTATCAACATTAAATTTATAAAAATTATAGAAATAATATATGCACATTAAATTTAGTAATAATATTGAAACATTAAATTTATGAAAATTAAATTATAAAATAATATATATAAGGAGAAATATAATACGCAAAAATTTTGGACATTAAATTTACAAAAATCAGAAATGATATACAAACAATAAACATAATAATAATATTGAAACATTAAATTTATAGAAATTAAATTAATGAAATAATATAAGGATTTTTATGGTTTAGACCTAATTTGACTTTCTCTCTTCTCAATTAACATTTTAAACAAAAAGGTTATTATTTAGTCTTCCATCAAACATTGTTAGTTTTTAGTTCTTGGTAGGTAGTGAATGGACATATTTACCTTTGCATATATATAACGAACAAAATCTTAGGCCATGTTTGGTAACCGTTCCCACCTCATCCAATTCCCAGATTTCTGAGATTTCTATTTGAGCATAGCGTTTGGTAAAATTGTTTCTATTCCCATTCTCGTCCCAAAACTAAGAATCATTCCCACATTTTCTTAAGAAGTGAGAAACAAAAAAAAAAAGTTGTACCAATTATTTCCCATCCCATTCCCTTCTCTAAAAAGGATACACTGATCTTCTTTTGAATTGTTAGTGAGACCCCCCTTCAAACTTTGTAAGTCCTCTTCTATTTTCTTCTTTTTTGTTCTTCGTGTTCGTTCGTCCTAGTTCGTCATCGTCCTCATCCATCAATGGTGTCCTCTTCTTCATCTTCTTTGTCTGCTTCGTATGTTTCGTCTGCTTCGTTTATCCTCTTCATCAGCTTTCATCCACGTCATCCTCTTCCCACTTCATCCGGGTTCGTCATCGTCCTCATCCATCAATGGTGTCCTCTTCTTCATCTTCTTTGTTTGCTTCGTATGTTTCGTCTGCTTCGTTTATCCTCTTCATCAGCTTTCATCTACGTCATCCTCTTCCCACTTCGTCTTCTTCGTCTGTCAATGGAGAAATCGATTTCAATTTCGTGGTTAGGGTTCTGAAATCGAAATCGAAATCAATTTCGATTTCGATTTCAATTGGGGTTCGTCTCCTTCGCGTGTTTTTCTTCGTGGTTAGGTTTCGATTTTGAAATTGAAATCGATTTCTTCACATGGTTAGGGTTTCGATTTTGAAATTGAAATCAATTTCTTCACGGGGTTAGGGTTTCGATTTCGATTTCGATTTCAATTTTGGTATCGATTTCAATTGGGGTTTAGGATTTCAATTTCGATTGAGTTTATGATTTCAATTTTGATTGGGGTTTAGAATTGATGATTTCTTAATTGTGGTTTAGGATTCGATTGCTTGATTGTGGTTTAGGGTTCGTTCTTGATTTCTAGGATAAAATTGTTACCAAACGCGGTTATGTTCTTATAACCAAAAAATTTATTGTTACCAAACGCGATTCTGCTTCCAAAAAGGAAACATAATTCTCATCCCATTTCATCCCACTACATGGGATGAGAACGAAATGGTTACTAAACGGGCCCTTAATCTCTATTCCATTTTTTATTTTCAACCATCACCGATCTCTCTCTTCTCTCTCTTCTCTCTCTTCTCTCTCTGTCAGCCGCAACCATCTTCCATCGCCGTTTATCTGGAAGACTCTCTCTCTCTCTCAGCTACAAGCTTCCAGATCTAGATTTCGTCGTTTGACTTCAATGGCCAAAGTTGTTCGACGTCGTTTGTTCGTGCTGCCGAAGCCATTTGCAACGTTCGCTCTAAATCTTGGACGATGAAGGCCACCGAAGTCGTTCGCTCTATCCCTCTCAGCGTCTCTCTCTCTCAGATGCAAACATTTTTCCCTTGCGACAACGAGAAGCAGTTCGTCGTTGCGGCGATGGGAAGGTAGTAATGGTTAGTTGTGCTCCCAGCCACTCTATTTTTCTTTCTCCTTCTCAGATCTAAAAATTTCTAGATCTAGATTTTTCAAATTAGGAAAATTTCAGATCTCTTGTCATCGTGTATATGAATGTGAATTTTTCAGATCTATGAAATTTGAGTTGATTTTTTTTCCATGTGAATGTTCAGATTGTCATTGTTGGCTCAAAGAGCTACCCAAAAAAAGGGTGAATTGGGTTGTTACAAAATTTCAACAATTAAATCCTTTAAACATAATTAATCAATTTTTCTAAATTAATTATTATCTTGTTAAGTGTACGGGTCAAATTTTAATAGTATATGAAGAGTAAGGTTGTCGTATCCACAAGGATTAGTTTAAATTGTCGTTAAGTACCGCAATTATCGTAACTTAATCTTATTTAGGCGATCAAATATTGGATTTTTATAAAAATAAACTAAAACAAATATAATTAAAAAAAAAAGAAAAAAAATGGATTATCTATGCACAAATGTTCTAGGGGCTTGATTTTGTCTCGTTATTCCTATGTTTTCCTACTAAGAAATTATTAGTTAATTCCGTTTATTCAATAATCAAGGTCCCCATGCTATTACTCTCTCACTACCTCTCTCAAGCGTCAAGTGAGAGAATATGTAAACACTTCAATAGTGATATCCCTATCTAATATTTAGGTAAAAACATTTGTTAAACCCGACCTTATAGATTACGCAAGCTCTAAATATTTCCCGATCTATTAAAGTTTACATTGTGTTTAACCTAAGTCCGAACCCGAGATTACCTCTACTGAGTGTCAAATCCCAAGTTCTCAATTCAACCAAAATACCGTATGTGAGTATAAATTGGAAGCATTAAGAAGACAAACACAATTGAATAGAAAACCTAGTTGGTAAATCTAGAACTTGATCATCTCTCAATTTCACAAAATCCTAAATTCCCAACTAGATTACTTAGGTGTTGATTTCCTCTTGAACTCACAACAACCTAAATTATGCACTCCCAATTCTGGTTACGAATACAACCTCTCCTGAGTATAAAATTCGCAACCTAAACTCGTCTAACTCATTAACCACATGAATCAAACACATTAGGCCTAAGAGATGCATAAAATGGAATTAAATCTAACAATTAACAAAATAATCTAACACGGTTCAAATGAGACTACATCAAGCTCTAAATTTAGATTATGAACACAACATAGATAGATCCATTGCTAATCTTCTTAATAAATTCATATATGTAAAAATGTTCAACACAAAATTACAAATACAAATTTTAAACAAAAGATTAGGGAGAGAGAAAGGAAAAGAAAATCTTATTGTAGGATGTGGGCTCCAAATATTCAATTCCAAGTACCACCAATTGTGTTTTTGTCTTCAATCTCGCATCAAATTGCCACCATCCGGTGTTTTCTCTCCCGAAATCGCCTTCAATCGCTGGTTTTCTCTCAAAAATCGCCTCCTCTTCTTCCTCCTCCGTCTTCCTCCTGTTTTGAGGCATAATGGGGTATTTAAAGGGGTCCAAAATTAGGGTTTTCGGGTTTCCAAGCCGATGGGAGCGAGCGACAATGCGCTATGGGTAGAAACCAGCCCATCAACACTGATGGGAGGGCGCCATAGCGCTCTTTTGCGCACTGCAACATGCTTTGGACAGCGTCGACGCCTAGTTCGTAATTTGGACATGACTTTCCTTTCTAAACTCCGATTGAGGTGATTAAAAAATCTATGGAAAGCTAAGACGTAGATATACAACTTACATGTTTTAAATTTGTCCAAAATCGGATTGAATCATGGTTAAAATTGGTCTTGAAATTACAACACAAGTACGCATTTTACACCGTTTCTCCCATTTATTTGTAATTCTACAAAACACAATAAAAATACATCAAACTAATAAAAATGCTTGAAAACACACAAATATTTGAAGCTAAAAATACATGATTTGTTAATTAATAAATCACTCATCATTAAGCAGTGGAAATGTGTTTAATTCTAATTGCACACCCAAACACAATATAAGAAAATAAATAATGCAGCACATGAGAATTTATCCTGATTTGGCAAGCTACTCTTACCTACATCCAGTCTCCCAAACTCCACAAAGATTCGCAATCCATTAAACCCCTTGATTCATTTATCAGGTATAAACTAAACCCTTACAATTCTCGATTTGTTTCACTGACTCAGAATCAATCTTTACAAACCCTAATTCGTTTCAAAGGCTAAGAATCAACCTACCATTCTCTCATTTATCCCTTTCACAGGTTTAAGACGAACCTTTACAATCACTCTTTAATTCAATTACAGGAAAAATCAAAACCTAGTTCTTTTCAAGAGAAAAGAATAACCTAACTTTTTTGCAGGAAAAAGATCAAACGCTAACCTTTTTCACAGGAAAAAGATAGAAACCCTAATTACCCTAACTAAACACTGTCTCAAACGTGTCTAATCCGCTCAAACTCACAAATATAAAAAATTATGAGTTTCTTCCCACAAGAATCTTCTGCCACCTCAATACAAATATACTTAATTAATGGCCTAAATAATTACCAAGTGATAGATACAATGTGAGGCATCTAAAATCTGATTAAATAATAGTGTGGGTAGCACAAAGTAAGCACGTAATCAGATAATCAAGCAAAAAAACCGTTTAAAAGATTTTCAAGACTTTAAGTTCAAAACAATTTTCTAAACAATCATTAACCAAGCAATCAATATATAAATCTTAGAAAACAAATAAAAAAGACTTGGAAGGATACAACCGGCAAACACCAAAGACTAGAATGATTTCGTAATTAGAACTCGAATTGGTGACACAAATAACAAGCACTTTAGATCAAAATCTTTGAAGATAATCTCCCATAAAAGTCTTAGCAGTATTTTTACTCTTAGAAAAACTCAAAACTGATGTTCTTGATGTAATTATACTCAAACCCGCATGTCTAATTAAATAGACCTAGAACTAGGCCTCCAACGGATAGTTTTCAAAAGATATGTCATCAAAATAACATCTTAAGACCTTATATGTCATACCCTATCAAAATAGGTATTTTTCATTTAAAAAATACTCTTTGAAATGTTCATTTTGGTCCCAAAAACTTTTTCAATTAGCAATCCACAAGGATAGAAGGAATTAAATTATTTTAATTAAAATAATATTAAAATATGTGGACCAAATCATTAGGGATCACATAATACATCATAGTTCACGAAATTAATTCAAAATCCTTTAAAAAAATCCCTTGATCTCATAAAAAATGGATAGATTCGACCAAGAGATTGAAACAGTCAAGTTGTTGACTGAACCCGTTGGTTGACCGACCCTCAGCCTCAGTCGACCACCCTGTGCCAAAGGCTGAATTAGCCTTTGGCCTTAAAGTATGTCAGTTGACTGACCCACTTGGTCGGTTGGTCAATACGATCAATAGCTCTCATTTTTACTCCATTTAAGCTACTAACTCATTCGATTGACTAACCCGAACTCGTCGGTTAACCGAATCGATCAAAGTCTTCACTCCTTTACTCATTTTAGCCACTATTTCAATCGGTTGACCGACTCCTTTTCTCGGTTGACTGATTGGATCAGTATGTCTCTATTTCTACTTTCAAAACACACTGTGACCGACCCATTTTGTCGGTTGAACGAATTGACCTGAAAGCTTAACATTTTCCACTTTAAAACACAATTTTCGCTAAGGTCATTTATCAAAACCATTTCACATAAGAAGCACATAAAAAAAATCTCATTTTAGGATCTTAAATATATCACTTCTTATCAAGACACACATAATATTAATTCATTTTAAATGTCGCGCGTGATCCTAATTCGGATTACATTAAGAGTATATAAGTAAATAATTATTTTTACCTAATTTTTTTCAACGTCTTCAAAATTCTTTACGTCTACATCATGTTCATCTTTCATCCTTTATATTTTCTTTGACGATTCATCTTCAACGATTCATCTTCTTAAACATATTACATGGAACTATAAATCTAGAACCACTCAGTAAAACATTAGTCCCATAAAAATATCAACACTTAATTATTTATCAAAATATAGGATTCAACAGTCATGAATGTTCATCTAAATTTCTTATCAATGAATGTTCATTTGAATTGTTTGTTGATTTTTGTGGAGTTTTTGTTTATTATGTGAATTTTTTGTTGATTTTGTGGAGTTTTTGTGCATTAATGTGAATATTTTTTTGTTGATTCTATTTTTGTTTTTAGTGAACATTCATATCGAGGTGTTCTTGTGTATGTTGTGAATGTTTTTTTTTTCAATGTGTTTTCGGTATTTTGGTGAAAATACACATTGTTGTGTTTTGTAAATGTTCATATTGGTGTGTTTTCGGTATTTTGGTGAATCTACTTATCGGTGTGTTTTTATGAAAATTATGAATATTCGCAACAGAACAATTAACATATATCAAATTAAAATAGCAAAATAAACATGTAAATGTTCACGTCTTGATATTTTTACACAATGACATTGTATGTAAATAATGAAAAAAATATGATCAAAGAACGAAACACTATTTTCTAAAACATCCCTAGGAACTAAAAACTTTATGATAGTAGTTGGGGGGTCTATTTTCTAATTTCTATATCTTTTAAGGAGTAAACAATAAATTTTTCATAATATAAAAGAGAAAATATAATATACGTAGTATAATATATGGAAATTAATGACATTAAATTTATGAAAATTATATAAATAATATATAAAAATTAAATTTGGTAATAATACTCAAACATTAAATTTATAAAAACTAAATTAAAGAAATAATATAAAGGAGAAAATACGATATACATAATTCCTAGAAATTATAAAAATAATATATGACATTTAATTTAATAATAATATACTAAAACATTAAACTCACAAAAATTAAATTAAAAAATAATATAAAAGAGAAAATATAATATACTGAGATTTTGGACATTATATTTACATAAATTATACAAATAATATATGAACATTAAATTTAATAATAATGGTGAAATATTAAATTCATGAAAATTAAATCAAAGAAATTATATGAAAACGTAAATATAATATACGAAAATTATGGACATTATATTTAGTAATAATACTGAAATATTAAATTTATAAAAATTAAATTAAAAAAATAATATTAAATTAAATTAAGTATTAAATTAAATTAAGTTATTTTGTATGCCATGTGTCTTCAGGAACGGGTCATACGCTAGTAAATAGATATATCTAAATTGTGAAGAATTTAATCTAAAGTAAAAAATTATAAATTTGATTAGAATGATATTTTTAGTATTTCATTAACTAATAACATTGTTAATAGTTAGTTAATATTTTTTCTGTAATTAAATTATTAATCGATAAATTTTCCAATCGTAGTTATAATATTTTAATTGTACAATTAATACTGATTTAAGAAAATAGGATGTTTAATATTAATAAATTTCATATAATCAAAAAAAATTGGGGATCTGAAATAACATTTTAGTGTCATGCATTTCGTGGATGACATTACATATTAAAATTATTTATATAAACTATTAGTTTAGGTCTTGTTGTTTGTTAGGTTTTCAGGCGATACCGACTACGTCAGTGTTTCAACGATATTGTTATAGCAGTGGAATTATCGATACGAGTGTACTGTCTGATATGTAAAATGTCAAATTATATTTTCATAATAAATTGTGAAAAATAAAAAGATTTATTGAAATTGATAGTTTTATAACGTTAAATGAATCAAAGAAAATGTCTAATATGGAAATTGAGTTTTTATTATTATCCTGTTATGCCAAAGTGTAGTTCTGACATGAGGGCGTATCTTGTAGGATGTTGTTGGTCCTAATAGGAGGGCATATCCTATAGGACGTTGTATTGACCCGATAGGAGAACATATCTTGCAGGTGTGTGTTAACCTGACAGGAGGATAAGTGTTGCAAGTAGTTGATATATTATTGTAGATTATCAATATGATACGGTGGTTTATACCATGTGTATGCTCGTACCATTGGCGATATTGAATGGCCCTAACACTAGCAACCTTAGATTGCACAAATGTACATATTACGGTACCGTCATAACTCTTGATTATGAGGTAAACAATTCTACGGATAGTATAGAAGTATGTGTGTGGTATTTTATTATATATATATAAAAGTAAGTGGCTTAGTTGATTTAAATTCAATTGTTTTATTTTGATGATAATTGTGATACTACTCAGTTTATGGTTATATTCTGTTTTAGAAAATGAATCTTAATAAATGTACTTGATTCATAAATAATTTTTATATTATGAAGACAGTACACCAATAAAATAATTTATCTCGTGTACTGTAATTAAAAACATATCCACTACTGGCATTAGATAGATTAGAGGGTGGTTTGGCTTTTGAGACTATCAGAGTAGTTATTGGTAATAAGGAGTTCGGGCTTTGTGGTTTATTATGGAAGAGTTGGATATATATAATCATTGAATTTTTAATTTAATTTTTTTAAAAAAATAAAATCTATGTAAATTGTTAGTCAATGGTATATTTTTTATCCAGGTTATAGTTGCTTTGGTTGGGTAATATCAAGTCAAGATCATACCTCGCCTCAGACATTGGGTCCGGGATGGGGTATGATAGGAAGAATGACTTCATTATTAATTTGGCGAATGAAAAGTGCAAAAATATAATTAAGGGCTTGAGCAAAAACTAAAACTGGTAATATTGGAACTAAACATGACAAGCCATGCTCGTGGGTCTTGTTTGAGCCCATAAAATGCGAGTTAAAGTTTGCTTACCTTATTAGGTGAATGGTCAAACCCTTGAAGGGGTTATATATAGACTTCTTCCACAAGGTCTCCATTGAGGAAGGAGTTTTTGACGTCCATTTGAAATAATTGTCATTTCCGCATTGTGACGTTGACAAGTAAGCTTAGAACTGAGGTATCAGGTGACTGGAGGAAAGTTATGTTTATAGTCTATATCATATTCTTGGGTGTAGCCTTTGGCAACCGAAAAATATTTATAACGTTCCATAGTGCCATTAGATCGTGTTTTAATCTTGTAGATCCATTTAGATACAACAGCAAACTTGTCATGAGGGCGACGGACAAAATCCAAAGTATGATTTTGATTCAGAGTGTAATTCCTCTGCCATTGCTTGCTTCTAAACAAGATTAGTGTTGGATTATTTATTAGAATGAAGGTCTTGTGTACTAAGTACGATGGAAAAATAGTGAAAAGCAAGGAGAATGATAAAATGTGTTTAAACTGATAAGAATGATAGTGTGGCAGATTTTCTTGCATTTGAAGGTAAAACTCGTGTAAGAGGTAATAAATAATTCGCAAGGGGACCTAGTATTAGTGTCATCAGAAAAGAGCTCAACAAAAGAGTTGGAGAAAAATGAGATGGTAGATGGAAAGTGAAATTTAGATAGTAAATATAACATTTTGTGCTCTCGAAATATGACATGTTGAGAGATATGAAGGCAGTCAGATTGAGCGCCCAACAATGATAGCCTTTATTTACAATACCATAATGTAGAAAACAACACACTCATGGTCACAGTCATAATTTGGTGCGTTCATGTGTTTGAAGAAGTACATAGCTTAACCTATATTTTCCACCAAAACCTAGAGGGTTACTATTCCTCCCATTTTCTTAGACAAGAACAAGAGCCTCTCGCTCTCTCTCTCTACGAAGAGATGAAATCATCGAGAGGGAATTAGAAGCACTGAGATAGACTTGGTTGAAATTTTGTTGGCTCTAATTCTGCAACAGGGGTTGAAAATCTGGCAGTAATAAATCAATTCATTTTACGCCTTTATTTTATTTTTCTTACTGTCATTATATGTTGTTGTCGACTGATTTAATTTTGGTTGGAGTATTGTTCTTGCCTTATCTACATGTTTTGTTGCTAGAAACTAAAATCTTTGTTGTGGCTTTCATTAATTCTATATTTTTGGGTGGTACATTTCAACATGTTGTTCTCTTCTTGTATATGCGACTGTAGTGGATCCTAATAACTATCCAGGTGGGTTAAATTGGGTAGGTCAAATTTAACAACTAAACAACAACTCTAAAAATTAAATTTATGAGCTAATGAAGAACGATGCAGAAGAGATAGAAAGTTTTCATAGACGGCACCAAACTATATGATGCCAAAATCTGGTACATCGAGTCAACCACCTTCCACCTACACAAAAATCTTAACACATGGAGGGTTTCCCAAGTGAAGCTCCTCCTACATGAGAATCAGTACTCGTAATCACAGAGAAACTTGAGGGGTATTATAGAGAATATAAGCAGGGAAGGTTGTGTGTACCATGCTACTTGGACGAGCATCCCAATTATAGACCTTGAGCCTTGTAACGGTTCTCTAATTTAAGGGGTTTGATAATCAAATCTGTCATTAGTAGGGATTGAGAAGATCCCACATATATACCTTGAGCCTTGCAACGTTTTCTTGAATTGGTTTTGATAAATATCACATCCGTAATTAGCAGGGATTGAGTAAATCAAGTGGTAGTCTTGTTGAAACTTCATTGTAACCTTATTCATCGGGTCCCCATGCAACGTTACGCGGCCTTGGGATTTATGTCCGGCTCTGGACTGTTTTCCCTCCATCACACACATGCACACACATATAACTCAATTTTATTGCACGTCACCAATATATATATATATATTTATTTATTGCACATCACCATGAGATCCTCAGCCCGAGGTGGATATTCATAACTTGTTACCTTTAACAATGATCACTCTAGGTATGATTTTGAATATCTTATGAAACACAAGTTTGGCTCCTTTGAAATGTTTAAGGATTCAAAAATAAAGTATAAAAGCAAATCGGGAAGAGTATTAAGGCACTCCGATTAGATCGTGGTGGCAAATACTTATGAAGGAGTTTCTAGACAATCTCAAACTTAGTGGTATACTTTCCCAGTGGACTCCTCCTACTTCTCCACAATTAAATGGTGTATCAGAAAGGAGACATTGGACCCTACTAGATATAGTTAGATGATGATGAGTCACAGTAATTTAACCATTTTATTTTGAGGATATGCCTTGATGACAACAACTCGTTTATTAAACAAGGTTCCAACCAAATCCATGTTGGTTAATAGCAAAAGATGGGGTATGGACAAAAACCAAATCTTAAGTATGTTAAGATTTGAGGTTGTCGAGATCATGTCAAAAGACTTGATGTTAGACAAGTTGAAATGTAGGATAGACATTTGTAGATTTGTAAGGTATCTTATGAAAATATTGGGATACTTAGGCAGTGTTTGGTAACCATTTCCTTCCCAGAATTTCCTATTCCATTCCCATTTTTTTTGGATTGATATTTGGGCATAACGTTTGATAATCCATTCCATTTTTTTATTTTCGTTCCCAAATGAGCACAAATCAGAATCCATCCCATTTTTTTGTGAAGGATTGAGAAACAAAAAAAAAACCACTCCCAACCCATCCCATCCCATTTCCAACCAAAAAAACATCTGAACAACCAAAAAAAGAATAAAAAACATGATCAACCTCCATTTTCTCCTCACTTCATCCTATCGATCAACCCATCCTCGTCTCTGCTCTGATTTCATCCTCCGTCGTCGCCTTCCTCCTTCTCCATCGTCGCCGTCGTTCGCTTGTCGTCAATCGGTCGTCGTCAGGTTCTTCGTTCGTCATTGTCCGTATCGTCTTCGTTGCCTTCGTGTTCGAAATCGTGTTTCGATTTTGATTTCGAAATCGAAACCCTAATTAAAATAAGATTTCGAAATCAAAATTTCATCCCTCGATTTTGATTTTAAAATCGAAATAGGGTTTCAAAATCGTTCGAAATCATTCGCTGCTCGTCGTCTTCCTCCCTCATTCGCTGCTCATCGTCTTCGTTGGTTTCGATTTTGATTTCGAAATCGAAACCATATTTCGGTTTCGATTTCAAAATCGAAACCCTAAATGGCGAACGAAATACACATTTGATTTGGGTTTCTTGGTGAACGAAATAGGATTTCTCAGATTTCTTGAATGGTGAACGAATTTCTCTCAGATTTCTTGAACGGCTGTTGAAAATGGGTAACGGCGATTAGGGTTTCGAATTTGTTTTTGGATTTGTTCTTGAATTCATTCTTAAAATTGTTCTTGGATTTGTTCTTAAATTTGTGTTTTAGGGTTTGTTCTTGATTTCTTGGATAAAATCAAACACGATTTTGTTCCCAAATCTAAAAAAAAAAATTATCGTTATCAAACGCGATTCTACTCCCAAAAATGAAACAAAATTTTCATTCCATCTCATCCCATTCCCATCCCACAGCATGGGATGGGAACAGAAATGGTTACCAAACGGGCCCTTATTCTATTACCCAGAGTAACAAAATGTGTTTGTTTCCAAATGTGCAGAGTTCTGAGAGGAATTGTTTCTCAAAGAAATTAGCACTAGGAAAAAGATACAATTGGCAGAGGTATTGGATACTAAGCATGTTGAACAAACTACAAATGTCAAACCACGAATTATAAACACCTCCAGTATACAAATTCCTCATAGATCTAGTAGATTATCTGCTCCTTCTAATAAATATTTGGGATATCTTGGACATAAGGATAGAGAGGAGTTATTTCTAGTTGGAGGCAATGAACCTGTTGAGTATGAAGAAACGATGTTGGATATCAACAGTAAGAACTAACAAACAACAATGAAATTTGAAATGGACTTCATGTACACTAATCGAGTCTGGACACTTGTGGATCCACACGAGGGAATCATTCCCATTGGGTGCAAATGAGCCTTCAAGAAACTAGACTTAGATAGTGAAGTGGATGTGTTCAAAGGTAGACCGGTGGTAAAAGGATATACTCAACGTTAAGGTGTTAACTATGATGAGATCTTTTCACTGGTCGCTATGTAAAAGACTATTATGATTTTATTGGCTATCATCACATACCACTACTATAAAATCTGGAAGATGGATGTAAGGATGACTTACCTAAATGGAAACAAAGAGTAAGAGATTGACATGCCCCAACTAGAGGATTTCATAGCCGGAGGTGAAATCCAGAAGGTGTACACTAACGTCGACGGTCTCTTAGTCGATGTCGGGCACTGTTCAACCTACACTGACATCCCAGTTTTTGTCATGTCGCCATTTACTTGATTTCCCTGATTTTTAATTTTTGATTTTTACTAAAAACAAATTTTAAAATTAATCAAAAACTCTTTGGGATTACATGTTATTGATATTATTTTTGAGAAGATCTAAAACAATATATATATATATATATATATCAATTTTACTGCAATCCAATATTCCTTAAAATATAACCAAAATAATCTTGTTTTGTGTTAATTAGGACGTGACTCTAATACCACTTGAAAAATTAAATAGTAAAAACACTAAGTTCGTATAGCGAAATATAACAAAAAATTTAAATTGCAATTAGTATCATGTTTCTTAAAGCAGGATCTATCCTTATCAATATACAATAAATCAAAACAGTCAATGATCAAATCAAATTTAATTGATATACCTTTTTTGGTGCTTCAACTTTGAAGCTGGTTGTTCCCGAGACATAATTTGAGTAAACTCTTGCAAGAGCGGTGAGATCTAATCTCGATACAACAGTAGAAAAAATGTTCTCCTAGAATCAATACAAATGTCTTACCTCTAACAGTATCCACATTGTAAAACTCCATAGGGACAGTGTTCTTAAGATTTTTAAGAATCCAATTCTAATATTAAGATCTTGAGATAATTCTGTTTTGATTCTAGGGGGTAGTAAGAATCAAACAGGGATACAAACATAAAAAGAAAGGAAGGTGTATATGTAACTCACAGTTTGAGGAGATGCCTCAAAAAAATTATTTCTCCTGAAATGATATAATTGAAATTGTTCTAATTTTAATTAATTGATTACTTAATTATTTCCATCGTTAACTTTTTGTATGAACGTAATGGGTCATACACAAATAGGAAATGGAAGTTCAGAAAGTCCTTCATAAGGATTTTTAAAAGTTTGAGGGCCAAAGTGAAATTAAAGAAAGAAGGGGTCCCGAGGTTTGAACCATGGACAATGTTTATATAAGGGGAATCCACACATTGGTTGCCCCCATGTTAAAATCGACCATCATCATCATTTTCGAACAACTTCCTTCATTCCTCTATTGTTTTGATTATACCTACTAGAATCAAGACATGCCTACCTTAGAGTTTTGAGATTAGAATTGGATTATTAGATATCTCAAGAACACTATCCCTACGGAGTTTCTCGTATGGATACTATTAGAGAAAAGGCACTTGTATTTTTTCTAGAAGAACTATTCTCAATAGCCAATTGAAAATTAGATCAGTCCACTCTTGGAAGAGCCTTCTTACATCACGCCTTGGGAACTACTGGTACTGAGGCCGACACACTAGAAGAGGTATATTGATTAAATGCAATTTAATATTTACTGTTTTATTTGTTTTATATTAATATGGATAGATTCATCTATAAGGAACCATGTTTATTAAATGTGGTTTCTTTATAGGGATAATTACCGGCTAATCTCAACTTTGACGTGAAACTACCAATAAAACTCATCTCCATTTTCTTGTACCGAAAACTCTCATGCCGGTGATTTTTTGCACCGATTAGTCTTTTTTTCAAAAACGGTAGGCAACGAGATTACCGAAATGCCCCTCCTGTGATTTCGCGCGAGCACCGCCTTATCAATGTCAATGTCAAGATCCGACACACTCCCGCCGTCGCCGTCCAGATCTGATACCTTTCCTATCGTCGCCAACGCCTTTCCCACCGTCACCGTCCAGATCCGACTTCTCCACCACCTTCGCAACTCAGATCCAAGCATTTCAATGGATGCCGCCACTTTATTTATGCTTTGTTTTAATCTGGTGGGATTTTTATTTATTTTTAGAGAGAGGGAGAAAAATAGTGAAGTGAATATTAAAGTCTTTTGGAGTTCATTTTTTACTATCTACACATTGCACCCTGCAATATTATATATAACATCCTCTTGAAATATAGTGAGAGAAATGTAGGTATATGATAATATGGGTCTGTGTTAGTGAGAGAAATTGAAAATTGTATTAATGTTACATGTAACAGCCTATGAAATATAGATATTACATGTTTGTTAGTGAGAGAAATTGAAAATCGCATTAATATTACATGTAACATCCTTTAAATATAGATGTTGCATGTAACATCAGTTGAAAATAATTATCGATATAGATGTTACATGTAGCATCTATTGAAAATTTGTGTTAAAATAATCATTGATTATAAATGTTACATGTAACATCCATTGAAAATATTTTTTTTTAACAATATTAGACAGTGTTACATTATTACATTTGATGTTACATATAACATCCACGCATAATACGATCCACACGTCCAAAAAATATGATTAGCATATCGTAAAAAATATGACATTTTACTGATTAATACAGTGTAATAATATTAATTTTACGACATCAGGAATTACGAAAAAATTCATGTGTTTTGATGTTAGTATTGAAAGTTATACATGAGGGTGTTTTCGTCACAGAAATGGCAAAAAGACTGCTCGATGCATGGATAGAAGAATGGGTTTAATTGGTAGTTTTTAGTGCTTTTTAGGACCTCCTGGTCACCGCCTCTTTTTTATATTCCGTTGCGCAAATCTTGTAATTTTAATATCCGATTCCTTTACGTCTTTGGGCCTGTTTGATAACACAGAAATTTTAAATGCTGAAAATTTTATGTGATAAATTTTAAGTGTTTAAATTTCAAATGCTAAAAATATCACAAGTTTATTTGATAAAATTGAATTTTTAATTACTAAATTTGAAGTGTTGAATTTTTTTATCTGTTTAATAAACACAAAAATTTAAAGATGAAAAATTATTTAAATTGTATTTCTAACCTCAAGAATTAAAATTTAAAATCAAGATGATAGCAGTACAAGTTAAACGTTAGTTTATCATATTTTGGACTCCTTCAATTTAGGGATATGAAGAGTTCTTGACGAAATAAATATATATTAAAAAAATAATTTCAGAAAACAGTACGGTTGAAACTTATTTACAGAATCGGAGTAAAATGCAAATCCATATTGCATTTTTCAAAAAACGCATTTTCAAAATGCGTTTTTAAAAAATTGGGGCCGAGTTAAAAATGCAAAATTGATTTGCGTTTTTAAAGAAACGCAAATCAGTTTTGCGTTTTTCAAAGGGCCAAAAATAAAAATAAATAAATAAATAAAAGCCAAAAACGCAAAACACGAATACGTTTTTCAAAACCAAAAGAAGAAAAAAAAAAGAAAAAAAAAAGGAAAAAGGAAAAATGCAATTTGCATTTTTCAAAAAAAAAAACGAAAATGATCAAAAAGAAAAATTGTTTTGCGTTTCTCACCGCCGTGGCGGTGAGACTACAGTGTTGCCATGAGCTGACAGCTTGAATTTTTTCTAATTTTTTTTCGCCGTTTTTCCACCGTTTTGCTCGTTTATTACTCGTTCATATTCCTACACCTGATTTACATAAAAACAGCTAACATGCAATCAAATATTACTTAATACACTCAAAAATTACCAAATTTGGCTTAGAAGAATCATTTTGTAATTAGTGTGAAATGATCCCAAACAAAATATTGCATGTCCGTAACAGAAATGAACCAAATTTTTTTTAAATAAACTATATTCATAACACTACATAATAAAACTTAAAATACTAAAAACGAACTAGTGAATAATTTTTAAATAATCGTCAAAATTGGTCTGATGAGTTGTTTCGATAAAGATGCAGTTTTTTAAAAACATTTAACAAAAAATGGTCGTCTATCCGTAACAGAAATGAACCTGATTTTTTTGCTTATAAACTACATTCATAACGCTAAATAATAAAATCGATAACACCAAAAAACGGATAAGGGAATAATTTTTAAATAATGGTTTCAAAAATACTTTAAAGTTTAGATGGATATAACTTTGCGCTCGGTGGTCCATTTGGGGCGATTTTTTTTTTTGATTTCGGGTATTTTTTCGAGATCTAGGCGCCGCAAACGTCGTAGGCGATTTGGTCCAGTATCTTTTTAAATAAAGTCCGTTTTCACCGTCAATTTTTAATTTCAAGTGTCAAGTGACTAAATTTGTAATCTTCGTCGAGAGCGTGTATCTTGTCATATTGGTAAAATTTAATCTTCAAAAGCCAGAGTATGACTCAGATCACATCCAACTTTCAAAAAAAAAATCGTCCTCAACGGACTACCGAGTGCAAAGTTATGTCTATCTAAATTTTGAAGTGCAAAATAGTATTTTTGAAACCATTATTTAAAAATTATTCACTCATCGGACCAACTTTAACGATTATTTAAAAATTATTCACTAGTTCGTTTTTAGTATTTTAAGTTTTGTTATTGTAGTGTTATGAACATAGTTTGTCTACAAAAAATTTGGTTTATTTCTGTTACGGACATGCGGTCTTTTGTTTGGGATCATTTCACATTAATTACAAAATGGTTCTTCAAAGCCAAATTTGGTAGTTTTCGAGTGTATTAAGTAATATTTAATTACATGTTAGTTGTTTTTATGTAAATCGGGTGTAGGAATATGAACGAGCAATAAACGAGCAAAACGGTGGAAAACGACGAAAAAAAAAATTAGAAAAAATTCAACCTGTCAGCTCATGGCAACACTGTAGTCTCACTGCCGCGGCGGTGAGAAACGCAAAACAATTTTGCGTTTTCGAACATTTTCATTTTTTTTTTTTTTTTTTTTTGAAAAACGCATTCGTGTTCTGCGTTTTTAAAAACGCAGAACACGAATGCGTTTTTGGCTCTTTTATTTATTTATATTTTTTATTTTTATTTTGCCCTTTGAAAAACGCAAAACCGATTTGCGTTTCTTTAAAAACGCAAATCGGTTTTGCATTTTTAACTCGACCCCAATTTTTTAAAAGCGCATTTTGAAAATGCGTTTTTTGAAAAACGCAATATGGATTTGCGTTTTACTCCGATTCTGTAAATAAGTTTCAACCGTACTGTTTTCAGAAATTTAATTTTTAATATATATTTATTTCGTCAAGAACTCGGGATATGAACATCTTATATATATTATCCCCCCTAACACAAACCATTTATCAATTTTGTTAGTCATCCTTTAAATTCTAATTTATTATTTTTTTCTCCTCAATTTTGGCCTTGACTTTTGGATCTTCCATTTTCACACCCTTTCTCTCAACTTCACCTCTTTTTCTCCTCTTCCTAAATCTTTGTTTCTTCTCCACCATCCCATCGTATGATTTGAATTTTGAATCTGTTCTCTCTCTTTCTCATTTCGTTTTTTAATTCATTCCAAGTTTAGATCCATTTTTCAGTTCATTCAAAATTCAGATGGATTCGGAAGAGTTGCACTAGGTTTTTAAGATGTTTGATAGGAACATGGACGAAAAAATCGTGAGGGTTTAGGGTTCTTCCTTCCGAGAACTGAATTGGCTCGAATGATCGAGAAAATTGACGTCAATCGCGATGGATTCGTGGACATTGAGGAGTTCAGGGTGTCGTACCAGACGATAATGAACAAGAACGGGAGACAGACGAAGAGGACATGATGGAGGCGTTCAACATTTTTTTATTAGAACATCGACATGTTTATCTAGGTGGAGGAGCTTCGGTCAGTGCTGGTGTTGTTGGGCTGAATAGTGAAGACGTTAACGCTCTCCACCGAAAGCTAGGGTTTCTTTAGATTGTAAGAGCAAAATTGTAATTCTACATATAGACACCTCTTTTTGATAAGTGTATGTCTCCATTTAAAAATAATAATTTGAAATTAATCTACCTTTTAAAAATAATTTTTTCTTTTTTTTTTCTCTCATTTTTACCAATTGTGTTTTGAAACATTCACAAACAACCCCAACCCCCGCTGTCGCCTGTCGGTCACCCTAATCCCCTTCCACCCCACGCCGGTCCCCCTAACATACCACTCCTCCACCTCCTGTCCACCATCTCCTTTGCTACGGTCCCTCCAGTCCTTTTCCCCTTTTCTTCTTCTCATATCTTCCTCCCCCACCCCCCTCTCTCTATATATATATATTGATAGATAGATACATAGATAGAGAGAGAGAGGAGATGAGAACAACAAGGATAGGAAGAGCGGCTCACGACGGCAAGATAAAGGGATGGGAGAGGCCGATAGGTGGGGAAACTAGGAGTTAATAGATGTGAGATAGAGAGAGGAAGGGAGAAAGAGAAATTGAAAAATAGAATAAAAGAGAAAAATCTCGCGGCGATTGCCGCACATGTGTCTGCACTGACAATGAACTTGTCAAAAAAGAAAGTGGAAGATGAAGGCGTAGAGTTAGCAAAAATGTGTGTACTTGGAAACACTTAAAAAAAAGCTGAGAGTTTCAGTGTTTTTAAAGCTAGTTACAAAATTCTCAAGAAAATGTCTTCTTATCAGATGAACGTGCAAAAATATATTCCACTGCTTGTTGTATGGTTCACAATTTTATAAGCTTTCATGATTTAAATGACTACCTTTTCCAAAAATGGAGTATGGAGGGATATGAAATAGAGAAAGGGGGGAGTTCATGACGAGTAGTCAAAGTATCCGCGACATGGGATATATTAGGAATTCTATTGCCAAATCTATTTGGAATTATTCAAATCAGGTATGTATAAATTAAATAAGTTTTAATGTTTTCTTTATTTAGATTACAACAAATTAATATATCAACTTTTTACGCATTTTAAAAAAAAAAAAATTCGCAGCAATGAATCCAACGAAAACTATGGCCCTTCATGTTCATGCAGAAATGGTAGAATGAGAATATTAATGACAAGTACGAAGAAAAACTACAGTCACGTATTTTTTTGGTGTCCAATTAATCAACAACATCAAAATTGTTTTATATGGAGGGACGAATTTGACAATGATGTTACTCGGGTGGCTCCTCAACATTGAAATTAGATAATAATTTTATTTTGTTTTTGTTGTGGATGTAATATGACATTAATTTTGATTTTGTTATCTGTATTTCTTTCTATTATACTAGTTATTATATTAAAGTAGGGCAAAAGTCTAAATGGACATCTATTGTCTGGTTATGTATGGTGATTAAATTTAGTATGTAAGTACTTTGACATCTATTTTAATTAGTGTTTTGATTTTTAATTTGGTGTGATTTGATATTTATTATTATACATTTAAAAAAAAAAAAAAAAAAAAAGGAAGTAAAATTATTGAGCAAGAAAATATTGGCCAAAATACATACATCTAAAGAAAAAATTGAGAAAACCAAACATGATTCTCTGTTTTTGTTCTTATAAATTGAGAAAACAATTTTAGAAACATTTGTTACCAAATGCAAATTTGTTCTCATAAACAAACATAATTATATATTTATCAAATGTGATTCTGTTCCCAGAATGAAATATAATTTTGTTGTTACTAAGCGCGATTTTATTCCAAAAAAAAAAACATAATTATCATCCCATAAAATAAAAAATTGGGAACAATAACCAAAATCCACCTAAGGGCTTGTTTGATAATCAAATTAAGTACTTAAAACTTATTATATTAAGCACCTAATTAATTAAGTTTGTTTGATAAATGTTGTTGGTCCAGTGGAATACCTAAGAAGGGGGTGAATTGGGTAATAAAAAAAATATCAGAATAAAATACTTAATAAATCAAATAATTAATTTTAATTCTAAATTAATTTATATCTTTATATCACAGCGGAATTATAAAGTCAACTAGGTGCACACTAAATAAAAAAATTAAATAAATTAAATATTGCAACACACTAAAGATTTATAGCGGTTCACCAAATTATTCTTGACTAATTCAGTCCCCCGAACTCCACGGAGAGTCGCACCCACTAATACTCAAGATCCCTTTAAAGGTAGGAACCAAACCCTCACAATAATTCTTTTACAAGCTCATAATCAACCTTTATAAAATTCTTTTCACGGGTCAAGGAAAAACCTCTACTTTTTACAGGCTAAAGAATAACCTAATTTTTTTTAACACTAAGGTAAAAGAATCAAAACCTCACCAACACTCCAAATATCATTTTACCCGGTAAGGATTGAATCGTTACAAAATTCACTCAAAATCAATTCTATTCAGGAAGAATCACTACCTCAATTTCTTTACAAGAAGAGACTAAAACCGGCTACTATTTAATTAAATACCCGCAATAGTATTTAATCTGACACACTACTCACCAATACAATTTGATAAGCAGATTATCTCACACGGAGCTTCTACCACCCCAGATAAATTAAAACTCAATTAATATCTTAAATCTAGTGATAGAAAAGTGTGAGATTGAAAATCTAATTTTAAACAAAAGATGGGTAGCAAATAATTGAGCACGTAATCAGATTTAAGAAATTGTTTATAAAATATTTTCGTCAATAAATAATCGAAAACAATTTCTAAAGATCAATTTCCAAAATTAAACAAGCAATGCAATATAGAAAGTAATTGGAAGATCTCACTCGAAATCCACAGAAAAATAAATAAAGCGATGTTACTTTAGATGCGATAGTAGCAAAGATTAATAGCCAATGATTCCCAAGATCGTCTCTTAGAATAGCTCTCACAAAATCTCAAAATGATATCTCTTAGAACAGCTCAATATGATCTCAACTCTTTAAGCTTTCTTTTCTTAATTTCACTTGTTAATGATATATGAAAAATGCAGGTCTATATTTATGGGAAATAAATCAGCTCTCTAACGGCTAGTTCTCATGTATCATGACACTTAAATACTCTCTTAGACCCCCTATATCATTATGACTTCATTTTAGTTTAATTCATTTAATTATAGTTTTTAAATCTCTCAATTAAATCTCCCAAATATTTCTCAATCTCAATTAAATAGAATAGAAACAATTTTATGTACCAAATTGAGAAACAATCAAACTTAATGAACCAAATCAATAGGAATTAAATAATAAATTAAACATATTTTAAATATCATAAAATCCCTAAAATCTCTCACAAATCCCAATAAAAAACGGCTACTTTTAAATATGAATTCAGAATTCTCAATATCTTGAAACTGCGCCCTCAGTCGACCGACCAGTCAACTGCTTAATTCAGGATGTAGCCAAGTCAAAGTTGTTGCGTCCATCGATCGACCTATTTGTTGATTTAAAGGTTTAGAGAGTTTGATTTATCTTCACCGGTCGACCTACCTGTAAACTTAGAAATTCAGAGAGTTCCATTTCTCTTCACCGATCGACCTACCTATCGACTTAGAGATACAGAGAGTTTCACTTGTTTTGTCTGGTCGACCTACCAGTTGACCTATGCTTGTTGGATCTCTTTTTTACACTCATTTTGAACTCATTCTTATTTACGTTTTCATCCCTTTAACCATTTTTTTTCTTAATTAACTCCACTAAATATTTAAATTCAATTTTAATCCATTAAACATACTTCTTTTGCAATCACACATAGGAGCAAATAATTTCATCTTATCAAAACACACATAAACAATAAAAACTTTTGTGCAGTGTCTGTTCCTAATTGGGATATTAAGAGTTGAAATTCACTTGAATTGTTTTTCCTAATTTCTTCAAACTCTTAATTTTTCATCATTTTTGTCATTATCATTTAGCATTCATTCATAATTTGTCATCACATCTTCATCACTAGAACTAATAAACTGAAACACTTAACAAACCATTAGTCCCACAAAAAATATCAATATTTAATTATCCATCAAAATCTTAGGATCAACAATCTCCTCCTTTTTGATGATGACAATTAACTTTGATGTTTTCTTCAAAATAATAATATAACCACACTCTCCTTGAATTCGAGGACGAGTTTTATAACTCTTTTAAGCATAAGAATGAAGATTTTAAAAAACATAATCAATAAAACACAAATTTAAAAAAATAAACTTCCTCCTTAATAAAATATCAACAAATTCTCCCCCTTTGTCATTTTCAAAAATAAAATTTAGGGAAGGAGGAAACGTACATAAACATTACTCTAGACAATCATATAATAAAGGCACATTGAATCAACTTTAAAAATCAAAACTCGTTTTAACAAATTACTTTTTAAGCACAAAACATTAACATTATAGATAAATATCAAATCTAATCAATCTTTGAAAGAAATAAGATCCATTTTAATAAATCAAGTTTATATAATAAAATCATTTTCAACAAATACGATGTGGATCACTATTAGGAATAAAAAATCTAACCAATTAGATCAAATCTAGGTAATTCATCAAAATCCAAACACTAGAAGTCAAGTTAAATCAAATAACCTAGATTAACTATTACAGACCAAAAGAGTAAATGTGGATCTTGTTTTAAAAATAAATCAAAAGAAACTAAATGATAAAGTCTAGTGTTGGCTCTGTCTAGAAAAGTGATAATATAGTCCCATCGGACTAGTAGCTGGCTGCTACGAATACGGAACACCTGACTGAAAAATTGGTCCTGGAGTCATTTGCTGATGAAACGACGTTAACGGTCCTACTCCAGATGACCCTGCTCTAGATGGTCCTGCTGCAGTTGGTCCTCCAAAGGACTACTGTGCTTTAAACATAGGATGTCCTGCAAAATATGGTTGAGCACTGTACTGTTGCTGGTATCCATGATGAGATGACTGTATAAACTGAAACATTTGTTCCAGATTTCTTATGATTTTTCCAAACCCGGCTTCCATGTTCATATTCATCTAAACCATTTTATTTTCTAGCCCAGTCATCCGATCATCCATTAAATCCGCATGTATCCTTGGATCATCAATCCGATCATGAAGAAAATCCATCTTCTGATCTATGCTCATTTTTTCATCATCTCCAGCTTACATTCTCTGCCCTTTCTGATTCCTCTTCTTTACCCATCTATTTCTTCTGTACTCATACTCTATTAACGAAGCATTCCCCACATTGATCCATCTAGGTGTGATTGTCATTAACATTTGCTCATCAGGATCAATTATAACTTCAAAGTTATCAAACAACTTTTGGAGCGCATCAGCATAGGGTAGTATTCCAGAAGGTTTCTGAACATGATATTTCATGTGGTCAATCATGATATGAGCCAAATCCAATTTTCTTCATTCAACAATCTCATTCACCAAATAGATATCAAATTCATTTACATTAGCATGACTTCCCCTTCTAGGCACAACCTAATAGGTTAGCACCAGATGAAGGAATCGATACTCAATAGATAACGATCCTACTTTGTCTCCATCTAAATCAAATTTCTCAGCAATTGCCTTTCTATTGAAATTTATCGAAAGCCAGTGAGGAGTATTGTATAAGGTACTATTTCTTCTTCTTCTTCTTCCGATTGATTTGTGTTATGTGTAGTTTCATAGCAATTTTTTCGAATTCCTATTGACATGGCTGGAATCTGTAATATTTAATTGCTTATATGTTTTACGTGTTTCATCGATTTGGTTGATTGAGAAGTAAATTTCAAGTTCAGATTTTTTTTTTAATCTTGATTCAAGAGTAGTTATGTAAATTAAATAATTTTCAGTATTTAAATTGTGTAATTATCAAACAAACCAAAAAAATTCAGAAATTAAATTTTCAGCATTTAAAATTTAATATTATCAAATAACCTTCTTAAATTTTCAGTACTTAAAATTTAAGCACTTAAAAATTAAGTGGTTATTAAACATACCCTAATGGAATAAATATGGTATTGGAATAGAATGACCATTACCATTCTCATGTTTGGTGACAAACGAGATTAAACATGATATTTGAATGACCATTACCATTTCTACGTTTGGTTACAAAATACATTAAACATGATATTGGAATGACCGATAAATAAAAATGAAACAATATTCTTAAATATTTGAAAATTTTAGAACAAAATTTTAGGAACATAACAGAATTATTCAGAGACACTAAACAAATATCATTTAGGTTATCCTTTAACCTGATAAACTAAATGGCTTGGAAGTACTTTCGTATTTCTGTTTTTTTTTATTCCCCAAAAAACTTATAACTAAAACAAAAATAAAAAAAATAAAAAAAAATGATTTGCTTATATTCTGATTCCAGGATTTTGTTATAAAAATTTGAGAATATAACAGAACAAATCTTTTCCTATTTTACTGATTCTGTTCCAATCATTTTGTTAACAGACTTAAGATATAGAAACACCAAATCTCCCTTATACCTCACTTGTTTAGTGTTTGTGTTATCATAAAATTGAGAATACAAATAAACATATGTGGGAAAAGTTGTTTATTCTGAGTTTTATATCCATGTTCTAGGCTTTCTTGGAACAAAAATAGAAATTTGGGAACAAAAACAGAAATATGGGAACAAAATTTTTGTTTTTGTTTTTGTTTTTGTCCCAAGATTTCTGTTTTTGTTCCCATATTTCTGTTTTTGTTCCCATATTTCTGTTTTTGTTTTGTTCTCAGATTTCTGTTTTCGTTCCCAAATTTTTGTTTTTGTTCCCATATTTTTGTTTCTGTTCTATGTTTTCTGGGAATGGAAATATGAAAGTAATACCACCATATTTTTATTTCTATTTCCAGAATTTTATTTTTTGTTGTGAAAAATATGGAAATAGAAGTATAGGCCATTCCTCTTACATAATACCTCATTTCATTTGAGATTAGGATTACCTAATACCTCATTTTATTTGAGATTGATTAATTCCATGAGTTGTGGGATTAGTCATTATTTGGGAATGGGAATAAAAACCAATCCCACAAACCAAATGTAGGAATGAAATGATTATTCTCAACTTTATTTCAATCTCAAAATGAATTCCATGTACCAAACATGACCTAAATGTCTACCGTTAACCTTCCATTGACTGAAATTTTTCATAAATTTTATTTCTTATTAATTCGGTGATACTAATTACGGTTATGAAAGATGTTTAAGTAAATAACAATGTAATAAAATAAGTTTCACGCTTAGTTGTCTCCGCCTCTCTCGTAGCCAAATAACGTTCTTGTTATTGTCCACCTAAATTCCCGGAATTCTCAAGTTAGTCCCGATCTTCTGTCATGCTTAATTTCCACTAAATCGGCCCGCCACCGCCCCCGCCACCACCCCCCGTCCATAAAGAACAGAGAACCAGAGAGAGGCGCAGAGGCAAGGGCTTGCTTTTCTGTATAATTTCCCAGAATGCCGGCCGCTTTGAATTTTACCGTCGCTGAGATAGGTGGAAGGTCACTGCCGCAGCCGAAGACGAAGCTTTCGATGCCGTTTAAGGTACCAATATTGAAGCAGTAGAAAACATACGTTTATGAATGAGACATTTTGTTATAATTTTCCGATTCGATAGTGGTTTTTTTTTTTGTTGTTGCTTATTTTCAGTTCAAATCTTCAATGGGTGTTTAATTCATCCTCTTATGTGGGATGCTAATCCTTTCCTCTACTAGTTAATTATAGTTGCAATGAAGCTAAGGCTAAATGTATACCCTTATAGGTCCTCAGTGCCCGAATACATTACCAATATAAAGTTGAAAATCATTTGATATAATTTACTACTAAAATGCATAAAATAGGTAAATTACATTTTTTTTATATATTAGTCATTTAAATAATCTAATAGGCAACAGATAATTATTTTGAGTTTGAGTTTAATACTTCGGGTTTTGTTTGAATTTGGCTCCTTTGAACTCTTTTAAGTGTTTTTCCAATAAGAGTTGGACACCATTGAATAAAATGTAGATAGATCTCAACCATTTTATTGTAGGGTGGATTATAGATGTTATGCTGAAGCTCTAATTTGTGGAGGGAAATCCCTTCCTGAATTGTCATATAGATATGAAGCCAAAGTTGTAAATCATGTAAAAATTTGTTGTTCGTAACTTGTGTCAGTTTTTGAGGTCATTAATTGAATTTAGTATCCTAAGTCCTGACTCAATTCAAGTTAGCAATGCTTATACTGAAAGAGCTTTGAAGTTGTTGCATGATCCTCGGTAATTAATAATTTAATATGCTTCTTCTTGTAATGATATCGATTTAATTTACAACACTGTTTTTCCATGTTTGTTTGATGTTCTCTTTCATAGTAGTATTGCGATAGTCAGCGAAACCTAAAATTTTAGGTTAATAGTTGTCAATTGAGGCATTCATATCAAATTTTTAACTTGAGAAGGACCTCAATTTTCACCCTAAGGAGTGGATTGGAGTAACCATACCTTTCAATCTCTACGGACACTTACTTTTGAGCGTGACAATCTGAACCAGAACTTGAGAACAATGCTGAAGACCAAATAGCAGAGCTTGAGCCTCTGCCTCCGTAGTAGTGCAAATCCCTAACGGGCAACTAAAAGCCAGCACCATATGATGCCCCTTATCATCTTGAACAGTACCCTTTGCACCTGCATATCCAGTATATGATATTTGCTTGCTTCTTCTTCTTCTTAGTCTTAACTGCAACTCCAAAAATCTCATTATACCAAGAATCCCAATTTTATCTGATATATGACGCTTGAAGTGCAAACATTTTGCAGCATTGGAGCATGCAATGTATATGATTTGACCAGCATTGTAGGAGACACCCCCAAACATTCTGCAACATAATTATTGTTACTACATTCCGCAACATAGCCTGAATACATGAAGAAGTTGATCCCCCCCCAATTGAACGTACTAATCATGAACACAAAGCACCCCCGAGAATACCATTTGAATGCCCAATTTAAGACTAAGTAGTCCCAAACCTGCTTGGCAACAACTACTCTCAATAGGATATGCATAGAGTCTTTCAACTGTGACTAGACACACAACATGAGCATCTAGAAACTCATTGAATACCTTTCTTCTGAATATTGGAATCACACGGCGAACAATTATGGTACAACCATGCATAAGCCCTGGCCAAATCCCAAGCAAATTTGACAGTGAAGCATCCATCATAAGCAGGTGTCCAGATGATGAGAACTAACAAGCAACATCAAAGGACACATTGTATGTCCCTGTTGGGCCCATTACTAGGGCAAGATCCAAGAAGATCAAAGAAGCGCTCAATGGGCTAATTCAAGAGCTTTCGGCTGAATCGAAGACAATAAAGCCCCATCAGCTCATCTTCATCCATACCTAACCCTTTTATTGAGAGAGTTTCTGCACAAATTTTGCTGGAACAAGTGAAGAAAGCAGGTTTAAATCCCAAGAATGCTGAACTTTACAGTCCTTAACCTGCAAATCAGAGGAAGAGTGTGGAACAAGTAAAAAGGAGACAAGGGGAACATTCCAAGTCCAAAAATCCCACCAAAAGATATATTCCCTTTGCCACTTGATATGATCCTCCACCACATCGTTCTGTTTTTATAATGGACTGCCAGATCTGAGAAGCACCATGAGCTTGAGCTACCTTCCCTCTACTAAGCAGTTTGTCAAATTTATACTGCATGAATTTGGCCCACAAAGATGAATTTTGCATGAATTCCACCAAAGCTTGCAGTGAAGAGCCTGAATGACATCAAAAAGAGATCTAACACCCAAACCTCCTTCAGATGTTCAAATACAAATCTGATTCCAAGCTTTCCAGTGGCATTTCTTACCCAAATCAGAGTGCCCCTTGAGAATATCAGCAACCATTCTCTCTATTTCCCGAATCACCACCTTCTTAGGGGGACAAAGGACAGAGAGCAGGTAAATAGGTAAGCTGCCAACACATGTCTAATTAAAATGAACTTTCCTCTAGAGGACAGCCGCTTACCTTGCCACCCATTAATTTTATTCCTAATTTTTTGAACAATCTCAGAAAACCAAATAATCTTCTTTCTCCCTTGAAATAATGGACCACCCAATGACATGAGGTCAATCAGAATGTTGCTTACCAGTGATCTGAGTAATGATTCCTCTCCTTGCTACTCACTGTTTGGAAGAAAGAAAGAACTCTTCCCCAAATTTACAAATTGCCCTGAAAAAGCTCTATACTTCCTATTGAACTGCATGATGCTCCTTAAACTGGATTTCAGCCCATTAGTAAACAGGATCACATCATCTGCAAAGGCTAGATGTGATATCAAAGCACAAGCTGATGGATAGGCGAAAGCAAGTCTGAGATTCTGAGCAAAACTACTTTTTGATACTTCTTGAGAAGTCCTCAGCATAAATATTAAAGAGTTGGAGATATTGGATTCCCTTGCCTTAGCAGTCCAGTAGATTTAAAAAAATCGAAAGGTTGCCCATTGAAAAGAACTGAAAAACTGGGGAAGAAATACACCTCCATATCATGTCAATAAGAATTCAGAAAAACCAAACCTCCAGAGGACCTTTATCAAAGACAGCCAATTCACTCTGTCATAAGCCTTAGTCATGTCAAGCTTTATCATCACATTTCCCCCCATTTTAACATGATTAATCCTATCAATCATCTCTTGAACCAATAAAATGTTGTCATGGATAACTTTCCTCTGCACAAAACCACGCTGCTCTTCTGAAATGATATTTGGCTACACACTAGCAAGTCTTTGGCCAGAAGCCTAGAAACAATTTTATATATGACATTGCACAAACTAATTTGTTTCAAACTTGAGCAAGTTTTAGGGATGTCCTTCGTAGGAATTAAATCAATCAAGGTGCTAGATAAAAAAATTAGGGGAAGTCTCACCAACAAGGAAGGATAGAACAACATGACAAACGTCATGTCTAATGATTTCCCAGCAGCATTTGTAGAATTAGGTATTCAAACCATCTGGACCATCGACCACCAAAACTGTCTAAATCCATGCTCATGACTGTTCTTTTAATTTCTTCCTTTTCTGGAAAATCCCCTAACAACTTATTATCTGCCTCCGAAATAATGGAAGGAATTCTAGACACCAATTCCAAATCATGCTTCTCATAGACTTCATCTTGAGATAATTGTTTCTAAAAAGCCTCCAAGACCATCTTACTGAATTGCTCTTGATTTTCCATCCAATGCCCTTTATCATTTTGCAACTTATGAATGGTAAGCCTTTGTTTCTTAATAGCCACACTCACATGGAAAAATTTATTATTGTTGTCACCCTCTATTAACCATTTTAATTTAGACTTGCCACCTTCTCCTATCATCGTTGCTGGACCCTAGATGAAAGCATAAGTCTCCCTCTCATTGCAAATTTCTTCATATACCAAGACCCTAATAAAAGTGAAAGGGGCCTCGATTTCAATTCAAGTGTGGCAGCCTCACGATTAGGATTTATGGAGGTACTGTACTGTAACTAGTACATATGCAGAACCTAAGGTTGCCAGTGTCAGGACTATGCAATATCTCCAATAGTAGAAGGACACATATGGTATAAACCACAATGTCTCATTGATGATGAATATCATCTATCACACATCTTGCAGGACTACTATCCTGTTGGATCATACGCTATGACATAGCAGGATAATAATATAGCCCGTTCTACATTTAATTTTTTTTACTTGATTCATTTTAACTTTAGAATGCCGTTCATTTTAATAAATCATTTCTTAAGTTTAATAAGAACATAGAATTTTGACAATTTACATAAAAGATAGTACACTCACCTCAATAATAGCACAACTAACTCACTACTGACGAGAAAATGGCATTGACGGGGTTGTTTGGGAACCTAACACCCGACTTGGTCTAAACTAAGAATGTATCTAAATACAACTTGTTAAAGGGTATTTATGTCTTTTCTATTACTTAGGGTTTCCTGTATGGTTTCTTAATTCTTATTATAAATAGTGAGAGAAGCTAACATAATATTTAAGTCTTCTCGTTCTTTTCATATCACCTTTTTACTTTATCATGGTATCAAGAGCAGATTATGGGAGATTGATTCTATAAATCTGTTTAAACCAATTTTTTTTTTTGTTTCCTCTCTGCCTACTGTTCATATGAAAAAACAAAAAAGAAAAGAAAAAGAAACGAGCTGAAACCCTAGCAGCCAAGCCCTTGCCGCCTCCGCTCAACCCAAGCTATTCAGCGCCTCGCTGCCGTCGCCTAGGCTATTCCAAGCCTCGCCGACCGTCGCCCAGGCCATTCGGAGCCGCCGTCATCCTCGCGATCCACCATCGACGTCGCCCTCATCTCCTCTGACGTCGTCGACCTTTGCGGGCCCTCGCTGGACCTTCGCGGTCCCTCGCTGGACCTTCGCCGTCCCTCGCCGGACTTCACGTGCGCTGACTTCAGCTTTTGGTTACAAGTCTCATGTTTTTCGTTTAAGCCCTACAGTTATTTGTATTGTTGGTTTGTTTCCCTTGTGCAAATTGTTTATTAGTTGTTGTATTGGAGGGTAGTAATGTCGATGGTTACACCTTAACCATTAACAACCCGTAAGTTGAACGAAACCGATTATTTAAATTGGTCTAAGGCTGTGAAAATAGCTCTCACCGGACAAGGGAAACATTGTCACCTCATTGAATCCGCCCCGGCAACAGATAATAAAAAGTATGACGACTGGATTCAGGTTGATGCACAGATTGTAGCATCGTTGTGGAATTCGATGGAGCCTCAAGTTGCTGATCTCTGTACTCATCTAGATACGTGCAAAGATATATGGGAGTATCTTCGTGTCTTATATTTTAGTAATCTCACCCGGATGTATGATTTATCGGTAGAGTACTTCCAACTTCAGCAAGGCACGCAATCCGTTACTAATTATTTTGCCACATTCAACAGCCTCTATGAAGAGATGAATACTATCCTACCGATGACTATCGATCTGAAAGAAATGCAAAAGTAACGTGAGCAGATGGCTGTCATGAAGTTCTTGGCTGGATTACGCCCAGAATTTGAACCAGTCCGATCTCAGATCCTTTCCAGTGTTACTCTTCCACTATCACAGAAATGTATTTTCGTGTTTCGCGTAGCACTACCAAGGACAATGTGTCTGGCTTGAGTTCGTCTGCGTCGTCTGAGCATTCGGCGCTTGTTACTCAAATTCCTACACGAGATCGTGGTGTTCCATTCAGTGGTGGTCGTGGTGGTTTTTCTCGTGGTGGTGGCCCTCGGGGTGGACGTAGTGGTCGTGGCTCACATCGACAGTGCTCTTTTTGCGGAAAGGATAATCATACTCGAGAAACATGTTGGGATTTAGTTGGTCATCCTCCCAAATTCGCCAATGTAGTGACATTTGATCCAAATACTCTTACTATTCCAGAATCTCAGGCGGCCAAAGACATTTCTGATGATGAATATGCTCAGTTCCTTCAGTATAAGGCATCCCAACAAGCATCTCTTCCCATTACTTCTTTAGCTCAACGAGGTACTTCTACTGCCTGTCTTTCAATTCGCCCTTCCCTTCCCACACCCTGGGTCATAGATTCTGCTGCCACTGATTACATGTCAGGTATTTCTTCCCTCTTTACACATATTCAGTCATCTTTTTCGTTATCTCCTGTTACAGTTGCTGATGGTTCCACTGTCCCTATTCGTGGCATAGGCACAGTGGCACCCTCACCCTCCTTATCTCTATCCTCTCCTTTGTATATTCCTTCGTTTTCTTTTAATTTGATGTCAATCAGTAAGCTTACCAAACACCTTAATTGTTCTGTCTCATTTTTTCCTAATTCTGTCATTCTCCAGAATTTGAGGACGCAGAAGACGATTGACACCGGGCGTGAGGAAAATGACCTATATTACTTCGATGACCATGACGAGAGTCCTGCTATCCTACCTACTGCCTGCCCTGCTGTTGCCTCCGCTCACCAGATCCATTGTCGTCTTGGTCATTCCTGTCTTGGTAACCTCAAGTTACTTGTTTCTAATTTGAGTCATTTGTCTTCATTAGAGTGTGAGTTTTGTCAATTGGGTAAGCATCACCGTATTTCATTTGCTTCCCCCGCTCATGTTCGGGCATCAAGTCCGTTTAGTTTAATGCATTCAGATGTTTGGGGTCCTTCTCGTGTTACTTTTACATTAGGTTTTCATTATTTTGTGACATTTGTGGATGATTTTTCCAGAGTTACTTGGTTTTATTTAATGGAAGATCGTTCAAAATTATTCTCTATTTTTCGTGCGTTTTGTGCTGAAATTAATACTCAATTTAATGTACCAGTTCGTATTCTTCGAAGTGATAATGCTCGAGAATACTTTTCTTAGCCATTTACTTCCTTTATGTCATACTCTGGTATCTTGCATCAGTCTTCTTGTCCTCACACACCACAGCAAAATGGCGTTGATGAGCGTAAGAATCGACATCTCCTAGAAGTGACTCGTACTCTTCTTTTTGAGATGAACGTTCCCAAACATTTCTGAGGCGATGCGGTTCTTACCGCCTGCTTTTTAATCAACAAGATGCTGTCCTCCACCCTCAACAACAAGGTTCCCCAGTCCATTCTTTTTCCTCGTTCTCCCTTGTTTAGTTTACCTCCTCGTATATTTGGGTGTGTTTGTTTTGTTCATCAATTGACTCGTAGCAGGGACAAGTTAGATTCCTGTGCCTTAAAATGTGTCTTCCTCGGCTATTTTCGCACACAAAAGGGTTATCGTTGTTATAGTCCATCATTACATCGCTCGTTTGTGTGTGCGGATATTACATTCTTTGAGTCTACCCTTTATTTTTCTGCCCCTTCCTCTCGAGACGATCTGGATGTTACGCTTCCCTTGCCAAGTGTACCAAACCCTACCCTATTTTCCTTTACTATGGATCCTATCCCGCCTAGTCGTTCTTCAACTCCTTTGCTAGTTTACTCTCGTCGCTAGAAGGCCCCCTCCGCTGTCGCGCCCATCGACTCTGTGTCCTCAGATTTTTCTCCAGCCGACCTGTCCGTCTCTGACCTGGACATGCCCATTGCCATTTGGAAAGGTAAGCGCACATGTACTACCCATCCTATTTCTAACTTTGTTTCGTATGCACACCTCTCTCTTTCGTACTCCTCTTTTGTTGCTTCTTTGTCCTTTGTTTCTATTCCTAATTCTGTTTCAGAGGCCCTCACTCACCCTGGTTGGGCAAAAGCAATGGAAGAAGAAATGTTTGCCTTACATCAGAATGACACTTGGGATCTAGTCTCGCTTCCGCCTGACAAAATAATAGTTGGATGTAAATGGGTGTACACTGTTAAAGTTCGTCCGGATGGCACCATTGATCGACTCAAGGCTCGCTTAGTTGCTAAAGGCTATACTCAGGTATATGGCCTTGATTACTTTGAGACCTTCTCTCCAGTTGCCAAGCTTGCTTCTGTTCGCTTGTTTATCTCTTTGACTGCTACTTTTCGTTGGCTATTACATCAGCTCGATATTAAGAATACTTTCTTAAATGGCGATTTGACTGAGGAAGTATTTATGGAGCAACCTCTTGGATTTGTTGCTCAGAGGGAGTCTGGATTGGTGTGTCACTTGAAGAAATCTATTTATGGCCTCAAGCAGTCTCCTCGAGTATGGTTTGGAAGATTTAGTGAAGTGGTAACTGAGTTTGGTCTTCGACGATGTGGAGTCGATCATTCCGTCTTCTACAGGCATAGTAAAGTCGAGAGAATATTGTTGATTGTGTATGTGGATGACATCGTGATTACCGGGGATGACCACGGTGGTATTTAGGAACTCAAAAAGTTTTTGAATAGTAAGTTTCAAACGAAAGATTTGGGTCACTTAAAGTACTTCTTGGGAATTGAAGTCGCTCGATCAAGTCAAGGAATTTACCTGTCTCAGAGAAAATATGTCCTTGACCTCTTAAGTGAAACAGGAATGCTAGGAGTTAAACTGATTGACTCGCCTATGGATCCAAACACCAAGCTATTGGCAGATCAAGGTGTACCACTGATAGATTCAGCACAATATAGACGGTTAGTTGGAAAGTTGAACTACCTGACAGTTACCAGACCAGATATCTCCTTTGCTGTTAGTGTTATCAGTCAGTTTTTAGATCGTCCAATGACTTGTCACTGGGATGCAGTGATCCGTATTCTCCGATATTTGAAAGGTGCTCCTGGTTGTGGTGTGTTATATCGAAACTTCGGTCATACTCGAATAAAGGGCTACATGGATGCAGATTGGGCCGGATCGCCCTCGGATAGGAAGTCTACTACTGGATATTGTGTGTTCGTTGGTGGTAATCTTGTCTCTTGGAAGAGTAAAAAGCAGACTGTGGTGACACGGTCAAGTGCAGAATCGGAATACAGGACAGTGGCCCATACCACTTGTGAGTTGACTTGGTTGAAACACTTGTTGGAAGAACTTGGGTTTGAACACTCTTCACCGATGGATCTGGTATGTGATAATTAAGCAGCACTTCACATTACTTCCAACCCAGTCTTCCACAAGAGAATAAAACATATTGAAGTTGATTGTCACTTCATTTGAGAAAAATTGTTGCAGAAGCAGATTGAAACTAAACATGTAAATTCAGTTGATCAGTTAGTTGATATATTTATTAAACCATTGAAGGTTCAAGGATAAAATACATTTGTAACAAGTTAAGAGCATACAATATATGTGCTCCAGCTTGAGGGAGAGTGTTAAAGGGTATTTATATCTTTTCTATTACTTAGGGTTTCCTGTATGGCTTCCTAATTCTTATTATAAATAGTGGGAGAGGCTAACACAATGTTTAAGCCTTCTCGTTCTTTTTATATCACTTTTTTACTTTATCAAAACTAATGAAATGAATGGCAATTTAATAAATGCACTATTTTGTTGGTCCCAAAATAATATTTTTCAACTTTATATGGAATTATAGTAATCAAACATACTCTTTTTCAATTTAATATTAACTAGATAAAACAAAATACATTATTAATTATAACCTAGAAATTCATCTATCGATAATCTCGTTTACGGAAAATAGTTAAAAAACTATGATTTACTAATTTATTTTACTAATTGTATTTAACACAGTTGTCACAATAGTATTATGTATACTAACCAAAGTCCAAATCCCGTTTCGTACTATATGTATCTAGGATTAAAATACAGGATTTTTCTTCCATAAATCCATTATTTAGTTAACAAAACTCTCTCAGGATTATAAACTAAGTCAATATACTAAAACTACCATTTAATAGATTTTATTAGTTAAACACCTATTAATATATTGTATTGCCAATATGACATGTTGAGAAACTAATCACGTGGTTCATTTTTCTTTCTTCTTCTAGAATGGCACATTGTACATGTCTCGCTTTCCTCTTAGTCACTCTAAGAGGGCATTTAAATGTCCAAGTGTTCGAATGACATTAGTAGATGAGAGGCTTGCACGTGGGAAAGTTCTGGTCAAACCTTCTGAAATCTTGGTAATGTGTAACTACTTATTTACGCATATAGATGCCAATTGCTGGTTTTGCACTCGAAAGTGTGTCAAAATGCAAGGCATGTGAAACTTGATTTTGTTTGATTAACATACAGTTCTTTTGATTAATAAAAGTTTTTTGTATGCAGGCATATGATCTTGTTCAAGGCGCACATGTAAGTATCTTGATTTTCCGGATCTTATCATCAAGAGGACTTTAGTTTTCTAAAAGATTTGAAATCTTTCCCCAACACCTGCTTGTTGAATTTAATGTTAAAAGCTTTCGAAAGGCATATTATCATTGTTTTGTTCTTCTAGTATAGTTGTCATGCCCAGATCCCCCAGAGAAACTAGTGCGCGAGGGAAATCCACCAAAAACATAGAGTTCTAAATCCTCAATACAAAAATATCAAATAAATTGATTTTTCTTTTTACAACTCTAAACTCCATAAATACACTAACGGTGTGTTTTGTTGGATGGAATGAGGGTGGAATGGAATTACAATTCTACCTTCGATTCCGATTCCTTTGTTTGGTTATCCAATGGATTAAAAAATTTAATTCCATTAGAATGATAGATGGTATTGCATTTCATTTTTTGTGGGCTGGAATTGGATTCCATATTTCATGGTAGGTTTTTTTTGGGTTATACCTAAAATACCTCATCTTATTTTGGCCTATAATTCTGAATTTGACAATGACTTCACATTTTCTATAAATTAATTTTATTAATTTAGTCTTATATTAATTTGAATGGAAAAATAAATACAAAAAAAAAAATAAAAAAAAAATAATATTCATCAAATGACGGAAGCAAAATATTTTGTTCTCAATTTTATATTTTTATTTTTGATAAGAAAATAGATTTTGTCTTTTATCATTTTGTTTTTGGAATAGAAATAGATTTTTTTTTTTTCTCTATTTGTTTTGTTTTGGAATAGATACATGTTTTTTTTTGTTTGTGTTTATGTTTACTAAACAAAAACATATTTTCTTGTTCACAAAATTTATATTTCGAATAAAAATAAAAATTTGAAAAATAAAAATAAAAAATCAAGTTCATGTTCTGGAAATAGAAGCATGAATTGGAGATAAAAAATTATGTTATTATTCCCAAAATAGAAATAAAATCTGGGAACAAAAATTCTATTTGTTTTCTTGAATCAGTAATAGAAATTTGAGAACAAAAAAAATCTATATAAGAAATGGAAGTGAAAATCTGAGAACAAAGAATATGTTTCTATTCCTAAATAAAAATAAATATTTGAGACAAAAATTTATTCATGCTCCCAAAGCGAAAACAAAAATTTAAGAACAAAATAATTTTAGTTGTTAGTAGATTTTGAATATTTTCCCTATGAGATATTACTTATATTTTATAGTTATTTTTCCTAAATAATCTATTTTTAGGTATATATTGTGAATGAATTTGATTTCAAAATTGATTTCATTTCCAAATAAGAGAATTGAATGGTGATTCCATTGGTAAAGTCATTCCATTTTTTCTCCCATTCCGTTCCACCCTGATTCCATTCTATTCAACCAAACGAGTCGTAAAGGTTTTAAGATAAACATGATTACACTATTTATAACAAATCCAATCTCACATGATGCTAAGTTCTAACTCGAATAGCTCTATAATGGTTAATTTCTACAAAAACATAATTATTTGGGTTAGCCCACTACTTTTGGTAAGTAAAAATCTACCTCAACTAGGTAGACAAGGCATGTTTATAGTTCCAATTCACAAAGTTCAATGTTTATACTAGTGTTGCAAAAGACGTTTTAATGGCGAGCCAAAAGGCTGGTCGTAGTAGAAATGCCCCTAGGCTATGGGTGGGGCAAAATGCTCCTTGGGTGTATGCCCTAAGTTTTTGGTAGGAGTTGGGCGTAAAAATTGGGTGAAGCCCAGGGCTTGGGGTTTAAGCTGAAATTGCTTTTTGATTTTTTCTTGCTAAATTAATTGTTAATTAAAATTAAGTTATTTTTAAGATTTTATCTAAGGTTAGCACCTAACATAACTCAAGTTACTATAAGAAAATAATCATAAAATATAGTCAGAAGTCTTCATCTTCCCATTAGGAGATTAAATAGATGTTTCTGACGAGGACTGAAATTGCATCTTTAATTATATTTACATTCTATTATCCTATTATAGAAGTTTCCATTATTTTATTTTGTTAGTTACTTAGCATAATTTTTTTATTTTTTTTTTATTTTTTTATTTTCATATATTTTGGCCATTGTTTTTTTTTTTTTTTTTCTATCTTATATTTTTTTCCAACTTTTCTTTTTATAATAATTAGTAGGTACTTTTTAATTCTTATATATTTTAAAAATATTAAAATTCATATTTGATTGGGTTTACACCCTATGCCTAGGGGCTTATGCAATGTCTCGGGATAGGCTAAAATCCCCCGGCTCGTGCCCGCTCCTTTTGCAACACTTGTTTAAGAACCACGTTCAATAATATTTGAGTTTTGTGAAGAATTACAATTAAAACAATAAGATATAAGTAAAAAATCAATAAAATGACTTAATATCCTCAATATTAAATTTTCTGTTGTGAGGTAGGTCTGAAATTACTATTTACCTGTCGGTTACTTTTCATGTGAATAGTAATTTGTACTACCCAGAATCAAAGATGAAGTTAAAATATGATTATGGAAAAAATAAATAATTATGACACACATATAAACAATGGAGACAATAATTTAATGTGGTTCGGTAGGATTCGTATTACACGGGCGAAGATGGATCAAGGGTATTTAATATAGGGAAATATTAATACAAGTGGTAACAACTCAACACTCAAAACCCAAATCCCGAATACACCCTATAATCTTCACAGATTAAATACAAATTTGGGTATAAAATTGACTCAAAAATGAGATCTCTCGAAAGAGTATTTTTCCTTACTTTTCTCTTCCTATCTTCTGCACCAAAAAATTGAACACCACCTCTTTCGTGTATATAGACAATGAGGTGCAAGTGAAGTAGATAAGAGAAGAAATCAAGTTGTAATTTGTTTCTTCAATTGTCAATAAAGAAGGCTGCGGCGATGGTTCATTGAATTTGCCAAATAAATTTGCTTCAATGAATTTATCAAATAAGTTGGGTGGCGTTTGGTAACCGTTTCTGTTTTCATTCCAGCAGTGAGATGAGAATGGGATGAGAATTTTGTTTTCTTCTTGGGAGTAGAATCGCGTTTGGTAACGATAATTTTTTTTTTTGTTTTTGTTTTGGGAAGAGAATTGTGTTTGATAACGATTTTATCCTAAAATCTTTTTTTTTTTTTTTTTCTTTCTGTTTTGGCCGGACGGCGGTGGCTCCGGCGCCAGCGACGGTTAGACAGCGGTGGCGGGTAGGTAACAGTGGTCGGAAAGTTTCCGGCCGAACGGTGACCGGCGACGGTCGCTGGAGATGGCGCCAGCACCGGTGGCCGGCGGCGGACGGTGGTCGGCCGGCGGGTGAATAGTGACTGTGTGTTTTGGGAATGGAATGAGAATAATGAGAAACAACTTTTTTTTATTTCTTATTTCTTAAGAAAAAAGTGGGCACAATTCTCAAATGGGAATGAAATGGAAACGGAAACAAAAATTACCAAATGCTATTCCCAAATAGAATTCCCAAAAATATGGGAATGGGGTGGGAATTTCTGGAATGGAAACGGTTACCAAACGGGACCTTGGCTTTTGTCAAAGAAGGTTGACTTCTCATTTCAAATGAGAAAACAAAGATGAGTTTGATATTTAAATTCTTAAAGAAATGAGTTGGCAGTTGGCACACAATCAAATGGTGTGGGCCCAGCTTGAAAGCAACATTTATTAACAAATCTTTCCCTCTAGTAGATATGGGGACAAAGAGCTGTAAGACAACTTTCATTTAATGGAAAACCACATAAACCTTGGTGCAATTTTCTCCAAAGAACCCCAAAGGGTTTGCTACGTCTTCTGAACTCGATCAGAGTTCAAGCAATGCTGGAACTTGAGAGTGGGAACATGCTTTGTCATTATATTTGCTAGATTATCTGCTGTACCAATCTTCTGAACGTTGATCAATCCTTCAGATATAATATCCCGAATGAAGTGATACCTGACATCAATATCTTTTGGCTTTTTCGTGATACATTTGATTTTTAGTCAAATGTATCGCACTCTAATTGTCACCAATAAACAACTGTTAAATTTTGTTGTAATTCAAAATCTGTAACCAAACCTCTTAGCCAAATAACTTCCTTCACTGTCTCAATTAATGCCATATATTTTGCTTCTATAGTGGGAAAAGCAATTGTTGGTTGTAAAATTGTTTTCCAACTAATTGGACATCCTAAGAGAGTGAATTCAAAACCTGAAATGGATTCTTCGTTATCTAAAAGGTACTGCAGATGTCGGTTTGGTATATGAGAGGAGTAGAGACACTTGTGGAAGCGTCGTTGGTTGAGTGTTTGATTGATTTGTTAATAGATGTTGCTTTTTAGTTGGGCCATTACCATTTGATTGTGTGCCAACTCATTTCCTTAAGAAGTTAAATGCTGAATTCATCTTTGCTTTCTTATTTGAAAGGAAAAGCCGCCCTTCTTTGACAAAAGCCAACTTATTTGGCAAATCCATTGAAGCAAACTTATTTGGCAAATTCAATGAACCGCAGCCGCAATCTTCTTTATTGACAATTGAAGAAACAAATTACAACTTGATTTCTTCTCTCCTCTGCTTCACTTGCTCCTCCTTGCCTATATATACAAAATAGGTGTTGTTTAATTTTTTGGTGCAGAGGGGAGGAAGAGAAAAAGTAAGGGAAAATACCCTCTTGAGAGATCCTATTTGAAAGTTAATTTTATACCCAATTTTTTGCTCCATCTTGGCCCGTGGAGTAGGCATCCAACCGAACCACGTTAAATTCTTGTCTCTTTTGTTTGTGTGTATGTCATAATTATTTATTTTTCTTGTAATCATATTTTAACACCATCTTTGATCTTGGGAAGTACAAGTTACTATTCTCGTGAACAGTAACCGACACGTAAATAGTGATTTCATACCTACCACAAAACAAACTGGTATCAGAGCTATTTTAGCTTTGTTGTTACTTTTGGAGTTTGCAAAAAATGACGATCAAATATGAGATCAAGAAATGTGATGGCAAAATCAGCTTTAGTATGTGGCGTGTTAAAATCCACGCTTTGTTTGTCCAACAGGGCTTGCAAAAGGCACTGTAGTGCAGAGAAAAATTGCCTGTTGAAAAAGGCTCCGCCAAAAGTGTCGATCAAGGCACAGACGCAGATGTCAGAACAAAGGCTTCTGCTTGGCCTGCGATTGTTACCAAGGTTCTAGTTGCTACTGTGTCCGATGCCAAATTTGCGATAATTGACGAGAAGGGCAGTAGTGCAATTATTCTTGATTTGGCTGACAAAGTTTTGTGTGAAGTTGTGGAGGAAGACACAGCGGCAAAATTGTGGTCAAAGCTCAAAAGACTTTATATGACAAAGTCTCTCACCAATAGGCTGTATTTGAAACAAAATCTCTATACACTCTGGATGAAGCAAGGTACGCCTATTAAAGAACATATTGATGAGTTTAATGAGGAGGAGGTTCAACATGATGTTGCACAAGAACCGCTATAGTACAGTATTACTATAGGGAGACAACACAGGCAGATTAAGCCACCTCAAAGGTATGCTTATGCAGATATAATTGCTTATGCTTTGTCTATGGTAGAAATTATTGAAGAAGAAGATGAACCTTTCACTTCTCATGATGCCATCGCAAGCAAT
Source organism: Eucommia ulmoides (assembly GCA_016647705.1). Classification (NCBI taxonomy): domain Eukaryota; kingdom Viridiplantae; phylum Streptophyta; class Magnoliopsida; order Garryales; family Eucommiaceae; genus Eucommia; species Eucommia ulmoides. The sequence continues at coordinate 22,307,329 of CM028337.1, forward strand.
GAATCTGCAAAATGGATTGTTGCTATGACAGAAGAGCTTGGGTCTCTTCATAGGAATCATACATGGGAGTTAGTCAAACCGCCTCAGGGCCAGAAGATTGTCGGTTGCAAATGGGTTTTCAAAAGGAAGGAAGAAAGGAATTCCAGGCGTCGAGGATGCAAGGTACAAAGCACACTTGGTAGCTAAATGCTACAGTTAGAGAGAAGGGATAGACTTCAACGAAGTTTTCTCACTATTGGTAAAAGACAGTTCGATTCTCATATTACCAGCTATGGTTGCTATACTTGACTTGGAGCTTGAGCTGCTTGATGTTAAAACAACTTTTCTTCACTGTGAACTTGAAGAACGTATTTATATGCATCAGCCCGAGGGATTCATTATTAAGGAAAAAGAAGATCATGTTTGCTTATTGAATAAATTATTATATGGTTTAAAGCAATCTTCGAGATAGTGGTATAAACGGTTTGATTCATTTATGATTAATAATGGCTATTGTCGAAGTAATTATGATAGTTGTGTGTATTTCAGAAAGCTCCCCGATGATTCTTTTGTGTACTTGTTATTATATGTTGATGACATGCTCATTGCTGCTAAAAGCATGTTAGAAATCAGGAAATTAAAATCTCAACTCAGTGTTGAGTTTGAGATGCAAGATTTGGGTGTAGCTTAGAGGATTTTGGGAATGGAAATTTGCAGGGATCGTCAAGCTGGAAAACTTTATTTGTCTCAAAAAAGTTCTATTGAGAAAGTACTTGAATGTTTTGGCATGCAAAATTCCAAATCCGTTTCTACCCCATTTGCTACTCACTTTCGCTTATCTGCAAAGATGCCCCCACGGACAGATGAAAAGAAGAAACACATGTCATGTGTTCCATATGCTTGTGCTGTTGGCAATATTATGTATGCTATGGTATGTACTCGCCCTGATATTTCACATGTTGTTAGTGTTGTCAGCAAATATATGGATAATCCAGCTGACAAATCAATCTTTTGCAATCCAATTAAATATATTTAAGCAAATATATATAAATGATCACGATTTGGCTGTGGCCACATGACATAGTAACCTTATCAATGTATACCTCTATTGGCGGGGTCTGATACAACCACAATAGTTTGTGACACAATCCTCAAGTAGGGATCTCAATCCCTAATTAGGATCATGACGGTTCCCTTGAGAAAGGCAGGGCTCAATCATAGCCAAAATAACAAGTCCGATATCTCGTCAGTCACAACCCTCACTCAATTAAACGGTATAAAACTTTCTATCAACAATACCATTAAATCAAATTAAATAAATAACCTAAGTCAATCATTATTAACAAAATTTCTCATGCCAAGTCCAATAATTTAGAAAGTTTTAAATTTTAGAAACTAGTTTTATTTTTATAATTTCACAATTCAAACAATCATTGGCACTCAATTAGACAATGTAAAACATTCTAACAATACTACTAACGATATCATAAAGAGTATTAAATAAATCAAACAAATCAATTGCTCCATACCAACTTCTCATGGCAAGTCCAATATTTTTTTGAAAGAATTTATATTTAAGAAACTAAATTTATTTACATTTATATGTTTATATTTTATAATTTCATAATCCAACATTCATGATTCAATAATTATTTAGCAAAACCTATTAATAGCTAGTTGAGAAAACATTAGAGGTAGAGAGGTATATTCATCGTCTGCACCAATTTATCACAATACTACAATTTTACTTTACAATTCGAAACCGATAACACTTGAATATATATTGTATTAATTTCTAACAAACTGATAACCAAAAATTTTGGTGCCATTGATGCCTATACTTACCCAAAATCTTTCAATAGACTACCCATTAAAAATTAACTTTTACCAATAAAATAAGCTTAGTAAAAAAATTTAAAACAAAGTAAAACACAAAACATAACACCGAAAAATGAAGAAAACATTCAACTTGTTCACTCGGATAACTAATAATAAACTAAAATTATGAATTATTCCTATCACCTACTATTATACGCAAGGCAATAGTATATTAGTAATAACAGTAACTAAGACTATTGATTCCCAAGCCTACCAGAGGTTAAAAGAAAAGATAAAGTAAAAAAACTTGAGAGTCTCGGATTTTCCCGAAATGAACCCTTCATTTTTTTTCTGAAATGAACATTTTTTTTATCGAATACTTTAAATAAAAAAATATAGACATATTAATACTCATCGAAACTCCTACGTGGGTTTTCAAAACAAATGATTTCTTTTTTCTTTTCTTTTTTTTCCTTAAAACATTAAATCAATGAAATCTCAAAATTGTATAAATCTATTTGTTTATAAGTAATTAATCCCCTTCAATTTTGGAGGAAGACCATGCCAATTGTCAAAGATAAAATCACTTTTCTCACAACTACAGTTGGCTAAAAAATCCGCAGCAGTTTCACTTCTCATTAAATGTGCTTGAACAGAAAATTCCCTTGATGAAATAGAGTGGTAATATATGCCAAAAGGCCTTTTAAACGCTAAGGGACCTTCCAATGTTTCATAATCATTCCAGTGGCAACATTGGAATCAGTTTGGAACATCACATGCATATACCCCTAGCAATACGCCAATGCAACCCCATCAGGATGGCTTTGAGCTCAACCAACATGTTTAAACAAAACCAAACTTTGTGGGAAAACCAAAAAGAAAATTGGTCCTGCCAGTTTTGATGATTCCACCACCAGCAGCCTCACCAAGATTGCCCGAGATGCACCTTCTGAATTAAGGATCATACCAGAACTAGAAGGCAGCGAGTAAACTACAGGAGGTGGTTTCGGTGGAATCTGGAATCTGTTTGTTTATAAGTCCAAAAAACTGAAAAAAACACTTATCATCAACGGTCTTAGGTGGTGGGAGGTTTTTTGTGGAGAACCAGAGAGGTCATAGAACAAGCAGAATATATAATGATTAATGATCTTAGTTCTCATGGGTTTATTATCATAAATGGCAGCACACCTGGCTTTCCAGATTTCCCATTTAATCCAAATTGGAACAAAGTGAGTAAGGTGTCTATGAAATGATGAACCTGACAGCATACCCCGCCACGTTCTCAGTTGAGAAGATATGGAATTTGCATACGTATTGATGCCCAGCTTAGTGCCAAAAAATTGCCAAATCTTAGAAGCAATTTCCCCTAAAAGGAATAAGTGATCTTTGGTTTCAGAAAGTATGCAGAAAACACATTTAGGGACTTTCGGGATACCTTTTGAGATCAAATTCATATTCAGGGCAGACATTTGGAATTCATTCTGCAAAGCATCACTGAGACCTTCTTAGGAATTAGCTGGTGTCAGAATATATGGATGAACCAATCCTCAGAGTTTTGTTGTCAGAAAGGCCATGCTGTTGTGACAGAAAATTTACCATCTGAGTGGCATCCCCAGATCAAATGGTCCTCCTCCTCATGATGTAACCCTGTGTACTTTGTAAATAAAGGCACCAAGTTATTGAAAATAGCTGTGGTCCAAACATCAATGCCCCATAATTCTTTAATTTCATAACATTTATATGAGGGACTGACAGAGATGACGAAGAGGAACAGAAGATACCCAAGGTTTCCAAAAAAACAGAGATTTCCCCTTACGTACTAACCAGATGAGGTTGTCCTCAACCACTTCTCTGATTTGCAGCATATGCTTCCATACCTCTGATTATCCATAGCTCCATTGGAGATCGTGAATCAATTACCCTTTATTATATTTAGCTTCAGGGAACCTGGACCACAAAGATGTGCCTCCTGAACTTCCACCACAGTTTATATCTAAATGCAAGCACCACATCAGCTAAACCCCTCACTCCAATTCCTCCCTCTGATTCTGGAAAACAGACAGCAGGTCATGATTTCCAATGTTAGTGTTTCTTCTGATCAGTGCTTCCCCAAAAGAAATCTGCAAAAGATGATCTTGATTTATTTGAGCACTTCTTTAGGAGGTTGCAACACAGCAATAATATACTGTGGAATGGATTGAAGAACATGCTTCAATAAAATAAGCCTCTCCCCCTTTGACAACCATTTAGCGGTCCAAGAATTGACTTTGTTCCTGACCTTCTGCACTGAATCAGTAAAGAAGACAGTTTTCTTCCTCCTACAAAAAACAGGGCATGCCAAATAAATCATTGGCCAATCACCACCATTAAATCAGTAGTTCGAGCAATTATATTTTTTTTCTAGAATGGGAGGCCTTTGGAGATACAAAGAAAAGAGCTTTTTTTCGCTCATTTATTGGCTGCCCAGAGAGAGCTTCGTACTTGTGTAAAGACAAAGTTTATAAAAAACGAAGTGATACACTGAGACTACTTTTTTTCCCCATTTGCAAAAAGAACAACACCATTGGCAAACCCTAAATGGGAAACATGACAACAAGGAGGATGTGAGAATGCCAGTGAAGGATTATTAGAAATAAGGTTTTTTGATCCCCCGAGATAAAACTTCAGCAGAAAGAATAAATAGTGCATGAGAGATGGGGTCCCCTTGTCCAGTCCTCTAGTGTTTGAAAAACATCCATTTGATTGGCCATTAATGAGAACAATGCATGGATATCTAGTTTAGAAACACCTAATTGGCCTCCATATTGGATTTATCTGTTTCATAGGAGAATTAAGACTTAGAAGTTATAATAGCACTAACGAAGATGAGGGACAGAAAAGCAGTATGGCTAAATGAGATCCCTATAGAGTTTTGTAAGAATTTGGGAGATCTTGGGATTGATTGGTTGACTTTGCTTTTCAATAACATATTGAGGAATAAGAGAATGCTGGATGATTGGAGAAGTACTTTAGTGCTTATTTACAAAAATAAAACTGATGTCCAAAGTTGTACGGATATCAGGGGCATGAGCCATACCATGAAACTTTGGGAGAGGGTGATAGAATATAGGGTAAGACATAAAACGAGCGTAGAAGAGAATCAATTTAGATTTATTCCCAGTCGATCAACCATTGAAGCCATATACTTACTCGGACAATTGATGGAGAAATATAGAGAAAAGTGAAAAGATATACATGTGATTTTTGTGGACTTGGAAAAGGCTTATGATTGGGTATCCAAAGACGTATTATGGTGTGTTTTAGAAAAGAAGCAAGGGTCAAATGCGTATGTTGAATTGATTGTATGATGGTATAGGGACTAGTGTTTGAACAGTATGAGGTGATACTTGTGTCTTTCCAATTAACACTCTCTCAGTCCCAAATTTATTATCACATTTGACCTTGCACAAAGTTTTAGGTAGCATTTGAATAGTTTTACTTTACCATATTGCCCTTATTGGGAGTGGTGGTAAAGTGATAAACCTTTCGTGAAATTTGAATATATGGTGGAATATAGGGTTATTTTAGTAAAAGTAATAAAGTATATCTATTAAAAAAAGAAAGGTGACAATTAATTTGAGACATCCTAAAAAGGAAAGTAGGACAATTAACTTGGGACTGAGGGAGTATAGGATTACATTAGGGATCGTCTTTAAGTCCTTGTCTTTTTGTCTAACAGTTGGATGAGCTCACGAAACATATTCAAGACGGCGTACCTTAGAGTATGTTGTATGTGGATGACACAACACTAGTTGATGAAACTCGAAGCGGTCTTAACACTAAGTTAGAAAGTTGGAGAGAAGTTTTAGAGTCTAATGGCTTAAGGATAGTAGAAATAAGACAAAATACATGCACCGCTATTTTAGTAATACACGGAGAGAGGATGGTATGGTAAAAATTGGAGCTCACGAGGTCACTAAGGTTGATCATCTTGGATATTTAGGTGGCGTTTGGTAATCGTTTCTGTTTCCATCCCAGCAGTGGAATGGGATGGGATTAGAATTTTGTTTCCTTCTTGGGAGTATAATGGTAACGATTTTATCCTAAAACTATTTTGTTTTTTTTTTTTTGAGATTTTTTTTTGTTTTGACCGGACGGTGACCGGCGGATGGGTGACGGTGGCCGGCGATGCCGGAGGTGACCGTTGACGGTCGCCGGAGATGGCTGGCGGTGGCGGTGGCGGTGGCGGACGGTGCCCGGTGGGGACGGACGGTGGTTGGCTGGCGGATGAACAGTAACTTTGGTTTTGGGAATGGGATGGGAATAATGAGAAACAATTTTTTTTTTTGTTTTTCATTTCTTAAGAAAAAAATGGGCACAATTCTCAAATGGGAATGGAATGGGAACGGGAACAAAAATTACCAAACGCTATTCCCAAACAGAAATCCCAAAAATCTGGGAATGGAATGAGAATTTCTGGAATGGAAACGGTTTCCAAACGGGGCCTTAGTTTCTATGTTTAGGGAAATGACAAAATTGAAGATGATATTGAATGTACGATGATTAAAGTGGAGAAATGCAGTTAAGGTGATATGCGAATACAAGATCATCGGATACCATTGCACTTGAATGAAAAATTCCAGATGATAGTAATAAAAGACCAATGATTCTATTGGTTCATGGTGTTGGGTAGTAAACGAGTTGCATGTTCAGAAAGTGAGTGTGACGGAGGTGAGGATGCCAAGGTGGATGAGTGGTAAGACAAGAATGGCTAAAATTAGAAATGGAGTTAATAGAGAGAAGTTAGGAATAGCTCTTGTTGAGGAGAAAATGAGAGAAAATCGTTTACGATGATTTGGACATATGCATAGAAGTCCTAGAAAAGTACCAATGAGGAAATGTGATTTACTTCAAGTGCAGGGTGCTACAAGAGATCGAGGGAGGGCTAAGAAAACTTGGGACGAGACAATTAGAAAATATTTGATGGCTTTGACCTTGACCAAGGGGATGACTCTGGAATGATCTTTATGGTGAAAATGGATTCATGTAACCGATCTTACTTAAGGGGACAAATGTGTTCTTGTTCTTGTTGTATATGCACCTCCAAACCATGTTAAAAAAATGTTCAGAAAAACAAATCTTCTAAGAATCTTTTACAAGAAAATCCAATTCACTCTATCATATGCCTTATCCATATCCAGTTTCACAATGACATTCCCCACAAAATAACATGGTTTATTCTAGACCATCTTCTGGGCAAGAAGCACATGTCATGAGTGGCTCCCTTTAACAAAACCATTTTGTTCTTCAAAGATTAATGCAGGAGGGTGGTAATCTATCAGCAATAAGTTTAGAAACAATTTTATAGGCAAAATTGTGTAGGCTTATGGCTCTTAATTCAGAACGAATGGTAGCATTCTTTTCCTTTAGAAGAAGAACAAGCAAAGTACTGGTCACAGCATCTGGTAACATTCCCTAACAAAAAAAAACCTCTGACCATGTTGATGATATCTGCCTTTATAATGTTCAAGCAAGAGTGGAAAAATTGTAGCCATCTGGTCCTACCACTCTACCTGTACTCGTCTCAAGGACAACCCTATTAATATCAGCCTACTCAGGATATGGTAGAAAATCATTATTTTCCTCAATTACCAAAGAAGGGATAGCTTGAAGAAGGGATTCATCACTTGCCATAAACTCTTCCCGAGTTAGTTGTTTGAGGAACGATTGCACAATTAGTTCAGAGAGGTCCGTCTCTTCAGTTATCCAATGACCCAACTCATTTTCAGAAGAAGTCTGTCTCTTCTGATTAACAGTATGACAAAAAGATTTAGTCTTATTGTCTCCAGAATCTCTCTTCCTCAAGGAGTGAGAGTCTAATTTGAGCTTCAGCATTGTGAATACCTTCTTGATTCATTTCAGAATCATTCTCCTGCATAGACACATCCCACTTCTATACTTGATCCTCAGCCTCCTTGATATACTAAAAAATATTTCCCGCTTTAGTTTTATTCCAATCCTTCAGCACTCCTTTGAGTCTCCTCAATTTATAAGATAAAAGTCCAATAGCAGACTTGCCAATTGGGAGTGTTGTGTCCCAGCATTGCTCGACCATTTTGATGAAATCCATCTTCATGATACCAGAAATTGAGAAGCCTCAAAGCTATAGAATGGCTGTCCTGTCCACTTTAGATTGTCGATTACGAACTAAGGGAGCATGATCAGATATTCTGTTGAGATGAGTCAATGTGGCTTTTGCAAATTTTATCCCCCGATAACTGTTGAAGAAAATTCTGTCAATCCTCTGCCAAACCCCTGGATTACCTTCCCTACCAGTGCACCACGTGAACTTGTAGCCTGTGAAACCATCATCCTCAAGCCCAGCATAAGCCATAGCAGCATTAAAATCTTGAAAAACAGTCCAATAGGCACCTTTCCTCCCCAATTTTTCCTCTGGAGATGCCACCACATTATCACCTGCTACCAACCGTGATCTAGCCACCCGCGGAGAAAACTGCATGATATCATCCCAAAGCTCTCTCCTCTCCCAGGCAATGCATTTGGCATACATCACTGACAAGAAAAAAGTCTCTGGGATTTCAGCATGCTGAGCCTCCAGTCCTCGAAGTGAATAATTTGATCAGATATGCAGCAATAGAAATGCTCCAATTCTCTTTCCACAAGGCCCAAACTTTCTCATTCTCATTGGCACACCACTGTAACGTTCTTCTCAGATTTTCCAGAAAAGATGCATCAACCATGGGTTTAATACTTGCTAAAAGTGAAATTGTATGAATTCTGATGAGTTTCTTTAGCCTATAAATTGTCGAGGGGCTGGCTACTCCCCTTAAATTCCAAATTAAACTATTAATCATAAAAAATGGCGTGCTCCCCCGTAGATATAGTTAGGACACGATCATTGCTCTTGGAAAAGTTTTTTTCTTTAATTGCAGCATGTTGTTTTTCTTCTGTCTAGTATCTAATTTATCTCCCTTTTGATAAACTCTAGGAGGCACATTTAACAACTCAACTAGGTCCACAATGTCCTTCTTGGTAGAGGTGGTCTCTAAAGGCTCAGAATGAATTTCCTCATCCTCAGCCCCAACAGGGAACATTGAAGTAGTCTCCTTCTGACCCTGATCATGTATTTTTTTTCCCATTATCTTCCGCATCCATATAAACCACTCGATTCTCCCCAGAAACAACCACCCTTTCAGTATCCTTTGCTGTCTCTTCATTTGCAATTTCTCCTTCTCCTTTTTAGAAGATTCACCACTGCTGGAGTCTCCTTAACAAATTCAATTTCAGGCGCCTTCTAATAATCAGCATTGTCCTCAGACGTCTCATTAATAGCATCATGGTCTGATGACTCCACATTTTCACATTGAATATCAGCCTTTTTCACAAAAATCGGATTAATCTGTTGTTTAGTGCTTATTTTCATCAGTAACCTTATGCAAACCAGCACCTTTTTTACCTCCTCTATTTGTTTGCCTTTGCCAATATTCCCACCATCAATGTTTTCCAAACGGGGCTGAGAATCTTGCAATCCAATTTGTCATGCCCTTGCCTGAAACAATGAGTACAATATTGAGGTACCCTTTCAAATTGTATTGGTTGCCATTCACCATCACCATCACCATCACCATCACGAATCCACACCCTATTTGGTATATGCTTCAATTAACAAGTTCAATGCATGCCCTTGCAAGATTCAGTTGTGAAAGTTCCAGTGGTAGAGTCTAATTTCAATGGTGTAGCAAAAGTATTGGCAATCGAGAAAATACTTGCAGCGTTATAAAATTGAACGGGAAGAAAAGACATTGAGATCCATATTGGTGCAATAGAGGGTTCTTTATTAAGCTCTGGAAGAAGGATCCCACTTGAAAACCCTCATAGGGATATGATTCACAAACCCTAACTCTTTCATCCAAATACGCTGGAAGTCTTCCCAACGATTGAGCCTGATTCAAAATGTTTTCCATCTAACAAACCGATCTGGAAATCTGATTGTAGACCCAATTGAAAAAAATATTTTCTAAGATCAGAAATAGCAGGGATGCTGTTAGTCCCTAACAACGCTGGAGGACCAAATAGCACCGACTTGGTGCATGTCGGTGGGCAGTGGCGTTGTGGCACAACACCAGCAGGTGTTGGGCAGTGAGAAAGACCTTGGTGCGTTACTGAGGCAAGGCGGCACAACGCAGGCGCAACACTACGTTGTTGATAGTGTCATGTGCATGGCATAATAAATTGTTGGGAACGGCGTAGCATGACAAACTGTTGGGAATTGCAGTGCATTTTGGTACGGAAAATGCATACGGCGTTGGGACGGCGTTGGGCGCAACGACGTAACGAGATAGAATGTGGGCGCAAGACGTGTTCTGGCCATGCTTTCGGCATGGCAAGGCGTTAGCAAATGTCGGCATGACTATGGGAACGAGATGGAAACAGGCAGAACATTGGCACGATGCAGAAACGCTGTAAAAGAGGTCTAGCTCGTGGTGAGTTGAAGGACTGGAAGCTACAACCATGTGCTAGGCATGCGCAAGTGGTTTCTGGACAGTTTAAAGACAGTTCTAGGTGGTTTCTGTGCAGTTTTCAGGCTGGAAAGCTGCTTTGCTTGGTGCTGGACATGTATCGGATAGATGTCACGTTTCTGCCTATGCAGTTGGGGCCATCAACTGCCTTAGTTCTCTATAAATAGTCATTGCTTGTTGATTTTGTAGGCAGTGAATGTATAGATGCGGATTTCAGACCGATGTTGTAATTTGGTTAGTTATATAATACAAGGTTGGGTTTTCCCGTAATTGTTGTTGTGCCGTTGCGTGGGTGGGTGCGTTTTGGTACTATCTGTTCCGTTGTATTCGATTGTATAACGTTGCAGGAACGTAGCTGTTTTACAGACAGTCGGTGTATTTTTGTTATGTGGCAAGACATTCATAGGGTTGGCTAGTTGTCGGTGCAACTAGGCCATCACTTTGTTACAATTTTCACAGTGAAAATTTGACCCTGTGACAGCTGCCATGGAAGAATTTACCAATCAGGAGAACTTAAATGAAGCAGCGAGAGATTCGATATCTTTCGTTGAAAAGAACACAGCTGGTTCACCTTTTAAAAGATGGAGGTGAAATCGATTAGTTTTTGATTCAAGGTAGATGTTGTAAAGACTTTGGCAAATGTTCAAGGGAGGATGAGTATGGTTAGAACTACCAGCTGGACTAGGCTGCTCCATGGTCTGCTGTTGAACGTGGCGGCCTTGGGCCAAGAAACCTGAGAATTAAAAAAACTTGCTAGGGAGTGAAAAAAGACTTCACAAGGTCTTGCAGCGGCTACCCTAGAGTACCATTTGCAGCAGCAAAAGAGATCTGGCTGGAGGAGGATGATGGCAGTGCAAGGCTTGGGCTGTTGCAGAAGTCGTCGGAGGCGGTATGATGCTGGAAAGGTCTCTGAAGCAAGGCGATGGAGGGAGATAGGAAGCAAGGTTGGTATGAGGCGGTGGCTAGCGTTTACGGCCTGGCTGAAAGCAAATCCCATGCTGGTTGCTGCTGACAGAGGCATAGGGTGCTGAACCTTAGAGCCTGGGAAGTTTCCGGATTATGGCGACGGAGGGATAGTGGGTGGCGAGGCTTGAGGGCAGCGGCGGCTGGGGTGTAGGGTGCTAGCGGCTGGTGGCTAGTTTTCAGGGTGGCTGGTGGCTAGCCATTCCCTTATTGTCTACTTTATGCTAAGGCAGCTAAGCACAAACAGATGTGTTGCGAGTTGTGATCAAAAACTTTACAATGGTCACACCTCTTTGGTCGCCATTGATATTCCACATTTAATTCCACAGTTCCTTGAAACCTTCCCTTGCATATCGGCTGGGGTGTAGGGTGCTAGCGGCTGGTGGCTAGCCATTCCCTTATTGTCTACTTTATGCTAAGCACAAACAGATGTGTTGCGACTTGTGATAAAAAACTTTACAATGGTTACACCTCTTTGGTCGCCAATGATATTCCACATTTAATTCCACAGTTCCTTGAAACCTTCCCTTGCATATCTATTACATCGAACTCCAAGTCAAAGAATTTCACTAATTCCTTATCTGCCTTCATTACCGCACCAATTCTGGCATTTCTCATCCCTTATGCAGCGACTCTGTCAGCAAACAAATGCAAGTTGGTCCTTCTTGATTCTGGTATTTTAAAGGAATGTTGTGGATTTTAACCCACAGGAGACATCCTGCCTTAGCAATACCAGTGCCCCATTTTGACATCAATTCCAGTGTCTCATTTTGAAACAACCAATGGCATACTTGCCAATAAACATGGTCCATCCTCTAAAACCTTGTTCTATTCTCTTCAGATCTAAGAAAAATGGAAACCACGTTCTCTACCTAGCACCTCCAGATATAATATGCGTTCCATACTGAATAAGCAACCTTATCAAAGAATTGAATGCCAGTTTCCTATCAATAAAATGTCCAACAACGAACTAGTCCACTTTGCACCTTCAGAGCAATTTCCTAGGATGAGCCTGATAGACCATTAATCAAGTACACTTATGTGAGACAAAAGAATAAGGAGAAAAGTGTAGCTTAGTTGGCATAGAAGCTTCCATTTTCGGCTACGATGTTGAGTTGTTAGGCTAACAGAATGTATTCTGTTTTTTAGCTGCATAAGTTGCTATTGTTGGGGTTATAAATAGTAGAGGACAAGAGGAGGGGCACCAAGAATCTGAAGTAGAAAGGGAGGGTCTAGGCTCTCAAACACCTGGTTATTTGTTCTATCATTTCTTTTGTATTTCTTTCATTTAGCTTTGATAAATTCAAGTTCAATTCAGTACCAGTCAGCCTTTATTTGCATTTGTTTTGTGCCTATGCATTAAGAACTTCTTGTTTTGTGAGATTGTTCTATCAAGTTGGTAATCAGAGCAGTTTCAATCCTGGAAAACATGGCTCAAAAGAAGGTTGAAGCAGTGGAGGAGAAGATGGACCTTGTTCATTTAGAATGGCAGAGGGAATTTGACTCTGTGCGGACTGAAGTTCAGAAGATTGGAAGCTTGGACAAGGCAATCACGCTGATGATGGGGAAATTCGAGCAGTCCGTGAAAAGAGATGATACGTGTTCTTCATCATTGATGGAAGAGAAGCAGAAACATCCTGAGATGATGGAATCGCAGACCTTGGGAGGAGGAATTACGACTTTTTGGGGAATAGATCGTTCCGGAGATTGGAACTGCCAATCTTCACAGGAACTGATCCTGATGGATGGATTTTTAGAGCTGAGAGGTATTATGTGATTAATAAGATGAGCGATGGAGAGAAACTGGAAATAGTGGGTTTGAGTATGGAGGGGAAAGCTCTCGCATGGTATCACTATGTAGAAGATAAGCTCAAATTTCATACCTGAAACAAGTTCAAGCCGGCCTTTCTACACCGTTTTCGATTGAGTATAGAGGGATCCCTTTGCGAGAAATTTCTGGCCATACGTCAGGAATCATCCGTCGAGGATTACCAAGAACAATTCGAAGTCTTGGCATCTCCGTTGAAGGGGCTATCAGAGGAAGTTTTGGAGAGCACATACCTCAATGGATTGAAACCATTGATCCGAGCAAAGGTAAGGCTCCTCAATCCTAGAAATTTGTTGGAGATGATGGAGGCAACTCGTTTGATCGGAGATAAGAACAGGATACTTCAAGCCAATCGGGTCGGGTCTGGATCCACTGGGTCATGGAGCAAACCATCGGGCTATGGGTCGGGTTCAGCTTATTCGAGCCCCAAATATTCCTCGAACGTTGCAGCGACGACGTTTCGACTTGCGAACTCACTCTGATCACCGTCGACAACGACCACTGGTCATGCTGGACCAAATCAAAGGAAGATGCCACCGGAGGAGACGTCGGCGACACGAAATTCATTGGCTTACAGGCAGTTCACTGACTCTGAACTGATGAGCTGTCGCGCGAAGGGGTTGTGTTTCCGTTGTGAGGAGAAGTATTCTCCAGGTCACCTGTGCAAGAATCGGCGACTGCAGGTGCTGATAGTGGCTGATGCAAGTGAAATCGAAGAAGCAGGAGATGAATTTCTACAAGAAGAAGGTCCTGAGCTTGTGGAAGGTGCAATAGAGTTATCAATTAACTCTGTAATGGGGTTTACTGACCTACATACCATGAAATTGCGAGGAAAAATTGGACCACAAACGGTGACGGTGTTGATAGATTGCGGTGCATCGCATAACTTCATCTCTAAAGATGTTGTACAGCGGCTGGATTTACCCGTAACAACAACCACGGTGTACAAAGTGATTATTGGAACGGGAGAAACAGTGGGTGCAGACGGAATTTGCAAAGGGGTGCTACTATCCCTTCCCGAAGTTGAGGTGGTGGAAGATTTTTTACCACTGGAGTTAGGTAAAGAAGATGTTATTCTGGGAATGCAGTGGTTGACGAAATTGGGAGCTATGCAAGTTAACTGGAAAGCCTTAACTATGAAATTTACTTTGGGACAGATTCCGGTGACATTGAAGGGAGAGCCGGGATTATGCAAAACACAGATATTGCTCAAAGTGATGATGCGTACTATACGACATGAGGGACATGGCTATTTGTTAGAACTGGAGTCTCTAGCGGCACGGAACGACAAAGACGAAGCGGCTATGGAAGTTCCCCACATTTTTGATGACCTGTTACAAGGATATCCGGAAGTGGTGAACGAGCTGAAGGGATTACCCCCTCAACGGGCGCTGGATGGAACCCGTGAGCGTGAGACCATATTGGTATCCACAGGTGCAAAAAGATGAGATCGAACGATTGGTCGATAATATGCTGGCAGCAGGTATCATTCAACCAAGTCATAGTCCATTTTCCAGCCCTGTTATTTTGGTAAAAAACGAAAGATGGCAGTTGGAGATTTTGCGTGGATTATAGGGCTTTAAATCGTGTAATTGTACCCGACAAATTTCCTATTCCGATAATAGATGAGCTCTTGGATGAATTATATGGGGCACAATTTTTCTCAAAACTAGATGTCAAGTCGGGATACCATCAAATTCGAGTGAGCCTACGTGATGTGCCTAAAACGGCCTTCAGGATACATGAAGGTCATTATGAGTTCCTTGTGATGCCGTTTGGTTTAATGAACGCCCCAGCCACTTTCCAAGCATTGATGAATGAGTTATTTAAACAGTACCTTCGAAAATTTGTGCTCGTTTTTTTTGACGATATTCTGGTGTATAGTAAATCCATGGAAGATCATCTAGAGCATTTGCGGACGGTATTGGAGATCTTGAAAGAACATTCATTGGTAGTAAACCTCAAAAAATGTGTTTTTGGGCAACGGGAGCTAGAGTACTTGGGTCATATAGTCTCGGCAGCAGGAGTGGCAGCTGATTCCAAGAAGATCCAGGCGATGGTAGAATGGCCAACTCCGACTAACTTGAAAGCCCTCCGAGGGTTCTTGGGTTTGACGGGGTACTATCGAAAGTTTGTACGGAATTATGGGCACATGGCAGTACCACTCACAAATCAATTGAAAAATGACCGTTTTGGGTGGAATGATGACGTGTAAAAGGCATTTGAAGTTTTAAAAGTGGCGATGACAACGGTACCTGTATTAGCTCTTCCTAATTTTCATCAACCGTTTGTGGAGGAAACTGATGCCTCTAGTGTTGGTCTTGGTGCTGTGTTAATGCAAAATCAGCAGCCAATTGCATTTTTTAGCTAGGTCCTAAGCCAAAGGGATCGGACTAAGTCGGTATACGAATGCGAGCTAATGGCTATTGTCCTAGCGGTCCGAAAGTGGCGACCTTATCTTTTGGGACGCAAATTCATTGTGCGTACTGATCAGAGGAGTTTGCTATTTTTGCTTGATCAACGCGTGGTGTCTGAGGAGTATCCGAAATGGGTTTCAAAATTGTGGGGTTACAACTTCGACATTGAATATCGACTGGGAATTGAGAACAAAACGGCCGATGCTTTGTCGCGAAGAGAGGAAGGTTGCGGGCTTACCGTTTTCACGGTTTCATGTTGTACACATGTCGACACGCTGCAAAATGATATTGATTCCGATTGCATTTATGGACCCATCAAGCAACAGCTACTACAAAGGTCAGACTTGTTTCTTGGCTATAGTATCCGACATGGCATTCTGTTGTACGAAGGACGAATGGTGTTTTCGTCAAAATCCAATCTCATTCCACAACTATTAGATGAATATCATGGGGGCAAGATTGGAGGCCACTCTGGGGTCTTAAAAACATTTCGACGTCTATCCCGAGATGTTTATTGGCGAGGGATGAGGAAACAATTGCAGTGTTTTGTGGCTGAATGTTCCATTTGTCAGCAAAATAAAAATGTCTCTCAGTCCAGCTGGACTACTGCAACCGCTACCTATTCCAGATCAAGTTTTCAAAGATTTGTCCATGGATTTTGTGGAAGGTTTGCCTAAGGCCGATGGGTTCAATTGTTTGTTTGTGGTGGTAGACCGTATTTCGAAATACGCTTATTTTATTCCACTCAAACGTCCTTTCACTGCACTAGATTGTGCGGCCATATTCGTGAAGGAGGTAATCCGTTTGCATGGGGTTCCCGGCTCCATCGTCTCTGATCGTGGTAAAGTCTTCCTCAGCAAGTTCTGGACGAAGTTGTTCTGTCTGCAAGGCACAATGTTGAAGCACAGTACCGCTTATCATCCGCAAACAGACGGGCAAACCGAGGTGGTCAATCGAGGCATTGAGACCTATTTACGATGTTTTGCGGGCGACAAACCCAAACAGTGGGTTAAGTGGTTACCATGGACGGAGTATTGGTACAATACCTTATTCTACACGTCCACTCCGTTTCGAGTCCTCTATGGCCGTGATCCATCACCATTGCTGCGTTTTGAAATCGGATCCACTCTGATATCTGAGGTGGATTTTCAACTACAAACACGAGATCAAATCTTGAGGGAACTCAAATACCACCTGCATCATTCTCAGAAACGCATGAAGGATTATGCGGATAAGAAGTGCCGCGAAGTCGAGTTTGAAATAGGAGACTGGGTTTATGTGAAGCTCCGGCCTTATCGTCACAAATCCTTGGCAAGAAAAGCAAATGAGAAGTTGTCTCCTAAGTTTTTTGGTCCTTATCCGGTGCTGTCTAAAGTGGGCACAGTGGCATATAGATTGGCCCTGCCGTCCACTACTTCCATTCATCTAGTATTCCATGTTTCGGTGTTGAAGAAAGCAGTGGGCTCTAATATTAGTGTGCAACCCATTCCAGAGATCCTTACGGATGAGTTGGAGTGGCATGTGCAACCAGCATCGGTGGCAGGACTGCGCTACAATGTGCAAGGGAAGTTGGAGGTATTGATTCGGTGGAAAGATCTTCAAGATTTCGAAGCATCGTGGGAAGAGTTCGAGTTTTTGAACACTCAATTTCCAACCTTCACCTTGAGGACAAGGTGAGATCTCGAGGGGGAGGTATCGATAGACCATTAATCAAACACACTTATGTGAGACAAAGGAATAAGGAGAAAAGTGCAGTTTAGTTGGCATAGAAGCTTCCATTTTCGGTTAAGATGTTGAGTTTCTTATCAAAGAATCGAATGCCAGTTTCATATCAATAAAATGTCCAACAACTAACTACTCCACTTTGCACCTTCAGAGCAATTTCACTAGGAGGAGCCACTACAATTCACTCTTCCTTCATAACAGTTGGGGGATACTTCAGATTCATGCATATCTCTTTTAACTGATATCTTCGAGCAACATCATTCCAATTTGAAGAAGCCCATGCATCAGTCGAATTACCATCGACTCCAGACGAGAGTGAATTCAATTTGTGTGATCTGACACCTTGGTAGACTCCTATTCACGATTCTCAACCGAAACTTCCTTCACATCACCTTTCGATAGTCGTACCTCTTCAAAAACCATTGCTATCAATTCTTGACTCAAATTCGAGCCATCTGTTTCTGCAACCTGCCATTGCAAACCAACAAATTACTTCAAAAATGACTTTTTGGAGGCCCACCCAATCTGTTTGATTGTATTTGTTGTGGATCATCCTTGCTAAACAATGAATTCGGCATAAAATTTAGGGAGGAGAGGCGCACTCTAAATCATAAGAGTTATCATGTGCCATCAAGATGAACATGAAATCTCAAGATTTGGTCGACAATAATACTCGTTTGCTAAAATGCACTTGAAGATTTCCAATAGATTCTGTTGCAACCAAATGTGCACCTTAGAAAGTGAAAATGTGCGCCAAGAGAAAAATAACAGCTTTTCCGTTCTTTAAAGCATGTGCATTTTCCCCTGTTAAAGCTCTCAAGTTCAGACGTAAATTTTGTTGAGATCATTCTAATGATTATTTTCCCTAATTTAGTAGCAAATTAATTTCTTTGCTCGAATTGCTGCAAAGAAATTAATTTGCTCATTAATTTCTTTGCAGCAATTCAAGCAAAGAAATTAATGTAGCGTAAACGGATTCATGTAGCCGACCCTACTTAAGTAGGATAAAGGCTTAGTTGTTGTTATTGTTGAATTGCTGCACCCATAATGCGGGAATTCTGTTTAGGCCTGTACAATGGCAGTAAATAATACATTGATATTGAAAGATGCTTTGCTATCACATACATCTGCTTCTCTTTGTGACTCTGGCCATGATTATACACATGAAATTTGTGTGCACAGGTAAAATGGAGTTACATCATGGAGAGGTCGGCGTCTGATCCGCCAACAGCTGTTCTTCTGCATGGCATTCTAGGCAGCAGGAAAAACTGGGGTAGGGTCTTCTATTTTATGTGATCTAACAAAATTATTTATTTGTTTAGTAGAGTATGTTTTCTGATTTCATTTTCAACTGCTGACACAATATTCTTGCGTAGTATGTCCATCTTCCTTTTACTCTTTCTCAAACATAATGCGTTTGTTGAAAACCAATCCATGTTCTGTTTCATTAAATCCACTGTCTAAATGATACAACAGTATGATATAGATACTCAAAATGGACGAACACTCGTTTGACTATTATGTAATCGTTTTATAAAACGAACACATGCACCTTAGTTGACTGATATTAGTTTCCTTTCAACTCTTTAGTTGTTCTCTGTCAACAGATATAATGAGGTTTGTTCGGATTCCTTCAGATAGCATATTTTGTATACTCTCTCTCTCTCTCTCTCTATCCATCTGCCCCTCCCTCCCTCCCTCTCTGGCTTGGGTTTTTGGTATTGCATATAATTGGTTATTTTATGTCTCATTATTGGAACTCCATTTTCCATCTCCTCAAGTTGTTCTCATTGCACTATTTGTTTATTTATTTTTCCTTTTTTGGCCTTGGTGTTGTGTGTTGCATGTAATCCTCTTGGCATTGAAATGGGGATGGGAGTTGCATGAAGTTGTTAGAGATATCTTTCTGTATTGAGGATTTGTACCTACTTCCTTGTAATCTTCATCCATACAACAAATGAGTTAAGCCTTTCCCTCTTAAATGTTTTTCTTCAATAGAAGGACTAGGTTCTTTTGTAATCTAAGGGCTCAAAATACAAGATTTAGTCTATGCATAGATCAGATGGTTGATAACGAAAGTCAACCAAAAGGACTGCGACTACCAAAAACATCACATCAAATTAAATTAAAGTCAAACAAACCAAACACTTTCTCACCAAAATCCTTGGTATACTTTAGTCAAATAAAACTAAAAGTCAAGCAAAATCTGAACTATTGGACCACTTAAATTGATTCATCAACTTGATTTCATATTATTTCTAAAGTAATTATAAATTGGTGAAAAATATTATTTATTTAAACATGAAAGTTAATTTTTCCTTGACATTTATATTTCCGTTAGGCACATACAATTTCTATTTTTTTTAGTTTAAAAAAATAGTACCAACTTTATTGAATAATCAAAAAAGCCAAACTGGGAGATGGCCCTGGACAATACAAAGTAATGAAGAAAACATAAGAAACGGTCAAATCAAAAGAATCAAAGCATAAAAAAACAAAGACTCAAGGAGCCACCTTCGCCTATCTAAAAAGAGCCTGTGACTGCAGCTGGGCAATCAGCCTTTGTAAAGATCTAATAACTGTCTCATTGACTCCCCAACTTAGCAAACTGATCAGCTATTGTGTTGGTTTATCTGAAACAATCAGAAAGCCTAGCTTGCAACTGAGAAAGCAACTTCCTAATATCCGTCAATGAAGTTAACTTCCAAGGAACCAAGGAAAGACCAGCCAACATATTCACCACAGAAGCATTGTCCGACTAGATCTCCATGTATGCCAGTTATGATCAACACAACAACTCAAAGAAAAATGAAGACCCTTAGTTTCAGCCAGTAAACTGGAACCAAAACCAAATTATTGGACAAAATAAAAAATGAATGAAGAACGTTTATTGTCTCTCAGAAGTGCTCCACCTCCAATGCTCCAAGGATTTCTTCTAGAGCTGCCTTCAAGATTAAGCTTCCATCTGCCCTTAGGAGGAGACCAGTACACCAACATTATATTGGTCTTCTGTTGCACTCGAGTGAAAGCCTATTAAGGATTTGATGGAGAATTTGCTGACCATATATTTGAGAACAATCAAATTTGACCCTATTCCCGCACTTCTCAAGTTCCCAACAGATGATGGAGAACATCGGCAGATTATGAAGTTTCTGGAGCTTGGAGTTTGGATGCTCTTGCTACGAAGAAAACCAATCTATCAAAAATCCCACCTCTCCAATGAACAGCCCCCAAGGCATTCCAAATTAATTCAGCCATCTCTCCTTGAGACAAGAGATGATCCAGAGACAACCTGTGGATGATCACAATAGTTACAATAAGAACACAACCCATAACTTTCTGTTGCACCTTCACATCAACATGAACAATGTTCTGCAGAACTTTCCACATAAAGATAGCGATCTTAATAGGAATAAATTTCTGCCAAATGTTCCTAAAAAAATAATTAGCCTACTTATGCTGCCTGATACTATCCCAAGCTGATTTGATGCTAAATCCAAAACTTGAATCTCCTCCCACTCAGGAATGAGACCAGGAATCAAAGACTGCATCAATTGCATACCCCGCTGCCATATCCCTCTCCCAATTAGGCAGTCTAACATCTTTAACCTGCAAGAGACACCTCCCCTATCCACCAGCTCAAGCTTTCTCAAAGGCACTGAAAGCCAATATTCCACCAAAAAGACACATTGCCCTTGCCCACTAAAACTGAATATGGTCTTCATCATAAAACTCACCTTCCACTAAAGACCAAATCTGGTTTGACAAAACTCTTGCACTTGGCAACTGGGGCAACTCCACAATACTTCCTCTGATGAAATTGAGCCTAAAGGGTTGACTTTTCCTGAATTTCCACCAAAGCTTCATCTGGAACGCAAACTAGGATTATTCAGTGATTATGTGTAAATTATTTTTTACTAATTTTTTTTCAATGTTTTTGCTCATTAAATTAATTATGTCAGGAACATTTGCTCGGAGGTTGGCGAAAGAATTTCCAGAATGGCAGGTATTTCCATGAATATGTGCTTGCCTTGTTTTATCTCCACATTCTTAGTGATTGGAATAGACATAAAAATTTAGCTTGTAAACTTGTTTCATTTCTCTCTATAACTGTTCGTATAATTTGAATAGACAATGAAGACCAGTATTTTAGCGAAATGATTCTATCCTGTCTCTTTGTGTGTCCTCACTCTCTGTCTCCCCCCCCCCCCCCCCCCCCCAAATCTTTGAGCTCATTTCATTTATCAAACTTCCGGCTGAGGGGTTGTCCTACACCAGCCACTCTATGGTTCGGTTTCTGATCTCTACAATGACTAGAATGAACCAACTATTTTCAAATGCCTTGAATAAATCTTTTTTTTATAAGAAAATTCTATAAATTATGTGGTTTTGGCTGATGAATAAACATCTCGAAGAAGGATACATAGTCAAGGAACTACACCAAGGCAGTGCTTCAAGTTGAATGTGATCCGCCCAGGTTAATAAGGGAATTAACAAGAATGCTTGTTCTCCGGCTATCCAGACTCTAGATTATACTGTTTTGATATGGTGATGCTTTATTGCTCTATTTATTTATTTTTTGTGTGTGTGTGACTATCTGGAGGCCATGTATTGTGTTCTCTATCTGTCTCTCCGTCTGCCCTTATTTGTTTGGATGACAAGAGCGGGAGTTGAGGGAGTCGATTATTTATTTATAAAAAAATTGAGTATGTTTGAACATACATTTTGAGTTAAAACAAATTTCAGATGCTGAAGAAGGGTGATAAAGACTGGAATAGAAATGAGGAGTTCCCGACAATGACATGGTAGGGGCTCTTTATAAAAAAGATGTTGGAAGTAAGTGATCTTTTGTTTCAAAATTACTTGAAACTGTTGTCCGGGACTGATGTGGCTAGTTTGATCCTCGCACCGTGTTCAACATGCTAAGCTTTTCAGAAAATAACTATTGGCTTCTCTTTCAAAGGGGAGGCAGTCTATTGGGTCTTCCAATGGGCATTTCTCCCGGATTAAGGCGTGTAATGGGTCTCCGTAATAACTTGTCAGTACTAAGGACCGAATTACCTTTAGTTTAATTGTTTTCTGGTAGTTTAGCAATGTCTACTAGTCTGGTCTTCTTTTATTCGGGTGCGTATGAAAGTATGTCCATAGTGGATTTCTGCTTGCGCTACGAGCCGGATGATCTATCCTGGACGGGGCTATTTTCCAGGGGCTTCAAGGTTATTAAAGTGGGCAGAGAAGCAAAGTAGGGTGATCCAGTTATGAGACAATCTGATTGAAGATCTCGACTAGCTTGGACTGTTCCAACAGACCCTCTTAGACCTAACATTGAGACCGGTACAGTTATGGACAATTCGGAGTTATTCGGAATGTGAAGCTATTTTAGTGTTGCATTGTACACATCTACATATTAAGTATATATTTGTGGATTAGTGCTGACAATTCCATGTTTATCTTTTATTCCCTCCGTTTCTAAATAATTGTCCTACTTTTCTTTTGAGGATGTTCCAAAATAATTGTCCACTTTCTTTTTTTTTTAACAAATATATTTATCACTTTTTCTAAACTAACCCTCTTTTCATGCAGTCATTCAATTTTTTTATTTTTTTTATTTTTTTTTACACTTTAAACGTTTTCAAACAAGGGCAATATGGTAAAGTAACAAATATTCAACCACGACCTAAAACTTTGTGCAGAGTCAAATAAGACAATTGGTTAGGAATGGAGGGAGTATTAGTTTGTGGAAGATCAAAGCATGCTATAGACATAAATCCCTTTTTAGTTTTGTTGGAACTATCATTATTTTTCATTTCCCACTCTTTCTTATGTTGAATGAACTTTTTAACACACGTGCGCACATTTTTTTTCCATTCTGTTCCTCTCCATTTGTTACACTTTGTTAACAAATATTTAGTCTCTGAGATCCTCTTTGATATTTTGTTTATGTTTATCCATTTTACTTGGACAATCTGTACAAATGTTATAAAGACTTCATACTGGCACAGTGTTGGACATTGGTAAGATAGTAACTGGTCATTTTCCGGTGATTATGTATTACCCAATGTCTTCAGAATAGCAGCATAGTATGGGTCTGAAAGCTCATGTTCTCGGCCAAAATAGTCCATTTAAAAATTTTGTCACATTGTAACTGATATTTATATCTACTTGCATTATATTGTCCAAGTGTATATAAATTATTTTGAGTTTGGAAGAAGATCCCATTAGAAAAATTGGTATATGAGCCTTAAATTCTCTGGGCTGGCCAAATGGCCAAACGTTTAGTTTCTTTAACTTGTAGGCTTTAGTCAAAATGTGGGAGGCTAAACATGTTGGAATATTAAGTGATATTACAAATTTAATATAGGAATAAATATATTAATCCAGATTAATGTGAAGCGTGAGCCATGGGCATAGAACCGATGAACTATAAGGTTGCATTTGGGTAAAGGATTTGGAGGAGGGATTTCATTTGAAGAAGGAATTTCGAAAATTCCTCTAAAATTCCTTTTCCAAAATCCTTTGTTTGGGTACTAGTAAGGGGGATTTGTAAAATACTTTCATTTGGGTCAATTGAAGTATTTATTGGGGATTGAAGTTGCTTGATCGAGTTAAGGCATTTACCTGTCTTAGAGGAAATATGTCATTGATCTATTGAGCAAACCAATAATGCAAGGAGCTAAATCTATTGACTCGCCTATAGATCCAAACACAAAACTATTGGTAGATCAAGGTGTACCACTGACAATTTTAGTGTAATATAGACAGTTAGTTGGAAAGTTGAACTTCTTGATGGTTACTAGATTAGATATCTCCTTTACTATTAGTGTTATTAGACAGATCATGGATCGTCCCACTACTTATCACTGGGATGCAGTGATTTCTATTCTCCGATATCTGGAAGGTGCTCCTAGTTGTTGTTTGATATATCAAAACTTCGGTCACATTCAAATAAAATGCTATACAGTTGCAGATTAGGCCAGATCACCCTCGGATAGGAAGTCTACTACAGGGTATTGTGTGTTTGTTTGAGGTAGTGTTGTCCATTGGAAGAGTGAAAAGTAGAAAGTTGTGGCCCAATCAAGTACCAAATCTAAATACAGGTGATGACGCATACCACTTGTGAGTTAACTTAGTTAAAACATTTGTTGGAAGAACTTAAATTTGAGCACTCTTCACTGATGGATCTGGTATGTGATAATCAAGCAACACTTCACATAGCATCCAATCCAGTCTTCCATGAGAGAACAAAATACATTGAAGTGGATCTTCACTTTATTCAAGAATTGTTGTAGAGATTGAAACTAAATATGTAAATTCAGTGATCAATTAGCTGATTTATTTACTAAACCGTTAGGGGGTTCAAGGATAAGTACATTTTAACAAGTTAGGAGTATACGATATATATACTCTGGCTTGAGGGGAGTGTTCAGGGATATTTATGTCATTCCTGTATTATAAGGGTTTCCTGAATTGTTTCCTAATTTTTATTATAAATAGAGGAAGATACTAACACAATTGTAAAGTCTTCTTATTCTTTTCATATTCTCTTCTTACTCTATCACAGTGTAATATCACTAACTCCACGTTTACAATCTTTTTCAATTAAAAATCTGAGTGCATACGTTTCCTCATAAGTCTTTCATACTAGGCTCTAGGAGTTTGTTTAAAGACTATATAACGCTTTTGCAAGTTTAAAAACATGATTAGGAAAATGTTCATTTTCAAAATCAGGGGTTGTTCAACTTATACTTCTTACGTAATAAATCCATTTAAAAATGCACTTTTCACATCCATTTGAAATAGTTTAAAATCGCATGCCCAAGTAATGGCTAATAAAATGCATATGGCTTCTAATCTAGCTATGAGTGCATACCTTTCCTCATAATTTATCCCTTCCTCCTGACTGTACCCTTGGGTTACAAATTTGGCCTTATATTAGGTAATAATTCTAGATTCATCCTTCCTATTTCTCAAAATCTATTTAACACCTACAAAGGGATGATCCTTATGCCTAGGTACTAAGGCCACACATTATTTCTCTCAAATTTGTTCAATTCTTCCTGCACAGCTAAAATTCAGGAATCAACATTAATTGCCTCCTTTATATTCCTAGGTTAAGCAAGATTCATAATATTATGCAATGAAAATTGTGCATACATTCCCACATAATCCATCCCTTCCTCTTGACTATACCCTTGTGCTACTAATCTGGCCTTATTACGATTAACAATTGTAGATTCATCCTTCTTATTTCTAAAAATTCATTTATTACCTATAATGGGATGATCATTAGGCCTAGGTGAAAGAACTGGATATTAAAATCAGAAGATTTACGTTGTGGAATATAAAAAAATTTAAATCACATTTAATATCATGTTCCTTAAAGCCGAATCTATCCATATCAACATAAAACCAATAAAAACAGTAATAGATTAAATCATATTTAATCATGTGCCTCTTTTGGTGCTTCAACCTCAATGTTGGTAGTTCCCGTGATGTGATTTGAGTAGGCTTTTCCATTACAAATAAATCTCGACGAATTTGTGAAGATGGCTAATTGTTACACAAATGGTATGGTTTATAAGAAAATTTAAATTACGTTCATTTCATCTGTGACGTAATTGCAGTTTGGTCAACCCTGCAATCAATACTGTTGGGTTGTGAGCTAAGCTAAGCTCACAAGTACCCAATCAATCCCATAGATTACATATTCCACTTATTACACATATAACATGCTCTTCACATAACGGATAATCTTATATAAATCTGTGCATATTAACTGAAGGGTTAAATACATGTATTACAGGGGTAAAAGAATTGCTACCAAAAGTATGGAACTTTTGACCGGAGATAAGCATCGCCAATTTGTCATTAATGGCTTTTACTGTCTTTCCCTTTATTTTTAATACTCGATTTTTGAATAAACGACCTCAAGTGAAATACATTTTCACAAGACTCACGACTAAACACAATCTTTTCTTACTCAATCACATAACTTATATAAGACAAGTAATCGCATGGCAACAACAGTGGCACTAGACACATGGCACTACATGCACACATACTTAAATGCACACATGCACCTAACCACTTGGCCCATATTGACATGTAAACTTACACTTGTTACATATGCACCGAAATGCACTTTAGACCCTATAAGTTTTGGCCCAAGAACAAAAGTACCCCAATCAAGAATAGCAAAATTAATCAAGCACGATAAAATGATAATTAAATTACTGTTGACTATTGAAAAAATCAAATTACGTCATTAAATTCAAGTAACGAAAAGTTTGGGATGTTACAATTAAGATATGAGATTACATTCTACGACAATCTCTTATATATATAGTATATATATTTACCTAATCAACAAAATTTGCACTTGAATGACTTCTAATACAAAAGTGTAGGTATGCAACACGCGAGCACACAATATTTTTGGGCAAATTACACGCAAAAAGTTTGGAATGTCACAATTAAGATATGAGATTACATTCTACAACCATCTCTTATACATACATACATACACACACACACACACACACACACACACACACACACACACACACATATATATATATATATAGTGTTGAATCCCACATCGCTTGTGTTACTTGATCCTGAGCTATATCTAAAGTATAGGCAAATCCTCCTCTTTCGAGGCGTCTTTTGAGAGCGAGTGAGGTCCATTGGGTTTCTATATGGTATTAAAGTTAAGCCTTTTGTCTGATGTTGGGTGTGTTGAATCTCACATCAATATTGGACCCCTGGATATGTGTTCGTAGTGGTTTGTCAAAGTCCACCCTATACGTGAGGGGGCGTGTTGAATCCAACATTGATGTTAGGCCCTTTGATGATCCTGAAAGTCCACCCTATACGTGAGGGGGCGTGTTGAATCCAACATTGATGTTAGGCCCTTTGATGATCCTGAGCCATATATACGTCTAGAGGAAATACTCCTCTTACAAGGCGTCCTTTGAGAGTGAATGAGGCTTATTGGGTTTTTACGTGGCATCAAAGTCAAGTTTGGGAAGTCTCGTTTGTTTGTCCTTGATTGTTCAAATGTTTGTCTTGTCTCTTCTGTTGTTTGATCGCATCACATGTAAGACTGGGTTGCACGTGAGGGTGGGTGTTAGAAATCTCACATCGAATTTGTGAGGCTTACCAAAGTTGTGCATATATGAAAGGAGTTACTCCACTATGCCTCACAAATTCACTGTGGGATTATAACACCCACCCTCACATGCAACTCTGCCTTGCACGTGATGTGATCAAACAACAACAGAGAACAAATATTCAAAGAATCGGCGACAAACGAGACTTCCCAAACCTAACTCTGATACCATGTTAAGAAGTTTCAACTTAAAACCATATGGTGTCAAGTGGAGTAACTCCTTTCACACATATATATATATATATAGTTTACATAATCAACAAACTTTGCAATTGAATAACTTCTAATTGAAAAATTCTAAGTATGCAACATGCGAACACACAATATTTTTGGGCAAATTACACTCTTGATTTTTTACCATCTCAAGTTTGACGCGTTTCCTAAATTTGGTTCAATTAATTTTTATTTTTTATAAATTAGATAGCTTTGGTCGCAGGTCTGAAATTCAAGGGATCAAATTAAGTGACCACTTATAAATGCATTAAAGTTAGAGGATTAAAGTGTTATTTTTCCTATTTTGTAATCTACAATTGTTCAATCCACTTCATGTGCCTTGCTCTATTACCGATTACAAAATTTTCTTTACCGGTGGACTGGAAACTAAAATTATTCTGGATCTCTATACATTTTATTCTAGTTCTTGTTGTATTTGATTTTTAATTTCTGAAGTATGCAACTTAAATTAGGGTGACATTTTGATTTATTCCATTATTAATTGTCACACTTTGATAAACACAGTTTCTCTTGGTAGACCTGCGCTGCCATGGTGATTCAGCATCAATCAAGAAGAGGGGGCCACATTCTGTTGCATCAGCTGCTCTTGATGTCTTAAAGCTAGTGAGTATTTGTTGACTTCAGCTACTATCCATATGCATTGACTCCTTCCTTGAACTGTTCAGGATTGGCTAGATCTGAAAAATGAAATTAAAAAAATAAAAATGTTCTCTTGTTTTGGTTGTAAATCTTCCCCCGGTCCCCCTTAATATGTCTAAGCTTCTGGTTTTATAAACATATTTCCTGTGCTAGTACCATGGTCGACATTGAGACTATCAGCATGGTATTGGAATTTGTCTTGACATCTTTGAGGAGAATTAAATTCCCTTCCAAGCAAATTTAACTTGAAATGCTCAATAAATATGAAGGGCCACATGAATGCGTCGTGGATTTTTCTCATCTCAATCTAGTTTGTCTTTTATCTCCATGTACCCCAAAGATGTGCTAGATCTTGTATGTTGAGGCAGTTTGCTAGATCTTCAGAATTCCCAATAGAACTGTACTCTTGTATGATTTTCAAATCAAGGTCATAATATTTCTCAAACTTTAAGGTAGTGGCTGGGTATTTATTTTGGATGGAACTGGTCTTCTAAGATATGATAATTCATATTAGTTAGAATGTGTTTATTGTTAAGGTTTATTGTTTGTATAGGAGGAGAGGAGAGAAAGGAAGAGAAAAGTTTGAGAAACGGTTAGTGTATCCATGCTCTGCACTAGATCTTATTTATTAATTGCAAGTACAGCATTATACCTTTGTATGAAATGCAAATAACTTGGACTATAACACGCCCATCAAGTTGGTGCATGTATATCTCCTTCCATCTTGCATACCGTAGGAAATATAGCTTTATTACTAAGAACCACACTGAACATGTTAACTTATCCCTGGTTTTGACAAGAAGACTCAATATCAGGTCATTCTCTTACTTTCCGCTGTATACATTGTTCGTCAATCACTATATTCTAGGTTAATCATGCTTCTTTGGGCTTTGAGCAATGTTGATGGCCACCTTGTTATATCAATAGTCTTGTAGACCCAACACAGATCACTTCTAAATTACTTAATAAAGTTTGTAGCCAGAAAATCTGAGACCAAGTTAAAGTTGGATGCCTGTTATAGTCATCTGGAGAGAAAAATTAGGTTATTCAGGAGAGATCCATTGGAGTGTTGGAGTGTCTTCTCTAGTAGTCTACTGGTATAGCTAAAATAGCGCATGCTCATGTTCAGCAGGAGTTCATGGTTGGAGTTCTATATGCTAAATGTGGTAGAGGGGAAAGGATGTTGTGGGATGATATGGCTGTGATATTTGACTTGCCTTGGCTGCTAAATGGGGATTCCGATTTGACTGTTTCTGAAAGTGAGAGTATGGGGTATAGTTCATTTGATAGAAACTCAGTTCTTTATCTTTTGGATTATGTTAATGGATATGGCCTTTGGAGTTGCCATACTCAGGGTCCAAATTTACTTGGTGTAGTTCGAAGCATGGGATATGGAGGAAATGGGGTAGACTGGATGTGTCCTGGTTGATTGTTTATGCCATAACTTGTCCCTCATGTGGTGCTGTCCATTTGGATAGATCTTGCTCCGGTCACAATCCTCAATTGATTATATGTTTTGACGCTAAGGTGAGGAGTGTTAAACCTTTCAATTCCAGAATTTTTGGTGTAACTATGATTTTCCGAATGTGGTTGACACTTGGGAGCAGCCAATGGGTGGTCCTCCATTTGGTTGCTTGCAAGGCAAGTTAAAGAGGCTCAAAACTGTCTTGCATAGATGGAGTTTTGAACCTTTTGGGAATATTTTTGACAAGGTCAAGGAGGTTGAGAACAAGGTAGCTGCTCTGGCGTTCGGACCATTCATGGGCTGCAGTTATCCAATGAAGGGTCAATTAGAATACTCTTTAGCAGGAGGAAAATTTCTGGAAACAGAAAATCTGTAGTTGAATGCTAATGGTGTTTGAGTGGATTAGATAGATCAGGTTAAGAGGAAGGTGACAAGAGGTAAAGAGGAAGAAGACTGCTATGGAGAAAACATGGATTTGATCGACTTGGTAAACAGGGAAATCACTCTTTAAAATTAAGATTGTACGGCGATATATTTTTGTTCTTTATCTGTGGAGAGTTAGGCCCTAATTTCTGGGGATTGTTTCTTGATTTTATGTAGAATTAGTTTTGAGATATTTTTTTAAAACAAAATAAAAAAATAAAAAAAATAAAAACTGTAAGAAAGAGAAAAAAATTAGAAGAAAAATATAGTTTTTTCAATGTATTAGAAAAATGTATGAAATAGAGAAAAAAACAAGAATCGAAAAATAAAAAGAAAAAGATAAGAGTTTATTTTTTTTACCATAGCAGTTGTTTTGAACTTTTTGTTTTTAGGTAAGATATATCCATAAGTAAGAAATATGAAAAAAAAAAAAGGACAATAGAAGAAGAAAAAGGAAAAGGGAAATTTTTCCTTTTAAGATAGTAAGGGTGGTTTGTGATAAATATTTTGGGGGAAAATGTAAAATTTTCATAAAATTTATTTCGAAATTAATGCTTAACTAACAGACCGTTAGTCAAGTGGGCAATTTGATACAAAAAGCCGAACCTCAAGGGTGTTGCTATTTTGGGAAAAGTAGGTTTTTTTTTGTAATATTAGGAAAAACCTCAGGGGAGGTTAATGATGGTGCTCTTTATAATAATAATAATAATAAGTTTCTTTCCTCGGAGAGTTTGATGATTTTGTTGGTTGTTTCATTGATTCATTATTCTTTGTTTCTTCTTGAGGTAAGGCTTCTGTCCGTTTCATTTGATTCATCAATAAAGTCTCTCTTTGCTTTTAATAAAAGGAAGAGTAATACAAGAAACCGTAAATTCAATTGAATGACTAAAACGTTGTTCAACAATTCTCAAAATTTCTAAGATGTTATTTCTAAAATTTCTTGAATAAGAAACTATCCTTCCTCCAACTTCTTGCTCACTCATTTCTGCATCTCTCCCCCTTCAACTCTCGCCATCTCTCTCCCTTTCTATCATCATTCCTCTTTTTGTTCTCCTGCTTTGTTCTCTCTTGGCTTCTCTAGTTTTCTCCCCATCTATCCTGTCTGCCTCGCTCTCCCTTCATCCATCTCTCTTACAATTTCTTTCGAGCCTTTAATCACCCGATTGACTTTTTCTTCTGATATTTTTATGAAATTTTGGAAGAGACATTGAACAATCTATATTTCATTATAAATATAAGGAGAGGTTGACCACTCTAGCGAAGCCGTTTCATTCTTTCATCTCTCTTCTATATTAACACAGTATAAAGATTAGGTTCTTATGGGACATTAATTTCATAAATCTTACATGCAATTTTTATTCCCTTTTTTTTTTTTTTTTGTACATGCATTCTCCCCGACCCAAAAAAAATTATCAACAAAAAGTTGTCGCTCACTCAAGCCTAACCGTAGTTGCTACTACCATCAACTAAACCTCTATAATTCTAGATTCTTAGGGAACTGGATATTAAAAACACTAGATTTATGTAGCATAATATAAAAATTTGAAATCACAATTTAAAATCTTATTCCTCTAAGCCGGATCTATCCATATCGACATAAAAATAAATTAAATCTCATCTAATTAGTTACCTTTTCTGCTGCTTCAGTCTCGAAGCCAGTAGTTCCTAATGCGTGATTTGAGAAGGTTCTTCCAAGAGTGGCTTAATCTAATCAGCTTCTGGCAATGGAGATTCGATTCTCTCAGAAGCAATCCAAATATCTTGCCTTTAACAATATCCACACATAAAACTCAATTGGGATAGTGATCTTCAGATCTCTTAAGAATCAAATTCTAATCTTAAGATTATAAGGTAGATCTGATTTAAGTCTAGTTGGTAGTAAGATCTAAATAAGTAGAACAAACAAACAAAGAAAGAAGCTAGCAAAAATAGAGGGTGTGATTGAAATTCATCTAAAAACGAGGGCAGCCATAATGGTCTCCCCTTTAAATAGTTACTGTGCAGGGTTCAAAACGCTAGACCCATTCTTTACTTATTTGCACTTTGGCCTCTGAACTTTCAAAAGTTCAGCATCACTACCCATTGCTTTTTCAAGGACTTTCCCGAATTCCATTTTCTATTGCGTGTGACCTATTAGATTTATTTCAAAAGTTGGATGGTGGAATTAATTAATTATTTTACTAATTAATCAATCAATTAAAATTGGAACAATTTCAATTTTGTCCTTCTAGGAACAAAGGCATCTTCTTTGACAATGAGTCATGTCTACCCACATATCACAACCATGTCTAATTGATAAGAATTTTACCAAGAGAACCTCATCTGATATGATTTTCATATTATACGGTCTTTCTCTCTTGTGTTCCCAAAAGGACCAACTGGGTATCGTTAAAGTTAAAAATTCCTAGTTCAATCGTATGTATATTGATTGATAATATATGTCCTTGTAACACCAATTGAAATCTTATCGCAATTGTCACACTGTTCTGGTTAGAGGTTTAAGTGAATTATTTTAAATTGAATCGCAGGACACGTCTCTTGTTGTTGAGAGTGATAGATCCTATCTTGCATATTTGTATATTCACCTGTATGTCTCATTATATCCAATAAATACCTTTAATGTCTTGTGGCTAGAGTACAATTCTTAGTATTATCAAAGCATAGCAATTCATACATGTAATATACAAAACTTAAGTCAAAGGATCACAAATACAATCATATCTCACATATCTTATTTTGACATAGTGCGAAGCTACTATGTATGATATCAAAGATGATCACGTTTGTTCCCTTACTAGTAAATCCCCCCTGTAGTTGTTCTAGTGTCTCGTACTAATGATTTGAGACTCACCATTCTCAAACGAGAAAACAACGGAACAAGCTAGTCTAAATCATTGAAGATCAGTTTTCAACAAATCCAATACCGACTAGCAACAATTAAGAATATAGTTACCAAATGTCTTTGGTCTCTGTCTTTAAATCACATTAAAGAGTTAAAACACTTCAACTTTATATTTAAGGTCTACAACAACGTTGATAAAATAAAGAATAGTATCAAAATACCTTTTTATTAATACTTGAGGTTGAAAAGTTTTACAGACAAAGGCCACAAAATATAAGGTTACGAGATTGACTATAGAGATTATATCCAACAATCTCTTGTCAAGAGAAATAAGGAAATTAAGAATAAGGAAATTTGTTGTTTTGGAAAGTCTGTATATTAGTTCATTGTATTTCTAGAATAATCTCTTGATTAGGGGAATTTGATTTATTCCTTTTTTGATTTATTTTTTCCTTTCCTTGCAACTAGGGTTGTATATATAAACCCACTGTTGTACAGATCAATGGCAATGAAGAGTTTCTTCTTTTCTAAATACCTTTTCTTCTACATCTCCCACTTGACTTATAAACAATCGAAATAGTATCTAAAACCCATCTTTTCGAGATGCCAATCTAAATGATGTAACGTCACAGCCTTAGTGAGTAGATCTGCTATATTATTTGTTGTTTCTACTCTCTTAATGTTGATGTCATTTCTTGCGATGATTTCGCGAATCAAGTGAAAGAGTCGCTCAATGTTTCTGATGAGACCTGGGTTCCATTGCTTGAGCTATAGCACCATTGTTTTCACAATATGGAGATATCGCAAGTTGAATGGTTGGAACCACTTCAAGTTTAATGACAATCTTCTTAATCCATACATTTTCCTTAGTTGTATCGGAAGCGACAATGTACTCAAGCTCACTAGTGAAATCTGTAGTTGTAGTTTGTTTACTACTCATCCAACTAAGGGCATGACTATTCAGGATACATACATATCCCGAAGTCAACTTCCTGTCATCCACTTCAGACTGAAAATCCAGATCAATATAATCGTCAACCTTAGTCCCCCTCTTACACAGAGTAGAAATTTATCCTTAGTCCTTCCAAAGTACTGGAGGATATATTTCACAATATTCTAGTATTTCAAACTTGGATTTGCCTGATATCTGTTGGTCAATCCAACAACATAACTGATATGTGGCCTTGTACATATCATTGCATACATGAGACTTCCAACTGCCGAAGAATATGAAATCCTACTCATTGCATCATTCTCTTCGGAAGAATGATGACTCATCTTCTTGGAGGGATGAATTCCATGTTGGACTGGTAGATAGCCCTTCTTGGAATTTTTCATGCTGAATCGCTCCAACACTTTTCCGTAATTCTTCATGGAGAAAGTTTGAGAAAGTCGTACTTTTGTAGTTGACAACATCCCTACATCATTTCAAACCAATATGATATTGTCGACTTCAACACCAGGAAGCAATGGCATTTCCATCTATTTTCTTGTACACACATAGATCATCAATGTTTAGGAGGTAACCAAACGATTTGACTGTCTCGTCCAAACGGATGTTGCAGCTTCTAGAAGTTTGCTTAAGCCCATAAATGGACTTTTGCAACTTGCACACATTTTGGCCTTCAACTTCGGCTATGAAGCCCTTTGGTTGATGCATATAAATCTCTTCTCTATGTTTCAATCGTTGTTATTTAAGGCGCAAGGCGCACTGAGGCCCAATTAGCCTTGAGGCGGGGAAGTGCGAGGCGCACTAAGGCCCAATTAGCCTTGAGGCGGGGAAGCGCGAGGCGCAAGGCGAAGCATGGGCTTCTTTGAAGTGAGACACACATTTTAAATATGTGCTCTTCTATTGTCATGGGCTCACAAAACAGTCAAATATCATTACAGTATAAGATGTATTGCATGTTTAATAATTGAAAAACACTTTGAACTAGTTTCATGCAATATTGGACTTCAAATTGGACTCTGATTCTCGAACAAAAGTAAAAGTAACAATTGATATCAAAATTTCAAAAACAAAATCAATCACTCAACAGACATTAAAATCAATTCACTTTTACTTTTGTTTTTGAAATTTTGATGTCAATTGTTACTTTTACTTTTGTTTTTGAAATTTTGATATCAATTGTTACTTTTAGGGTTTAGGGTTTAGTTAATTGCAAATAAGTCAATAAATATAATTTATATTATAAATTTTACATATGCCAAAAAACTAAATGAAAATAGTGGATGTAAATGGGTTGTTTTGTGCAACAAATAAGGGTTGTTTTTTGTACAAACAGACCATTTTTTGTGCAAAAATAGTGAGATGATGAACAAAAAACATAGCAATTAAGAAGAAAAGAAGAAGAAGGAGAAGAAGAGAAGTGGGTCTATTTTTTTCCAAAAAATTGGGGCTGTTTTTTTGCACAAAATAACCCGTTTTTTTTTTTTTTTTGTTGCACAAACAGAGACAAAGAACAGAAAAAAGAGTGCAGGAAGAAGGAGATGAAACAAATAACAATCAGATTTAAAAAAGAAAGAAAAAGAAAATTTGAGTTGCTTCAAAGAGGCGCACCTCAGCAACGCCTTGTGCCTCAACGCCTGGCTGCCAAGGTGCGCGCCTCTTTGAAGTCGACTCGCCTCAACACAGTGAGGCGCCTTGGTTGCGCTTCATTGCTCCTCGGACGCCTCGCACGCACCTTTCACGACCCTGGTTTCAATTGAAGAAATTTGTCTTTACATCCATCTGCCAGATTTCATAGTCGTGATATGCGGCTATAAATAATAAAATTCTAATAGACTTTAATATGGCGACTTGCAGAAAGGTCTCCTCATAGTCAACACCTTGACGTTGAGTATTTCCTGTCGTCAACCCTTCTTCGTCCTCCGAGGTCCTTCATCGGTTGCTATAGTCTTCGGCGTCCTTGTTGGTGCTCAACACTTATTCTTGCTTCCTAATGTTTTCGATCTGCTCCCTACACTTTGGGTAAAACATAACATGTACTAAATGTTAGAGGATACTTTACTCTTTTTATGATTGTATTAGGGTTTCTATATATGGGCCGTATATCCCGTACTTTGTTATATATAGAGGGAGAGGTTAACTGCAATAATCAAGCCGTCTTTATTTTCCTACTTTTTTTTTTATTTTTTTATTTTTTTATTTTTTTTTATTTCGTTATGGTATCAGAGTTAAGGTAATGTGAATTTGCCTCTCTTCCTTTGTGGTTAAATCATTTGTGCAAATTGGGGGTTGCAATTATGGACAGGTGTTAGATTCATGTTCCACATCGATTACTTGAAAGTGTCCAAACCACTATATATGTCAAAGGAGTTACTTCACTTGGAACCATATGGTTTTAAGTTGGAACCTCCTAACATCGTATGGAGGATTGGTATATCGGTTGAAGAAATCGATTTATGGCCTCGAACATTCTCCTCAAGTATGAGTTGCAAGATTTATGACGTGGTCACTGAGTTTGGTCTGCAACGATGTGGAGTTGATCACTTAGTGCTCTATTGACATGGCACCACAGGGAGAATATTATTGATTGTATATGTTGATGATATCGTGATCATTGGAGTTGCCCACAACGACATTGAAGATCTCAAATAGTTCTTGCGTCGTAAGTTTCAGACTAAGGACTTAGGACAATTGAAATATTTATTATAGCAATAGAGAACATATTTTTATTAGATCATTCTATATTTTTATATAAAAATCTATGAATTAATTTCTTCTTCTTCTTCTTATTATTTTTGTTTTTAATTATAAATTCATACTAAGATGAGGAATAGGCTTGATCACAAAAGATTGAATGCTTTGTTTTATGTGATGTACAACACGCGGCTGAGAGAAAAGTATCAGAAGTAGACATAATATTAATCCAGTTTAATCGATGAGCTCAATTCTGATGATATGGATTGCTGAGAAAGAGGATCATATCTTTCCATCTAATGCCATCCTGGGTCGATGATGAAAACTCTTTCAATTTTAGTGCCATTACCACAATGCCAAAAGCTACTTACAGAAGAGATACTAGTGGAACTATTGTGGTTGAACCGAGTACCTCTTCCGTTCCACAAAATATGAAGAGAAAGATCACTGAACATTCAAGTAAGTGAATCTACACATAATTTATTAATTCTTACAAATTGAGCAAAGAGCTTGAAGTTAGTTATATATATTTGTACGTAAAGGAAAAGGCCAGGTCAAATAAGTGGTGTCTGACTATTTTGTAATTGATGAAGATTTAGAGGAAGAGGTACCTGGTGGAAGAATTCCATACTTGGATGATCCTATGGATGATGAGTCGGAGTGATTCACTTTTAAACTTTAGGTTATATGGTAGAAATAGAATATAGAATAGATGAGTAGACTGTCAATTTATGGTTTGCCTATGTTTTGCTTCCTATTCTTTTATGACATTTTTATGCTTCAATATTTTTATTGTGTAATAAGTGAATATGCCTCGAACTTGCATATTCTCAGTGAAAGAATGCTCATTTAAATAGTTAAATTTTATTTTTCTTTTTGTAATTGGTACATCTTACAACTTTTCATATTTTTATATCTGCATTTTTTTTTGGTATTTTATTTTATATATGTAATTTTTAAATATTAAAAACAGCTAAGTCATGGGGCTGACGCCCAACTCCTCGGGGCACGCGCGCCTTCACCTTTTAAAACTCTGAGTGGAATGTGGGTGGTAGTTATGTTGGCAATCTAGGTCCTATTGGGGGTGGTGTGGTTCTCATAGGTCTCAAGAACTGGTTCATCTGCAGCTTTGCTCAGTCCTTTGGCTACGGGACTAATATGGATGCTGAAGCCAAAGCCTTCCTTTTTGGTCTCCGGCTTCGAATTCAGCATGGCTGGACATTGGTGATTTTGGAGAGTGATAATATCATTTTGGTGGTCTGTAAGTCTGCCGGCATTCCTTGGATACTGCAGGTTCTTATTTCAGAAGTGCAGACTGTTTTCTTTGTGCTTTGGGTCTCTTCAACATTGCATTAGGGAGCCAAATATTGTAGCTGCTGGTCTAGTAAAGATGGGTTGTTCTGGTAGTTCCTTAGTAGTGGATCAGGAAGTTGGTGCTCCTTCCTTACTCGGGTGCTGCCTCAAGAGATTCTTTTTTAAATAATTTTTTCTATTAGGAAAGAAGAGAAACAAACAAACCTGATGGACTAGGCCAAAACTGATAGGAAGAAAGAAATAAACAAAAAAAAAAAAAAAAGTAGAAAAGAAAAAAGAGAAAATAAAAAAAGCAGATCAAATCAAAATCATTCATCCCAATACAAAAAATTATCCATATAACCGGAGTGATAACTTCTTCCCATCGATTTAGTTGTAGTTCCTTTGATTGGGAATTGTAGCTTCTTTTTGTTTTTTCTTTTATAGGTAACCACCTGAAACTCATTTTCATCAAAATTGACATCTTCACTAATTTTCTTAGGAGAGAGATTGAGAGTCGAAATTGGTTGAGAATCAGAATCTCGATTAAAATTCTTATTAGCCTCCAAATTTAAACACTCAGAAACAACTTCCTCCTCTTTGTCGACCATATTTCTAATGCCTTTTAGCAAGCTACTAGCTGACTCATTCTTGTATCCAGATTTTTGTGTGTCCGAGATTATTTCTTTTCCTCTACTCGCTTCCCCGATCAAGGCATTAATATTACGGTCAGGACTAGTACCACAATCTAAAATGGTACCTTGGGTAGTGTCATCCGTTTGAAGCCCAACTTCTACATTAGCTTTACTCACACTATTTTCCTTGTATCTATCTTCTAAAATTTTCTCCTCAATGTTTGTAACCAACTCACCTTCCTCCGTTACTTCAATTGCATCTTGAGTTCCTTGTGGCCGAGGGTGATTGATATTTTCCTCAATAACCGGATCGTCGAGCTTTTTTGGCTTTCCTCTGGGCTAGACTTGCAATACTCTCTTTACTTTTGTTTTGGTTCTCATTGATTTTTTGCTCTAGATCTTTTGGGAGAGAGATTAGTTTACATGAACTCTTTTCATGGCCTTGATGACAGCAATGGGTGCAATAGAAATGAATCTTTTCAAAATGAATCGGTTACCAAAATCCACTACCATTATCACCTTCACCTATCCAAACTCTATTCGGTCGAGGCTTTAAGAGATCTATTTCAGCACACACTCTTGCCATGTGTAGCCAAGAAAGCTCTACAGTTGTGGAGTCCAGGAGAGCAAATGATTGTATGATACAAAAAATACTTTTAGCATTTTGAAAATGAATTGGCAATTTAGGTAAGAAGATCCAAACC
The DNA here is from genome assembly GCA_016647705.1 of Eucommia ulmoides. Lineage (NCBI taxonomy): Eukaryota > Viridiplantae > Streptophyta > Magnoliopsida > Garryales > Eucommiaceae > Eucommia > Eucommia ulmoides. Next base: position 22,346,627 of record CM028337.1, read on the forward strand.
GGAGCCACTGTCGATTTTGAATGAGATCAAAACGCTGTAGTCCATTTGAACATTCGCATCAGAACACCAAGAACAGTCCAATTACCTTTCAACCACACTCTTTGAAAATCCTTTTTTTTAGTAAATCGAAGAAGAACTTGTTTGTAATCAAGAAAACCAATTTTAATTTCTCCTATTAAGCCAAATTTCAAAAGGAATTTTTCCAAATCAAAAAGGTCGGTTTGCTATGGGAAAACTTACCCACTAGAGAGCAACGAAATGGTTTAGCCAAACCTTCAATATTTTGATCGGAGAAGAAAACCACTCGTTCACCATTATGAGTTGCTTGAGGTTTCAAATTGACGATTAGATTCGCTTTAGAAGAGAGAATTGATGCAAACGATTTTTGAGCGAACGAGAGATAGGACTTAGGAGTGTGAAGCCGAGACATCGGAACTTGGCATTTATCCAAACCTCGCCGGAAATCGCCACTGTGCTGGTTTAAAACAAGATCTCAAAACCAGCTCTGCTTAAGACACAACCAGCACATGCCACTCAGCCTTGCTTAGATCTAAAACAGATAACCGGTTGAGTGATGCTGAGTTTGCAGCAATGACAATCTGGATCGGAGTTCCTCTCAAACCAAGAAACTGGGCGGGGATGAAACGACAGCGGCGGCGACGTTATCTCAGTACAACGGCAACCCAAAGCCCAAGCACCGCTAAACCAATTTCTCTTCAGTCCCCAACGTGACCAGCCCCCAATGTCTAGATCTTAGATCTGAAACGAAGGACCTGGCTCTCTTCTCCGATCTAAAATTCTCACTACCGCTTCAAAACAAAGGTTCATTGGTGTTTATCGGAGAGAGGCGATAATGAAAGGTGAGTCGACGATGGGATATGAGGCGATAGAAGACAACGGCTAGGGTTTTGGCTGGAAGATGAAGTTGAAACGATGGTGGGAAGTGAGGCAATTGGAGACGGCGGCTAGGGTTTTGGCTGGAAGAGGTAGGAGTGAGGGTTTTGGCGATTGGGTCACCGGAGACCAACGATGACAAGAGTTTTACCGGCAACAATCTTCAGGCTAGGGATTTTTTGGAGCTTCCTGATTTTTTTATTATTAACAATTGAAATTAAATAATCAATTGTGTGTCTTTCTAATTGTACAATTAGGCTACATATAGGAGTAATTAAGACTAAATAAGGAAATTAATTAAGACAGATAATACCTTCCTAATCTACATATTTGACTTTCCCTATATACAAATAATAACAATATTGAATATTTCAACACTCCCCCTTAAGCTGGTATGAAGATATCTTCTATTGTCAGCTTGCATACTAGATAGTCGAATATCTTCTTTGGTAATCCTTTTGTTAGAATGTCTGCGATCTGTTCAGTAGTCGGTACATATGGCATACATATTTGTCCACTTTCGATCTTTTCCTTGATGAAAAGCTTGTCCACTTTCACATGTTTTGTCCGATCGTGCAACACCGGATTGTGAGCAATCGCAATGGCTGATTTGTTATCACAGTAGACCTTCATAGGTACTGAATTAGATATCTTCAACTCTCCGAGTAATCTATTAATCCATAACACTTCACAGATGCCGTGAGCCACTGATCTGTACTCCGCTTCTGCGCTACTTCTAGCTACGACATTCTGTTTCTTGCTTCGCCATGTGACGAGGTTCCCACCAACAAAGGTACAGTAACCGGAGGTCGATCTCCTGTCCGTGATGCTCCCAGCCCAGTTTGTATCGGTATAAACCTCTACAAGGTGGTGGCCACGTTTCTTGTACAAAATTCCCTTTCCAGGAGTACCCTTTAAGTACCTTAGTATTCTATAGGCAGCATCGAAGTGTTCTTGTCCTGGTGAGTGCATAAATTGGCTGACCATGCTTACGGCTTGGCCTGTGCAAATAATCCGACGGCCCGCCCCGCCCGAACTATCCGACCGGGCCCGGCCCGAAAACTTCGGGCCTGTTATGTGTGTTGTTCGGATCGGGTAAGACCCGATCCGAAATATCCTTATGATCGGTCAGTCTTCGGACTGTTATTTCCCCCACCCGAACTAACCTTACCCGACCGAACAACCTTCATATTTATGTGGTTAGGGTTTCATTTGCCCGCCTCAGCCTCTATCTTGTTTTCATCGGAGCGGTTGTTCAAATCCAATGGCCGATCATTTCCATCTTCGTTTCGTCTTGATTTGACCGTTCATTTCCTCTTCTCTTCATCTCGATTTCCTTTCTTCTTCATTTCGTGTTGCTTTCCTAAAAACTGGTGGACCGACGGTGAGAGACGGAAATGGGAACGGCGGCGAGAATCAAAGATGGTGCTTTTGTTTCTGTTTCGTCTGTGACAATGAGAGACGGAAACGGCAGCGACAATCATGGACCGACGGTGAGTTCGATTTGTTTAGGGTTTTTCGTTTGATTTCTGTATTGTTTAGGGTACTTTGTATTGATTGTTGGTTGATTTCTGCTTTGATTGTTGGTTGATTTCCACTTCAACCCGCCCGTAACCGACCGAAATCCGTCGAACCCGACAATGATCGGATTTTGCTGTCCAACGGTCGGTCGGCGGGTATGATTTTTTCACACCCGACAAGGTCGGGTCGGGTGCCGGGTTCCGGCAATACCGGCGGGTTTCGACCCGTGCACACCCCTACTTACGGCAAAGGCTATATTCGGACGGGTATGTGACAAGTAGATTAACCGCCCCACTAGTCTTTGATATTGTTCTCGGTTTATCACAGCTTCAAGTTTGGCCGGTTGTAGTTTCTCATTCGGTTCACTTGGAGTTTCTATAGCTTTGCACCCGAGTAACCCTGTTTCATTCAGTAGGTCGAGTACATACTTTCTTTGACTCACAAATATGCCTCCCTTTGATCTAGCAAATTCCATTCCAAGAAAATATTTCAATAGACCTAAGTCTTTGATTTCAAAATTATCAGCAAGTTTTCCTTTAAATCTTCTCAACTCGTCACTATCACTTCCTGTTAAGATAATGTCATCTACATAGACAATTAAAATGACAATCTTACCATCAATTAAGTGTTTATAGAACATAGTATGATCTGCTTGGTTTTGTTGATAACCCTGACCTTTTATAGTGGTTCCAAACCGTTCAAACCACACTCTTGGAGATTATTTTAGGCCGTATAGTGACTTCTTTAGCTTGCACACCTTTTCTTGTCCTATCTTTCTTTCAAAATTCGGTGGTAAACTCATGAACACTTCCTCCTCCAAGTCTCCATTTAGAACGGCATTTTTCACGTCTAATTGGTGTAGTGGCCAATCAAGATTCACAGCTAAGGACAATAGAACCCGAATCGAGTTTATCTTAGCAACTGGAGCAAATGTTTTTTTGGTAGTCTATCCCATATGTCTGCGTGAACCCTTTAGCCAAGAGCCTTGCTTTGTACCGTTCTATGCTTCCATCTGCCTTATACTTAACTGTGAATACCCACTTGCACCCAACTCTCTTTGTATCCTTTGGCGAATCAACTATTTCCCATGTACCACCACTCCTTTTAAGAGCATTCATCTCTTCCAAAACTGCTAGCTTCCAACCTGTATCACCTAGTGCTTCCTCAATGTTTCTTGGAATAAACAGATTAGTAACTTTAGAAGTAAAGACTCTATAAGGTTCGGAAAGTTTTGTGTAGGATACATATCTAGATATGGGGTAATTGGTGCAGGTTCTAACTCCTTTCCTGATGGCTATAGGGATATTAAGATCTGGAGGAATACTGGAATGAGAAGATTGATTAGGAGGTGGTAAAGATATAGGATTACCTGGATCATTACTTGGGGAGTCGAATTGACCTTGTGCTAGAACAGTAGGTTGATCTGTATTATTTTTTGTATCTCTCCGAGTATAAACCCGTAACTTAGTACATGATCGTGAAGGAATTATGCTCGGCACTAGTGTACTAGTAGGGATCCCTTTTTGTTTTTTAATATTGTCATCACTTGTTTTTGACTGATTTGGAGGAAAAATTTCTAAGACTGTGGTAGGGAGAGGATCATCAGTGACCCAAAAATTCCCTTCCATTGCATTCTCCCCTTGAAAGGGATTTTTGTCAAAGAAAGAAACTTTTTCCAAAAACGTGACGTCCATACTAACATGAATTTTCTTGGTTTGTGGATTGTAACACTTATACTCTTTTTGATTTGGTGCATAACCGATGAAAACACATTTTTCTGCTCTAGGATCAAGTTTAGACTGAAATTGGCTAGAAATATGAACATCGGAGGTGCAACCAAATATTTTAAGGGGTAGGTCAGATGATATCTTAGAAGTTGGAAAGTGTGTTTTGAAGTTATCAAATGGTGTGATGTAATTTAGAATACGTGTAGGCATGCGATTTATTAAATATGCGGCTGTTAAAAGAGTATCACCCCACAAATATTTTGGAATATGCATAGAAAACATGAGTGCACGTGCGACTTCGAGTAAGTGTTTATTTTTTCGGTTAACGATGCCATTTTGTTGGGGCGTGTCACGACACGTGGATTGATGTAGAATACTATTTGTTTTCAAAAAACTGCCTAAACATTCGTTGAAATATTCTGTTCCATTTTCTGTGCGAAGAATGCTAGGTTTCATTTGAAATTAGTTTTCTAGCATAATGCAAAAATCTTTAAATAAAGCTGCTACATCAGATTTTGCACGCATCAAATATGTCCATCATAAACGTGTGTGATCATCAATAAATGTCACAAACCATCTTTTTCCGGATAGTGTTGTGATTTTTTAGAGATCCCATACATTGCTGTGAATTAAATAAAATGGTTTAGATGCACGATATGGTTTTGACATATAAGAAGTACGATGACTTTTTGCAAACAAACAACTCTCACAATGAAAAGAAGAACAATCCACATTCTTAAATAAAGTCGGAAACAAATGTTTAAGATATTGAAAACTTGGATGTCCTAGTCTAAGGTGCCAAAGCATGATTTTATCACGAACAGATGTTGAACTCATACCACTGGTGCCGTGAGTTGTTTTATTCCTCAAGGAGTTATCATCGAAGTAATAAAGGCCATCCACCAATCTAGCACTGCCAATCATCTTCCCCGAGCTTTGGTCCTAAAAGAAACATTGAGATTCAGAGAAAATGGCATGACAGTTCGAATCTCGCAATAGTTTACTTACAGATAAGAGGTTACAAGTAAGTTTAGGAACGTGGAGGACCGTTTTTAGATTAATACTATCCGAGATTGTTATTTGGCCTTTTCCTGCAATGGGTGAGAAACTACCGTCTGCAATTCTAATTCTTTCATTACCAGAATACGGTGAATAGGTATTGAAAAGGTGATAAAAACTTGTCATATGATCAGAAGCACCTGAATCAATAATCCAAGGTGCTGAGTTTAAGGAACAAGAAAAGGCTCTAAAGTTACTACATGTTTGAGCTAAGGAAGTATTAGGAGTACTAAATGATGGATTGACAGTCAGCAGTTTCAGAAGTTGATCAATCTGCTCTTTGTTGAATGGAGTGATGGCAGCTTCATGCGCGGAAGGATAGGATCGGTTAGATTTTTCTCCCGTTTTGTTGCTCTTCAAATTTGTCAGTTTCCCATGGATTTTCCAACATGTTTCCCATGTATGATGGGGCTTGTTGCAGTAGTAGCACCATATACGAGGACGTTCCTTTGCTCGGCGTGAAAACGTGCTGGAGTGAGCATTTGCAACAGCCAAAGCATACTGGTCAATTGGAGCAACTATAGGGCTGATAATTTGTGGCTTGTTAAGCATAACATTCCGACGGGTCTCCTCCCTTCGGACCTCCGAGAAAACCTCATCAATTGAGGGAAGAGGCTGACGACCAATGATTCGTCCCCTAACTTCGTCAAGTTCCGGTTTCAGACCTGCCAAGAACTTAAAAACACGATCATCATCCACCAACTTCTTATAGTGGCTATAATCCTCGGTCGAATGCCATTCATGATTGTCAAACATATCTTGATTTTGCCATATTCTCTTCAATGAATTGAAATACTTGGTGATACTGTCTTCCGCCTTGAAGGATATCACGGAATTTTAGAGTCAGCTCATACTTTTGAGATTGGTTTCCCAGATCAGAATACATCTGATTTACATTGTCCCAAAGTTATTTCGCCGTAGGGTAGTACATGTAGTTGGAGCTGATTTCCTCATCCATAGAGTTTACGAGCCACGTCATCACCATGGAGTTTTCAGCATCCCAAGTCGCATGCAACGGATCTTTGATGGAAGGCTCCTTTGCATCACCGGTTAGATATCCCATCCGTCCTCGTCCACGGATATACATTCGCACCGATTGAGACCAACGCAAGAAATTGGTTCCATTCAGACAAACAGAGGTGATTTGGATGGAGTGGGATTCGGAAGGGAGATGCTTTGGTTCGGTAAGTTGGCTGGACCTTGGGATGGATTCCGAGGTAACGTAGGACATGGTGAAGGCAAGGGGAAATATTGTCAGAGATTGAGAATCGTCGGGTTGGCCTTCAACGAGTAAATCTCGCGAAACCAAGCTGCTTGATGCTGAGTTGACTCACTGAGAATCGTCTGAGTTGACTCACTGAGAATTGTCTGCGTTGACTCACTGAGTTAACTTGGTTTCGTCGATTTCAAGCAAATTCGGCAGCGGTGGCGGTGGCTAGGGCCGAGAGTGTTCGTCGGTGGCTGCAATTGAACCTCACAAAGTGCAATCGAGTTGTAATCGCAATATCTATTTCGTACAAATCTCGCGAGGGCAAGTTTGTCGGTTGATAGGGTTCCGGCGAGGCTGTCGGCGGCGAATAGAGGACCGACGAGGCTTCGCTGTCGGTTGTAGAAGGCCGGAGAGTGTTCGTCGGCGGCTGTAGAGGACCGGTGAGGCTTCGTCAGTTATAATGAGGGCTCGTCGTCGGCTGTAGGGGAGCTTTCGTTCGTCGCCTGGCTGTAAGGAACGCTGGCGAACCTTAGTCGACTGTTGTTGGATGCCCGCGAACGTCGTCGACGACTACAATGGCCGGTGACGAACGTCGAAAGCTTGTAAAGGGCCGGCGGTGGCTGCAAAGGCTAGGGTTTTTTGTTTTAGCTCTGATACCATGTTAGGAGGTTCCAACTTAAAATCATATGGTGCTAAATGAAGTAACTCCTTTGATATATAGTGGTTTGAAAATTCTCAAATAGTCGATGTGGGACATGAATCTAACACCCGCCCTTAAGTGCAACTCTCAGTATACACGAACGATTTGATTACGAGGGAATGATGAGAAATGTGCAATCTCCAGTTTGCACGAATGATTTGATTATGAGAGAAAGAGAGACCCTTAACTTTGGCTCTGATACCAAATTGAAATTAAATAATCAATTGTGTGTCTTTCTAATTGTACAATTAGGCTACATATAGGAGTAATTAAGATTAAATAAGGAAATTAACTACGACAGATAATACCTTCCTAATCTACATATTTGACTTTCCCTATATACAAATAATAACAATATTGAATATTCCAACATTAACCAAAAAGAAAAAAACACAGTAGGTTGTACCTGGTACTCACTGGCTACATGGAACTCATTAAGTTAAAGAATCTTTAATCCGTATAAAGTCTAATCCATATGCAAGTCACTTATGAGTTGATGAATCTGTCTTTGTAACTTCAAGTTCACTACAATTGACACATTTCTTTGCTGCCTCAAGATTGATAGACTGCAGATGCCTAATATTAGAAAAAAATGAGTCTTCTATAAGTCTTGTCTTTATTAATGATTCTTTCTGCTGGTCAGATCTCAGAGGTCAAGGTTCATGTGGTGTTTATGTTCCCCTCTGATTCCCGGTTTGGTTTTTAATAAAAGGCTACTGATTATAAAAAAAGAAGAACATGTATGGTTTAAGACTTATCTGCACTGTGTTTCAAATGGTCTTCATGTTCTATAACGAGACAAGGTTCATGTGATTTTTATGAGGACAATTATACACTTGACATATTTTGGGAAAAGATACACATTACATCAATCTCATTTTTATGTGTTGAATTTGAAAGTCACTGGACTATGCATGCGTGGCATTTATTATATCTTGCTCTTCTTGTCCCAGAGATCTGAATGTTTGAAAATGGTCTTCTAGCCCTGGAGCCTTTTTTGTGGGGTTGATTGTGGGCGATTGGGGGGGTAGGGCTGGGGGGCTGGGTTGGGCTGTTGATTGCATGGAACAACCTTCTTTATATTTTGTGCTTTGGTTTAATGAGTTTAACTTTTCTTTATTCTTCCTTGTGTGGAGTAGCTCGGGCAGCTAAGACTAACACCTCGAGTTTTAGTTGGTCACAGCTTTGGAGGGAAAGGTAACTTTTTAATTTTATTCCTAGGATCAGGTTATTATGTAACAAATAGTTAAGAAACATATTTTTGCTCTTTTTTGTCCCATGCAGTTGCTTTGAGCATCGTAGAACAAGCTGCAAAGCCACTTGCACGGCCTGTCAGAGTAGGTTTACGGATTCTTAAATTTTAACTCTGCTGTCAATTTGAGTACATACAAGGACGTCTATTTTATCTTTTGGTACTGTAAAGAGTTTTATTCATTTGACCAACATCAGCTAACAATCTTTTGAATGTTGAACAAAATATAATCTATGATCACTTCAAAAATATAACAATATATATATTACTGGTTTGATTTGTAAGACCCGGGTATCATGTAGATGGACCCCGCTTCTTGTCACATCATGGTCTTATCTAACATTTACATCATTTACTTTCTTGTGGTGATCCTTAATTTCCATAATAATAAAATTGTTAATTTTGGTTGTAGGTTTGGGTTCTGGATGCAACTCCTGGAAAAGTTCGGGCCGGTGGAGATGGAGATGATCATCCTGCTGAACTGATCTCTTTTCTGAATACATTACCCAATAAGGTTAGTGGTTACTTTCTTTTGGTATCTCCTTTTCTCTGCTTTGAGATGTGTAAATATGGATCTTTGAGATATAATGAACTTGTGCTGTGATGTCTTAAAATTATTCCTTTTGATGTTTGAATGTGAATCATGTTCATGGCTGGTTTCTGAGAACTGGCCTATACAAGGCAAACACAATATTTGCTAAAGTTGTTGGCCTGGCATAAATCTCTGTTTATTTTTTATTTTTATGTTTTTGTTTTAATTATGCTGTTGGAACTGATCTTATTGGGGTAGTTGACAACACGAAGTGTCACAATTTTGATCATTCTTCCAAACGAACAAAACCAAAATAACCAGCTTACTTTTGCTTTTCTGTGGGTGAACCACAGGCTATGCTGCTTACTCTATTCGATTCAATGGTGTACCTGTGCTTGCTTATTTGAGAAGCAGCGATGCAATAAAAAAAGTTGTGGACCTTGCTGTTTTGGTTTTTCGTATAACTTTGGGTTTGGTGTGGGCAGAGTGGTTTTGTTTTTTACATGCAATGGCCCAAGTGCTACCCATCTGAATGAAAGTGGAAATAAAATGTGTTCTTTGATGACTGTCCTGTCCCCCAATCTTTTTCCTTTCCTACTCGTTTAGGACTATCAGCACAATGACTATTGTAGAAATCCAATGGGCTTAACTCACTCTCGAAAGATGCCTTATAAAAGGAGGATTGCCCTAGTCTTTATATATAGCTTAGGATCAAACAACACAAGCGATCTAGGATTCAACATGCCTCCTCACGCACAGGTTGGATCTTGACAAACCACTACGAACGGATATCAAGGGGCCCAACATTGATGTGGGATTCAACACGCCCAGCATCCTACAAAAGGCTTGACTCTGATAACATGTAGAAATCCAATGAGCTTAACTCACTCTCAAAAGTCGCCTTGTAAGAGGAGCATTGCCCTAAACTTTATATATAGCTCGGGATCAGGTAACACCGATGTGGGATTCAACAACTATGTTCCTTTATTGTTATTGTTTTCTTTTTCTGGAAACATTCGTAAAAATTCCCTGATGAAAACACGAAAAATTTGTGCCCATCCCATCTCATTTGGCCCTTATGATGATAGTAATTAAAACTGGAACAAACTTTAATCCGGTTAGAGTGGTTCAACTAGTGGATTAACGGTCTAATTGATTTTATAATAAGATATAAAAAAAGCTAAAAGTATTAGTAGTAGAACATAAAACCGGTGGATAACTGGTCCTACAATAAATTTGTTTCTAAAAAAAAAATGAAAGTATTAATCGCAGAACATAATACTACAAACCCACCACAAACATTTTTTTTTACTCCTACAAGAGTCACTATTATCTACCAAGTGTTTTAGATATACTATTTTTATCATACATGTGCGAAAATCTTTTTTTTTGGGGTACCCCAACAAAATCACCTTATTTAATCGCTACAATCACTTTTCATATCGCTACCACCACCCAAACTACATTTGAGATTCCCAGCACCGCAAGTACTAGTGCCTGATTGTGACCACCATCTCTTGTTGTCACTATCTTCATTCCTCTGTCACTAGTAACAAAATACCACAACTACAATGACATATGCCACTTCGACCATTGTCATGGTGGTGGGTTGGTGAAACAAATATCGTATGTTTTTCAAGTTCTTCTTTTTCCCCTCATATATAGTAATTATGTGTGTTGAATCCCACATTGATGTTAGGCCTCCCGATATCCGCTCGCAGTGGTTTGTCAAAGTCCACCCTGCGCGTGAGGGGGCGTGTTGAATCCCACATCGCTTGTGTTACCTGATTCTGAGCTATATATAAAGCTAAGGGCAATCCTCCTCTTACAAGGCGTCTTTTGAGAGTGAGTTAGGCCCATTGGATTTTCTACAATGTGTATATGTGTGTGTGTGTGCGCACTTTTTTATCTTCAATTTAACTCAATGAATGGACAATTATACACGTAAGTGCTTTAGCTGCAGTTGCTCAGGCAGCAAGTTAATTCATATAATCTCCAAAAAACATGTTTTTAAGGTTACAAAAGAAAACTCATATCCAAGATTGCTACCTTGATGCCACATAACACAAGCGCGTGAAAGAATGCATATTACTCTACCACAAATTACTTTCCAAATTTCTTCTCATATTGTCCTTGAATTCAAACAAACTTCAACCTGAGTGATTGCTTATCAAATGCTTGGTGATAGGTATTCTTCAGTTGATGTTAGAAGCTGATAAGATACCCTAACAGTTTCATTTGATTTAATTTAAAAAACAATGAAAAGGAAAAAACAGAACAAAACAAAACAAAAAACAAAATATGCTTTCTAGGCATGCCTCGTTTCTTAGTTGATTGTTAGAATAGAAAACTGTTTGTTGTCTTCTAAAAGTTCAGAAATGAAAAGAAATATGAAACATGTTTCTGTTTCTTCAAATGAGAATTGAAAGAGAAAATGTCTATCAAACATTTGGAGTAGTGTTATAGGTTGGTTTTGTATGTATGAAAATATAAAACTCAAACTCACTTTGGCATATGGAAATGAGTTTATTATGATTTGATATTCGCATTCTACTTTCTACATGGATGTCACCAGTGATCAGACCAAGTAGCATTGATGAAGCAGCAACACTCTATGAGGGTCATGCAATGGCTGTCAGAGTCAGGCCTTTTTCGGAAGACACGCATCCGATGCCTCTTCCTAGTTCCATACATTCAGCGTGTCCGATAGAGTATTAAATTTTCCTTTTCTAAATATTGAATGCATTTGCTGGCGTCACGCTCTCACATACTAGCCGTACTCTCCGACATGTTTATGGACAATTGACCAAGCAATAAGTTTGCTGTCTCTCATGGATAATGTCTCTGAACGAATATGATAACATACCTTTTTGCATTTGAGTATCTCACTTTTTTTTAAACATATTGTTCTTTATGGGGCACTTGTTGAAATTCATGTTCGTATTCCTTACCCTTTAACTCGCTTTTTGGTATGCTTTATTAGAGGGGATCCTTCCATTTAGAGATTTGGATCTGTATGGTTGGAAGAATGGAAAAGTGGATGGATCCACATTTCTTCCATGAAGGAAAGAAAGTTAGTTTCCTTAATTTTGTTTGGTAGAGTTGATGAATAACTGAGGAAAGATTTACTCGTGTAGTATTGAGGTTTGATAGGAAAGGCAATATTAGTTGTTCAGTTAAGATGGGCCCCCATTGGTGCATTAACAGAGGTTTCAATAAAGTTGTGTTTGGAATGGACTCGCAGGTTGCTGTTCAGATTATTAATGGATTTGCTAATCACCCTTTTTGCGTCAAGGTTCTTCTTAGCAACATCAATCACTTCAAGGGCAAGATCTGTTGTAATTTTCAGCATATTTTTGGAGAGTCTAATGCTTCTGCTAACTATCTCACTAATTTGGGGTGTGATAATAGCAATCAAATTTTTTAATGTTGATCTTCTATTCCAAGGAATTTAACGGGTGATAAATTTAGATAGAGTTGGTATGGATTATGTCAGAATTTAGATATTTGATTTCTGTATTTTTTATTATTTTTATTCTTCTATTCATTATCTCTAGAGGCAAGGCCTCATGTCCCACTCTAGTTTTTTCTATTCATTCTATCAGGAAGGCCTAGTCCCTTGATAACTATTATATTTTTGGTGATGAATAAAGCTTTCCTCGCTCCGTCAAGGTTTCCTTAAAAAATAGTTGTTCAGCTTATGAATTTTTCCTTGAAAAAATTATGAACATGGCATAAAAGTAAAATCAAAACTTCCCTTCCAATATTTTTCCAAAATTTGCGAGGGTTATTTTTTGGGGAAACCATTATTATATCCTAATACAACAAATTAATATGTTTTTTATTCCCCTCTTTAAGTAATACTTTGTTTCAAACCTATTGTATAACAAAACATTAAGAAATGGTCCTACATACAGTGAAAATCAACATTTCTCATTAAAGTATCACTTGATTTTCAGGTATTTAATGCCAAATATGGGGCTGATTAGGTTCCTATTTCTTAAGCAATCAATTTTGTTGACAAGTGAAGCCTTTGCACATTAGGAAACCCCAAGGTTTTCATCATAGTTCAAATTCAAACTTTTGAATCCTTTTTCTTTTCCCAACAATCCCATTGAAAAATTTCATGTGAGTTTTCATTTGTAATTGTTACTAGGTTGGATTGTAACTACGTCAGATTGTATGAGTTTTCATTTTTTAAATTGTAACTACATCGGATTGTTACTGCGTAATTTCATGAGTTGATTGATATTGTAATTGCAACTACGTTGTTGTAACTACATCAGATTGTATAAGTTGGTTAATTTTTTGATTCTTTAATTCAATACTGCAAAACTATTCACAACTGCCGACGCCCTATAATTTTGGTGACAATTACATCTTTCCAGAGGTGGTCCCATAGGTTTAAATGTAACTAACGCCATAACAAACAACGATATTTCTATCCATGAGACCACTCTTCGAGTTACAAATAATGGTGGGTTCAACCCAGGATTAATGCCACATGTTTGGAGTGATGCCAACAACCCCTTATTTTTATACCTAATCACTTTTCCTTCCACTTCTCATTCCTGTTTTCACTTGGTACCAACCAAGTGATAAAGTATTTGCCATCCACTTTTCATTCTTCCATTCTCCTCCTATTTTCCATCCTACCAAATGGACACTTTGACCGCCTCCCACATTATTTACTTTCTGATGCCTCTTAGAAATGAATTTTGTTCTAAAGATTAGTTATGTTATAATTTTATTCATTTAATTGAATGTTCTTATGAAACTTTCATATCTTTCATGGTGGATGATTTTCTTTTTTGCTCCCCTACTTGCTTTTGTTCACATGTTTTGAATTGTGCATTAGATCAACATGATATGTGTCTCTTTTTGCAAAAACTTCCAGATGTCAGTAGTCAATTGAACATACCTAAAACATACCTTGTGATGTTGATTTTTGAAGGAACAAATTGCCCTTGAGTTTACAATCTCGCTTTCCAATTTTTTCTTTTCTCTCTGCATGGTGTTCAACCTTTTCTTTCCTCTACTTCCTAAAGCTATTTAGCCTTTTCAAGTGCTTATCATGTCTATAACCTTCATTTATTTGCGTACATCTTTTTTGTTCTTTACGGCTTTTATTTGCTTTAATTAGTATTAAATTTCTAATCTTACTTATAATTCTTCAAGGAAGGTCTCTTCTAAGAGAGATGTTGTCAATGCTCTTGTTCAACAAGGTTTTTCAATGGACGTGTCACAGGTACATCATCCAAACAATAATTATGATTCCATTTGATGTGCTGCTTTTGATTTTTATATGATGTGTAACACCTAATCTAGATTCAGCCTCTGCTATGGCATGTATATCTATATGTTAATGCAATTAATTTATTCTTGAATCAATAGGAATCCTTCAAATCCTGAAGGCTAATTTCTTTGATTTTGGACATTGAGAAAGACTGACATGACCACACTTCATTCATTCTGACGGTAACTCTAGTAAGTAAAATAAAGAAACGAGGAGCTCCATGAATAAACAGAATCTGCAAAGCTAATTTTCATTGAAATAGGAAGACCTTTAATTGAAAATTTAGTGTCCACAATTCCACTTCGATCATGTCTTTTTTCCTAACTTCTAATTTTTGAAAGACAATGTGGCCTCAACTCTTTTAGTCTGGCTAATAAAAATTAAATGAGAACAAAATCAAACGGAGTGAAAAAGTTCAAGTTCAAACCCTAACAACGGACCTCTGCATTACAACCCATACACGGGCTTGCTGGCCTTATAACTTGACGAGTCAGTTGACATAGCTTCAAATGCTTAAGATGCATTACTAGTACTGGCCCATTCAATGTTTTTATATATTTCTGTAAGACTTTCATTGTGACCAGTATACGATTGTAGAATGTTAAGATTGTTAAGCAAGCTTGGACTCAACCAATCTTGGGGAGCCCATTCCAAAGTTGGCATCGAAAATTGAAAAGTCTAAAGTTGGTGATATATGAAAGAAGCTTCAAAACTTTTGGAAATATTTTTGACGAGGTCAAGATGCTTGATACAAAAGTGGACGAACTTGAAATGGAAGCTGCAACTGATCCGAGCATAGTCCGGCGATTACAACAAACCAAGGCTCAACTGACAATAGCCTTACACTAAGAGAAAGCTTACTGAAAGCAAAAATCTGGAATCAAGTGGCTGAAAGAAGGAGATATAAACACGCAATATTTTCATGCGCGCGTCAACTAGAAAAGGAAAAAGATGTACATCAAAAAGTTGAAAGACGATAGGGGAGATTGGATAGAGGATGACGATGGTATTCAGAATATTTTGGTTTATCATATTCAAGATTACCTTTTGAATCCCTCGGCCACGGTTGGGTATCCCGCATCAATCCTCTTGTATACACTACAACAAAATGGAGTTGATGAGCATAAGAATCGACATCTCCTAGATGTTGGTTGTACTCTACTTGTTGTTATGAATGTTTTGTGTTGATGTTGTTCTTATGACTTTCTTCATGATCGATAAGATGCCATCTTCTACCCTTAATGGCAAGGTTTTTCATTCCCTTTTTCTCTTGACATCTCCTAGATGTTGGTTGTACTCTACTTGTTGTGATGAATGTTTTGTGTTGATGTTGTTCTTATGACTTTCTTCATGATCGATAAGATGCCATCTTCTACCCTTAATGGCAAGGTTTTTCATTCCCTTTTTCTCTTGTTTGGTTTACCTCCTCATATCTTTGGATATATATCTTTTGTTCGTCAGTTGACTCCCCCCGTAAGGATAAGTTGGATCCTCGAGTCTTAAAATATGCCTGCCTTGGTTATTCTCGCACTCAAAAGTCATCATTTTTATAGTCAATTTTTACGTCGCTCCTTTATGTGTACATATTTTACCTTTTTTATGTCCACCCTTCTTTTAGCCTACCTCAGGTTTATTTGGATGTTACCTTTTTTGAGTCTTACCCCTATTATATCTTCCTCACTCCGGAACTCATCCCGACAAATTGTTCTCCACCTCCTTTGTAGGTCTACTTTTGTCACCAGAAGGTCACTTCCGCTGTTGTGCCCATCATTCCTGTGTCTTCAGATTCTTCTCCAGTTGATCCATCCACTTTTGATTTGGACATGCCTATTACTGTCCGAAAGGGTAAGCGCTTCCGTACTAACCATCCTATCGCTATTTTTATCTCGTATGCGCATCTATCCCCTTCTTACTCTTCTTTTGTTGCTTCTTTGTCCTATATTTCTCTCCCTAGCTTTGTTTCGAATGCCATTTCTCACCCTGCCTGGAAGACCACAATGGAGGAGGAAATGTTAGGCTTACATCAAAATGGGACTTGGGATATCGTTTCGCTTCTTCTTGTAAAACGATAGTAAATGGGTGTATACAATCAAAATTCATCCATATGTCGCCGTTGATCAACTTGAGGCTTGTTGGCTCGTTTGGTAACCATTTCGTTCCCATCCCATGCAGTGGGGCAGGAATGGAATGGGATGGGATGAGAATTATGTTTCTTTTTTGGGAACATAATCGTGTTTGGTAACGACATTTTTTTTTATCTTGGAACATAATTGCGTTTGGTAACGATTTTATCCAAGAAATCAAGAGCGAACCCAACCACAATCAAGAAATCAAGAACGAACCATACCACAATCAAGAAATCAAGAAAGAATCCAACCACAATCAAGCAATCAAACCCTACCATAATCAAGAAATCAAGAACGAACCCAACCACAATCAAGAAACCCTATTTAGAAATCGAAATCGAAACCAAAGAATTGAAATTGATCAGGAAATCGAAATCGATTTCGAATTTGAAACCCTATTTCGTTTTCAAAATCGAAATCGAAACAGGAAATCGAAATTTGTTTCAATTTCGATTTTGAAATCGAAATCAATTTTGATTTTAAAACCTATTTTGTTTTCAAAATCGAAATCGAAACAGGAAATCAAAATCGATTTTGATTTCGAAATCCTACTTCAATTTTGAACCTTAGGGTTTCGATTTTGAAATCAAAACAGAAAATCAAAATTGAACACGAAGACGACGCGGATGAAGCATACGAATGAACACGAAGCAGACAAACGAAGACGATGTAGACGAAGAGGACAAAGAAGAAGACGCCATCGATGCAGACGAAGAAGACGACGTCATGCAGTGGGAAGGACAAAGAAGAAGGCGACGCCATTGTTAAAAGATGAACAAAGAAGAAGGAAAAAAAAGAAAAAAAAAAAGAGAAAGAAAAGT
Source organism: Eucommia ulmoides (assembly GCA_016647705.1). Lineage (NCBI taxonomy): Eukaryota > Viridiplantae > Streptophyta > Magnoliopsida > Garryales > Eucommiaceae > Eucommia > Eucommia ulmoides. The sequence continues at coordinate 22,363,765 of CM028337.1, forward strand.
GAAGGCCACAGGTTGAAGGGGGGGTCTCACTAACAAACCAAATAATGACCAACGTGTCCTTTTTTGAGAATGGGAATGGGATGGGTAGAAGTTGGCACAACTTTTTTTTTTTGTTTTTCACTCCTTAATAAAAATGAGAATGATTCCTAGTTTTGGAAATGGAATGGGAACGGAAATGGGATTTACCAAACGTTATTCCCAAACAGAAATCCCAAAAATCTGGGATGGGAATGGAATAAGATGGGATAAGAACGGTTACCAAACGGGGCCAGTTTCCAAGTGATATATTCAGGTATGAGGTCTAGGTTCTTTTGATATTTTTTATCCTATTGCCATGCTGGCAGTGGTTTCCATGTTCGTCTTTCTTACTGCCACCTTTCATTGGCCATTACATCAACTTGACTTCAAGAATTCCTCCTTGAATGGCGATCTAGTTGAGGAAGTATACATGGAGCAACCTCCTGGGTTTGTTGCTTAGGCGAGTGTGAGTCCAATTTGTTCTATGTCTTGAAAAAATCCATCCATAGTCTCAAGCATTCTCCTCAAACATGGCTTGGAAGATTTAGTGACGTGGTCATTGAGTTATGTCTTTTGCGTTGTGTAGTCGATCATTTAGTGTTATACTGATATAGTATAGCCGGGAGCATATATTGTGTATGTGGATAATATCGTGATTACAGGTGATTTCTTGAAGTTAATTATCACTTCATGCGAGAGAACTTGTAGAAATTGATTGAATCTAGACATGTGAATTTTGTTGATCAGTTAACAAATTTGTTTACTAAACCATCAAGGGGTTCAAGGATAAAGTCCATGTGTGAAGTAGGAGTTCATATTAAACCAGGATATGTTTATTTTTATAGTGATCTCTGATTCTTATGTGAGGATATAATCCAGCATGGTAGCAGCGTAGCTTTAGAATGCAATAAGGTTAAAGGCCTCACCCCTGCTGTATTCTTCTATTCATGTGATGACAAAGTGCATATATTTTATTTTTTAATTGTGGAGTGATTATCTCGTTGATGTTACACCCTATACATCCGACTCATAAGCCAACAGCCATGCATGTTTGAGCTGATTAAGTTGACCTCATTATTTCTGAAATTTCTACATGGAAAATGAGAAGAAAAAATTTGATTGCGTGTATTTGCAGTATTATCTTTCTCATATTTGTACCATCTGTCTCACCTTTGTACTGCGAGAATTCATCTTGTGTTCCAAAAATACTTCATGATTGCTCGTTTCCATAGTGGAGGTCAAGTTTTTTCCAACCGGAGAAGAAAGATGCGGAATTAGGATATGCTGGAGATGCACTAATCATGGGAGAAGAATTTTTTGAAATTCATAAAATTCTCATTTAAATTAAATATTAATTGATTTGTTTATAATATTTATTTTTTAATTTTTATTTTGAATTTAATTTTGTCCCCTAATCATGGGATTGGGTTCCCTCACAACATCCCAAAACCTTCCTATAAATAGGTGCTTATGGTGTCATTTGGGATGATCTCGTCTGATAGATATTATTGAATAAAGTTGTCAACTGGTTGCCGTTGTATAGAGTTGGCTGGCTGGATCATTCATTTCTCCATTTGCCCTCTTGTTTCCGGGCTTGTCCTGCACAACTGGTCTGTGGTACATGCTCACACCTGACAAGAGCAGCTCATAAAGGACACCAACACCAACACCAACACCTTGACGCCGTCTGCAGGACCAAGATTGATTTCAATAAAGGGTCATCATAAAAAATTAATAGCATGATGTTTTCTTTTGGGGTTCTTTAGAGTTTCGACTAACATATAAAGCCAAAATGTTATCACTATTGATGCGTGATGCTGGTCATAATTTGAGAGATTTGTGGATTGCAAAAGATGTATTATGAAGCACCAAGATGTTAGTGTTGTAAGAGTCTTGGTCGACATTGATTCTTTTTTCAAGTTACTGGGCCTTGAGGTCACTTGGTTCATGACATATGGTATTCGACAGGACCCAGGCCTGCTACCATTTCAATGTG